>CAJNDT010000857.1:165000-200000 GCA_905221615.1 Symbiodinium sp. CCMP2592
CACATCCATCCTGACATGATGGACGATCGTAGGCAAAAGGTCAGGCAAGAAAGACTGGAGGGAAAACAGGGAGTGGTCATTTTGTAACTTTCGGGGAGTTTGTGTTTGGCAAGGCAACGGCAGGCCAAGCCAGAGACCTTTTGCTCGCAGAGTTGCAAAATTGCCATTATGTAACCTCAAAAAGGAAGTCTGATTTTTTGAATCAGGGAATGGAGGAACCCTAAAATCCTAATTGCCTCAAACCTTGAGCTGGGTGAAAGGACTCAGAACAGAAGAAAGGGAGGGGGGCTGGCGGTTGCTGGGCGGGCTGGTCTTGGGAAGGCCGGGACGGGGCAGGTTGTAAAGGGGATCTCCCACAGAGTCCGACGCACCTTTATGGTAGAATGTGTGGTTTCGATATTGGGAATCTGTATTACTTACGACTTGGGAAAGTATCCCCTGTAGCAGTACCTAGAACCCTAAACCCTAAACCCTAAACCCCTAAAGCCTAAACCCTTAAACCTTAAACCTAGGACCCTTTGGGATTTGAACAGATATGTTACACTACCTCCAGGACTCCCGGCCCGAGCCAGCCTGCGATGCTTAAAAAGTCGTCACCGTGTATTTTGCCTGTAGCTATTCAGCAGGTCTACATTCGGTTTAGGGTTTAGGGTTTAGGGGTTTAGGGTTTAGGGTTTAGGGGTTTAGGGTTTAGGGTTTAGGGTTTAGGGCATTGAAAAAACTTAACCCAAAACCCTAAAACCCAGAGAATACTCAAGCCAAAAAGATCCTGGGTGCAATGGAACCCCCACGTAGAAGTACTTGGGCTTCTCCGGTAAAGCCACAACTCCGAGCCCGGCATAAGGAATCATGGGACCTCGTAACCAATGGGGTTCAAGGTCAGCTTTATAAGGTACCCATAGGTCCCAAAGTAGTTCCTTGTGGGGGTCATATATCGAATTCTAAAAAGGTAGTCCCAAAAAGGAATTACTATGGGGTCTATCTGGGTATACTGTAACATAAATAACCTGTATTTCGGGGCACTTGAAACCGCACTTACTAATCACTAATACCCTGATCCTCCCAAAACACAGCCCACGGCCCCCACCACGTTTTCCACCTGGCCTAAGTTCAAACCCCTTGAACCCTGAACCATAAACCTTTTGCCATAATCTATACCCAGAGGCCCCATAATAGTTCCTTTTGTGGATTACCTTATAGAAATCTTTCTATGCACCCCACCAAGAAACTACTTCGGGGCCTATGGGTACACCTCACAAACCCGAAACCATGAACCGTCAGTCTCCCTAAACCCTAAACCCTAAACCCTAAACCCTAAACCGTTAACCCGCTCTTTGAGCTGCCCGGTTCTTGATTGAAGGCTCGAAAATGATAAGGGGTTTAGGGTTTAGGGTTTAGGAGGCATCCTTCTTCCCGCTGTTAAGTTTGGATAACGACACTCCCATACAAAGGCTTTCGGGAGCAGGATGTGGAAGGGAGCGACTGGGGAGCCCATAGTGCTTGCCGAGGGGCAACACGTCCTCGCAATTCCTGGCAGCGGCAAAGGACCGCATCTTCTTCTTGCGAAGATCGTCATTTGTTCGGCACTCTACCCATAGGCGCCATAGTAGCTCCTTTTTGGGGTTACCTTATAGAAATCCTATATGTGAACCCCAAAAAGGAACTACTTTGGGGCCTCTGGGTAAACTCCAGGGCCCAACGTTGCAACCTTAACCTTACACGCACAAAGACAGATAAAGAGCCTTGAGGTTCTCAAGGGTTTGGGGCCGTTTAGGGTTTAACTACGGTTGATGATATAAATCCTGCATTACCTTAAGGACCCGAAGCTATGGGAATTATGATATATTCCTTATAATGGGTAATGCAGGATTTATATCATCAACCGTATGGGGTTTGGTGTTTCAAGTTCAGGGTTGGCCTACATCGTTTACGGAAGCTCTGATACTGCAAGTCATGCACTTCGGGCACTGCATGGGCTCTTAACCGCAAGACATGATGAGATTCATGCGATTAGGCTACCCGGAGGCCCCGAAGTAGTTCCTTCTTGCGGTTCACATATAGAATTGTATAAGGTAACCCCCGAAAGGAACTACTATGGTGCCTATGGGTAGTCACCTGCGCTGGCGAACCGCAGGAACCACTTTGACTGCGAGCACCGCAACCACCAACACCGCCGAAGCAACTGTAAACAAGCCGCAACATCAAGCATCGCGGTAGCACCGCCGTGAGGAGTAAGTCATAACTGTATTGTGTGACATTTGAGGACCACTATAACCCTACATGCTACACCCCAAACCCAAAACTCCAAACCGTCAGCACCAGCGTATTTGGCATGGTCTCACGATCTGAAGAAGAGCCGCTAACTGCCGGCTTTCTCGGCTCTGGTGTGACACAGCGCCCGAAATAAACAGAACGGGGGCTGAAGGTACCCAGCATGTTATAGCAGGGTACAACTATAAGGGAACAGTATTTATAATCGGAGTATATATATTGTGTGAATCCAAGAGCTTGCTTCTGGAAGATGGTCTAGCGTCCATCCGGAAATTCATGTTGCTCGTTTTGCCGGAAATTCCTGAAATTCCTGTAATTCGAATATCATGAATTTCCGGAAATTCCTGAAATTCCGATAATTCCAATATCATGAATTTCCGGAAATTCCGGAAATTCCGGAAAATCGGCTTTCATGAATTTCATGATTTTCCGGAAATTCCGGAAAATCGGCTTTCATGAATTTCATGATTTTCCGGAAATTCCGGAAAATCGGCTTTCATGAATTTCATGATTTTCCGGAAATTCCGGAAAATCGGCTTTCATGAATTTCATGATTTTCCGGAAATTCCGGAAATTCGGCTTTCATGAACTTCATGATTTCCGGAAATTCTTGAAATTCGGATTTCATGAATTTCATGATTTGCAGGAAATTCCAGAAATTCGGGTTTCATGGATTTCATGATTTGCCGGAAATTCCGGAAATTCGGATTTCATGAATTTCGTGATTTTCCGGAAATTCGGATTTCATGAATTTTAGGATTTGCCGGAATTTCCGGAAATTCGGCTTTCATGAATTTCATGATTTGCCGGAAATTCCGGAAATTAATATGTATATTATTATTATTATTATTATTATTATTATTATTATTATTATTATATATAATATAATATATATATATATATAATATATATATATATATATATATAATTTTTTAGATAGTAACAATAATAAATAAAATAAATATAATCATACACTTTTCATACAAATTTTTTCTTTATATATTCAATTTTAATATTAATAGTATTAATATTAATATTATTATTAATATTAATATTAATATTAATATTAATATTAATATTAATATTAATATTAATATTAATATTAATATTAATATTAATATTAATATTAATATTAATATTAATATTAATATTAATATTTATATGAATATTAATATTACATATTCATATTAATATTAAGCAAGTTGTTTAATGACGAATGACTCATGAATCCCTGGCACTCATTTCTTCTGCACACAACTCGCAGTGACAGTGACGTCGGCAACCCCCCTTGCTGACAGCCCGGCTGAGTGTGAGGTTTTGCGGTTTAGCCTAGCTTGAAACGCTGTCGCACTTACGGGCTAGGAACCGGGCCGACAGGAAAAGGAGGAGTTTCAAAAACGACTCAGACTCTCTACGCTGCAGCGCAGAACTCGCCGTGCCTGGCTGGCAGCCGGACGCAGCAGCGCAGAGCTCGCAGGAGCTGGCTGTCAGCCGGACGTTGCAGCGCAAAGTTGGCAGGTGGCTGGCTGTCAACCGGACGTGTAGTGACTCGTAGTCGTCGTGGCGCTGGCTGTCAGCCGCAGACCTACTTTTTTTTACCACGCTTCTTGGGCGCAACGGCGCCGGTGTCCTCGGTCTTCTCTGGTGTCGCCAACGACTGCTCTACCAAGTCCACTACCGCCTGCCCCAGGACACTCTTGACATCACCATCATCACAATGACTGTTCCAGACGTCCCGCAAAGTTTTCCTGAGGCCCTTCCCCTTGCTGTTGTCCGCCACGATGTCGGCATTGGCGACCAAAGTCACGATTCCCCATTTGATGATCTGCAAACGGCAAGACGCCTTGACTTCAGAGACGTCGCGCTGCAGCTCAGAGCTGTCCTTTAGCATGCCGTGGCCTTGCATGTCCCTTTCCGCTGCACGCAGTTGCTTCAAGGCTTTCTTGATAGCTTCACCAGAGGCTGCGGACTGCAAGAACTCATCCATGCCCATGTGGGGATTAACCAGCTTGGCTTTTGCACTGGCAGCAGCCTCCACGAGGAGCTTTTCAAGTGACACCTTCTTAGCTGTGAAAAGTGGCTCCAGCCTTTCCAGTAGCTTGGACGCTTGCTCCAAGAACTGCTCGCAGCCGCTAGAGTGCAGCACATGCACCAGCTTCTGCTTGTTGGCCTCCTTGTCATTGGCGGCTCGCAAGTGCTGCATAACCGAGCTGTTCAAAATATCATCCGGTATTTGCTCGCTGGCAGCGGACGGCAATACCTCACACACACTGGCAAACTCGGTTGTGACAAGGCTGACGCAAGACCTAGCGAAGACCGGCGTGTCTGACAGCGACCAGCACTGCATGCAGCGATGCTCGAGTTTTCGCAAGTTGCTAGCAGCTTTCTGCACTTCTGGCTTGCGGCGCTCTTTGGCAAGCCTCAGCAGTTCCATGGCTGACAGCCGGAGCTCCGTCATGGCGCCTTCGTAGACCTGAGGTCCCACTTGCTCAGTCTTCGTGGCGTTCAGCAAGTTCTCCAAGGCCTCCTTGACGGGCTGAGCTGCTGCGGCTATCTCCGGGTCTGTCTGCAGTCGGTGTTTCACCTCACTCCAGCACTGCACCAAATTGTTCTGGACGTTTGCATCCAACCCATTGTCCGCATGCTCCTGCGCCGTCTTGGCCAAAGTCAGTATGGCGTTCAGCAACCCATGCCACAGGCAAACTTTGCTGCTCGCTGCCGCAAGCTTCTCGCAGGTTTGCAGCACCGTGTTCTTGTGTTGCTGCTCTGCTGCACTCTCTGAAATTGCGTTCTTCACAACCGAAACTTCCCAGTGACCTTTCGCGAACATCTGCTCCATCAAATCCTCATCCCCATGAAAATCTGAAGCAGACACACCACGGCCGCAAATGTCTTTGCAAACGCGCAGAACAAAGTCCTTTTGCTGCTTGTTTGCTTCTTCTGCCAACAGCTGCAGACCGCACAACACGCTATTCAGATAGTCATAATTGGCGGGTTGCTCAGCCGAGCCCTGGAGTGCGCCCACAAGTTCGCCTCTGTCCTGTTCTGACACTGGCGACGTGTTCCCGTTCACCTTGTTGAAAGCAGAACGGAGGCAGGCAGAGGTCGAGGCGGCGGAGGCTGGGGCGGAAAACTGCTGGACGAGCGCAGACCAGTGCTCATTTCTGACCACTGGCCGCAAAACACCAAAGTACTCGTCGTCCTGCTTCCAGGCTGACAGCCGGTTGTGCGCAGTAGCGTGGTCCGCTCTTTTCTCATCAAGTGCATCGGCTAGGATGTCCAAGTCTCGCAACATCTCCTCCGGCAATGCGTTTTCCTCCACCAAACGCGTGCTGCCTTCTTTCCTCCTGTTTGCTGAACAGCTCTGACTGAAGCTCTGTTTGCGGCTGCGGAGGTTGCTCTTTGCCTGCAGCTTCGTCTACGGTTACGTCAAGTTGTGACTCCGGCGGTTGCTGCTGTCTGCACTCCTCTTGCTCGAACTGCCCCGGTGTTGTCGGGCTGACAGCCGGCTGCTGCTGCAGACTGCTGGCTTCCGACTGCTTGGTCTTTGTCTTTGTTTCCTCTTTTCCCAGTAACCCTGCCTCTGACTGGGGCTGCAGCTCCGGTGGCCGCTGTTCTTGCTCCTTGCTTTCTTTTACTACCTGCGCTTGTACAGGAACTTGTACAGCTTGCTGCTGTTGCTGCTGCAGCTCGCTGGTCGTGCTGTTGTCCTCTTGTTGGTACTGCGCTGGTGTTGTCGGGCTGACAGCCGGCTGCTGCTGCAGATTGCTGCAGCCATGGCTATGCTCCGGCTGCGCTACGATCACTGTTGGGGCCACGGTTGGCAGAGGGCTCCTGCCATCATTGTCAGTTGGCCGGGGTTTGATAGGTGACAAATGGGAACTCCATTAGGCATCAGCAAGGTAGTCCGAAACCACGCGTGCCTGGCTCCTGACTGGCTGTACCTCTGACTCCAACTGCGGCTGCTCTGTTACTGTTTTCTTTGTTCCGTCCAGTTGGGCCTCCGGCTGCCTTGGTGTTGTCGGAGTCGGGCTGACAGCCGGCTGCTGCTGCAAATTGCTGTGGCTGTCATTGTGCTCCGGCTGCTCCTCCTTCCTGAGTGGCTCCGCCTGGCTGTCATTGTGCTCCGGCTGCTCCTTCTTCCTGAGTGGCTCCGCCTTTGACTCCAGCTCTGTTGCTGCGTTCACTCTCCCGTCCACTTGTGACTCCAGCGGTTGCGGCTGCTCGGCGGTCGTGCCGTTGTCCTCTGGCTCGTGCTGCCCTGACTTTTTCGGGCTGGCAGCCGGCTGGCGCTGGCAGTCTCTCAACTTCTCTTCATGCTCATACGACGGCGACAACTCTTCTTCCTCCGAGTGAAAGAACCCGCTGTCCATCCAGCGCCGGTTCTGTGCTTCTTGCACTGAGTCTCGCACCATGTCATCGAACGAATCGTAGGCATCATTAGCAGCCTTATCCGCTGCCGCTGTGGGATCCTGGCTGACAGCCGACGATCCCGGCTCCTGATATTGATTATAATATATATATATATATATATATATGATTCAGAGTCATTTTAGTTGCAAGTCAAGGAGTCAAGCGCTTCATTAATTTCAAATTTCATTTAGGGTTTCTAGGGTCGATAGATAAATAAAAAATAAAAATAGACTGTCAGGCTGATAGAGTTAGACTTAGACTGTGACTTAGACTTAGACTTAGACTGTGCGGCTTAGGTAGGGCTGCTTGCCTAAACCGCCTAAACCGAACCCGAAACCGCCGAAACCCCTTTTTCTTTTCGCCGCGGAAAATGGCGCAGATAACGCCGGCACCATTGGCCGATTTTTGTAAACACTAAAATTTTCATGAAAAGTTGAAATGAATCTATTAATATTAAGATTGATGATGCACGTAACTCACGTAACTAGCCATAGGCCACAGCATGACCGCATGCATGACGTGACGCGACGACGACAAAGACATCACGGACAGACTGTGATGACTGACGACATGCATGCATGTGACTCTGTGACTGTGACATGACTCGACTCGACGTGGCAAGCGTGACAAGAGCTACGAAATCTGAAATCAGTTTTCAGTTTTTAATACTCAACAAAGTAAAGAGAATCGAAATTCAACCACAGTCACGTCAGAGTCAGAGTCACAGTCAAGCCAAGTCAAGTCAAGACATGAGTCATAAGTCATGAGTCCTGTCACGTCACATGTCACCATGTCATGTCACACGTCACATGTCAAATGAACCACAAATAAAAATGGCGAAAACTTGATGATGCGCGTGATGCCGGGGCGCCACTTTCGTGCTGCTGGGCATCCTGCAGCGCTTGGTGGAGGTTCGCCCCGACGTCCACGCGACCCGTGCCTCCCCCAGACGCGACACCTACGACGTCGGCAACCAGGAAGTGCGAGACTACCTGGTGGAGCTTCGCGCGGCGGCCCACGCAGGGGCCGCGGCGCACACCCGCCCGCAGGCCAGCCAGTGCAACGGCCCTTCACATGTTAGCGGGCCGAGACTTCGAATGCTTGCGGTCCCGGCTCATCACCATAACCGACCTAGAGGCGCGTGATGCCCGGGGCGCCACATGCGTGCTGCGGGCTGCCGGTGTTCGCTCCCTGGGCATCCTGCAGCGCCTGGTGAAGCTTCGCGCGGCGGCCCACCCAGGGGCCGCGGCGCACAACCGCCCTTTTGAAGGGTCTCCGTTCGATTCGCAAAGGACCGTTGGTATCAGCAAGCAAGAACATCAGACTCAAGATTGTGCTCCAGCGGCTGCGGAGCCAAAAAAATATCCGCAGCCTGCCATGTATCCTCAAGTCTTCAACCCGTGCTGTTGCCTTCGGGCGAATTCCGTTGCTGCCGCAGTCTAAATTTGGGCAATCCTGAGACTCGCGAAGCTGAATCATGTATCTTCAAGTCTTCAACTCCTGCTGTTGCCTTCGGGCGAATTCCGTTGCTGCCACAGTCTAAATTTGGCAATCCTGAGACTCGCGACGCTGAATCATGTATCATGTAACCATGTATCATGTATCTTCAAGTCTTCAACCGCTGCGTTTGCCGTCGGGCGAATTCCGTTGCTGCCGCAGTTAAAATTTTAGCAATCCTGAGACTCGCGACGCTGAAGCACGTATCTTCAAGTCTGCAACCCCTGCGTTTGCCTTCGGGCGAATTCCGTTACTGCCGCAGGCTAAATTCCTGAGACTCGCGACGCTGAATCATGTATCTTCAAGTCTTCAACTCCATGCTTTTGCCTTCGGGCGAATTCCGTTACTGCCGCAAACTAAGTTTTGGCAATCCTGAGAGTCCTGACACTGAAACATGAATCTTCAACCCTCTTGCCTTCAGGCGAATTCCGTTCCTGCCGCAGGCCGATATTATGAAAATATATAAGTATATACATATATTTTTTTTGCCCCCTAGGGCAGTAGGACAAAACTGTGTGACCCCTAGGGCGGTAAAGGGAAAGTCTGTTCAAAATCTATGCAAATTCAGTTCAAATTCGGCTCAAATTCGCTTCAAACTCGCTTCAAATTCAGTTCAAATTCGGCTCAAATTCGCTTCAAATTCGCTTCAAATTCAGTTCAAATTCGGCTCGAATTCAGGACAAATTCCCTAGATTTCCACCCCTTCCCCCCTCTTCCCGGCTGGTTATTGGCTTCCCAGGGCCTCTCAGGGGCTTCCCAGGGGGCACGTATATATATATATATATATATATACATATATATACACTGGACTCTCGACCACGGTACATAGTGAAGCCGGACACTTTGCTTACGGTCCTTGCGGTGACAATCCGTTGCCGCCGCACTTTGGCGATCAAGCAATCTTGAGCCGTGGTTTAGGGTTTTAGGGTCCTGCGCCGTTTAGGGCTGGTTTGGGCTGGCTTTAGGCTTTAAGGTTTGAGGGCTGCAGGCTATATGGCAGACTGTAAACCCTAAACCCCCGAAGCCCCTAAACCTAGCCCGAGCCCTAAGCCAATAAACCGTAAACTTCCTAAACCCTACCTGGCAGACCTCCTCGCTGATGCCAGCACCTGCGCAGAGCCGCTTGGGAGGCGGGGCTTCGGCCTCGGTGTTGGCAGGCTCGTGGCTGGCAGCCGGAAAACTGCCAGTCGGTATCTGGCTGTCAGCCGAACTTGGCACGTCGTCGCGCCGGAAGTACTCGGCGATGCCGCTGCCGCGCGGCTTTTTTTCCACTGGACCCGGCAGAGCTGCCGGGCGCTTGCGCGGCGCCATGGCTTTGAGTCACTAGACTGACTCACTAGACTATCCTAGAGCCCATGGCCCACGCCCGCTTGGGGTGAGGCAAGCGCGCTAGATGCCCCTGTTTATTTTTGAATTTCTGGAATTTCTGAAATTCAATTAATTGCTAATTATTGAATTAATGGAATTTCTGCCGTATGAAAGTTACGAGGCGGATAACTAACGCAAACCATACTGTAACTAACGGAAACCCTCTGTAACTTACGCTCCTCCGGAAATTCCGGAAATTATTTATTATTGAATTAATGGAATTTCTGCCGTATGAAAGTTACGAGGCTGATAACTAACGCAAACCATACTGTAACTAACGGAAACCCTCTGTAACTTACGCTCCTCCGGAAATTCAGGAAATTAAAATTTATTGAATTTCTGGAATTCCTGAAATTCCATTAATTGTGAATTATTGAATTAATGGAATTTCTGCCGTATGAAAGTTACAAGGCTGATAACTAACGCAAACCATACTGTAACTAACGGAAACCCTCTGTAACTTACGCTCCTCCGGAAATTCAGGAAATTAAAATTTATTGAATTTCTGGAATTCCTGAAATTCCATTAATTATGAATTATTGAATTAATGGAATTTCTGCCGTATGAAAGTTACGAGGCTGATAACTAACGCAAACCATACTGTAACTAACGGAAACCCTCTGTAACTTGCGCTCCTCCGGAAATTCCGGAAAATCGGAAATTACGCACCCAATTTTTCCGGAAATTCCGAAACACAATAGCTCAGGTCATTTCTGATTCTAGTTCGGATTCATGGTTCAACTTAGTTGCAGGTTTCGGTTTGGATTGTTGAAATCAAGCGAGCTACAAACTGCAACACCGCACTTAAAACGCCCACGTCGTCCTGCAGCGGGTGAGTCCTTCTCACTCGGTCCCAAGTCACAGAAAGCTCAGCGCAAAGTGCTGCAGCGTGTCACCAGGATAGTCTCTCATCGGTGACGAGGACTTGGACAAATTTCTTTCCAAATTCAAGGTGCCGTCTGCCTGTTGAAGTGGCCTCACTAACCATGAACCAGCCGCCCCTACCTCGTTGACAGTTGACATCCTTGCATATCATCCTACAGCGAGCTGCACACTCAATAAGAGTGAGCCCTTCCCTGGTATAGAATTATAAGTGATTCAGTGATACTTTGTATTAATTTAGTAATAGTTAATAATTTAATAATGCATACTGCATACAATTCAGTTTGCTGATTTATCAATAATTCAAAAACTAAAAAGCTAATCGTCGACTCGACTAACTAACTATAGTCCTTCATACAGTGTATAGTCTAGACTGTTACCGAAAAAATCCGTGGGCGTGAACTGCGGGCTCTGGCTGGGCAAAAATGGCGACGCTGATATGATTTGGCATGCTGCCTGCATGCTTAAAGCCGTATAGGCTGCCCTTTAAAACGGCTGAAACTTGTGCTGCATTCCTCTGTTCACGTGTGCTGCAATGCTTGTCGACTCTCATGCTGCCAAAAGCTAGCCTTGCATCATGCGACTACTCCCTGCACCCCTGTAGCCAAAGGCTAACAACACGCAACATGCACAACTGCCTCTGCATGACCAACACAAACGCAAACCATTGCGGTTGACTTCGAACTTTGCTGCCTTCAGCGTTGTCTCTGTGCGCCGTCCAACTTAGTGCACTATGGGCTATGGGCACTTTAAAAAAATTGGGCGCCAGCAGCCGCACAACCAATCTGGCTGGCAGCCGGAGTTTGGCACGGAGTCGGTTTCTCGAAGGCAGGTCGCCAGCAGCCGTGCATCTGCCTGCCAGCCGGAAGGCTCCGCTCCTGCGACCCAATCTGGCTGGCAGCCGGATTTTGGCAGAGAACCGGTTGCTTCAAAGAAAACATCTAAGGCTTTCTTCATGGGCTCGGGCTGGGCATCTTGATTTTCGTCAAGAACTGCATGCGCGCGCAGCCCTGCCTGCTCAACCACCAACGTTTGAGTCTCTGCCTCGCTTTCACGACGCAGCCGTTCGGCGACATCAGCAGCCGTAGCCAGCCGATCCAGCGCACCAGCTAGAGCCATCGAAACATCGTCCAATTCGCGGCTGAGCTCGTCTTGCACCACAGCTGCATCAGCTGCATCCGCGGATTCTGCAGCTTGCGGTTCCAAAACCGACACCAAATGCTGCAAGTCTTGGGTTAGCCCTGTGATCGCCGCCATAAAGGCACGGTTCGCGGCCTCAAGCAATCGGATGCGCTCGGCCATTTGCCGCCGCTCGGCCAACAAATCTCCCAATCGGGCCTGGGCTTCCAATAACTGGTTCTCTTGCTCCTCGATTTCCTCCTCCCTTAACTGAGACCACGTCTCTGGCTGCACTGGAGCCAATCTTTTCATGGCTGACAGCCGAACCTGGCTGACAGCCGGACGTAGCAAACTACCCGCTGCTCCACTGGCTGTCAGCCGAAGGCACGAAACCGCACAGCACGCTGCACCGGCTGTCAGCCGAAGGCACGAAGCAGCGCAGCGCGACCGTTGCGGCAGAAGCTAGGCGGGCTAGGCGGCTAGGTCTACAGTCTACAGCCTATAGAGGGCTACAGTTGTAGTGTGGCGGTAGCAGTAGTAGCAGTAGCAGTAGCAGTAGCAGTAGTAGTAGTAGTAGTAGTAGTAGTAGTAGTAGTAGTAGTAGTAGTAGTAGTAGTAGTAGTAGTAGTAGTAGAAGTAGTAGTAGGTGGTGGTGGTGGTGGTGGTGGTGGTGGTAGTAGTAGTAGTACTGAAATTGGAATCGGGAAGCAGTGGGGCGATGGAGTCGGCAAGTACTGGTGAACCTATCACTGCCTATATACATTTTCATCAACACACATGCACTGCTAAACTGGCACGGATCTGGTATCCCCCTTTTTTCTCCGCAAAAGGGGCAAGCGGCAGATTCGATCTCCTGCGGGAGAGCCTCGCAGGATGAAAGCTGGTTTGGAAATGGCATCATATATAGAGCCATGTCCTTCGGGACCTTTTAAAGATCCCTTAGGGACCTGTTAAAGATCCTATTCTGGGCTGCTGCTACATGCCGTTAACTGTGCAGGCGAGCATATAGGGACCTTTTACACTTTTACAGATCCTATTCCGGGCTGCTGTTTTGCAGCAAGCATGTTCATGCGTGGGCATCAGAGCAGCACCCATCCCTCTGGCACGTCGTCGCCCAAGGCGCGGATGAAGGTGAACTGGCCCACATACATGATCGCACGGGCACCATCCGGAGTCCGAAACACCTGGTGCCCGTGAACCCGGCCAGTGAGCTCACGAAACTGCAGCTCTGGATGCCGACGTACGCCCTGATCCGGGCAACATGCAAAGTCCATCAAAGTGATGCAATTTGCGTATCCCGGACGTCGAAGGACCAAAAACCTTGTTGAGCATAGGCCCTTCTGTTGGTCCGGGTTCGACGACGGAAGAAGACGTGGCCCAAATTTTGCCCGTCGTGGTGGAAAATGAGCCACTCATCATTCCGCCCCAGGTGACGCATGTCCTGGTACTTGAACAGGCTGTACCTGTGCAGGGCAAACAGGACAGGTCGCAGGTAAGCCACGGGGAATCTGCAAAACAAAATCTAGTGGTTTGAGCAGAAGCGCCGGTTCCACAAGCATGCCTGCACATGAGAAGAGACAACAAGGTTTTTAGGGTTTAGGGCTTCAGGGGGCTGCATGGGTTATGACAAATTTGGGGCTGTTGTTGTCGAGCCAAATATAAGTTATAAGTTATAAGTTATAAGTTATATAACGTTAAACGGGGTAGAATCAGGGTCGCTTGGTGGGATAAATCGGGGTCGTTTCCATTATGTCGGTGTAGGGTAAAACGGGGTGGTTCACATTGATATTGTGGATTACTGTGTCGGGGCAAAATAGGGTGGTTTCCATAAAGTTGTGGTTACATGATCTACAACATCAGGTGGGGAAAAGTAGGGGCGGCATAGACATTGACATTGACATAGACATGTGACATTGACATAGAAATTGTGACTTGTGACATTGACATAGACATAGACACATAAGACGTGGAAGTGTCGTGACATGTGACATGTGACCCGACAACTCAGACGACTCTTACCCTTCCCGCCCTTCCCCAGGCCCTCTGCCAAACCGACGGAATTTTTTGGCGCCACCCGTGCACTCGGCTTTGAGTCAAGCGCCGCGCGCCGGCAGCGTGGAGGCCTGGCTGACAGCCGAAGGCACGTTGTGATGGAGCCGCCGAGCTGCGCTGCTGGCCGCCGTGGCAACCGTGGTTGGAGGCCTGGCTGACAGCCGAAGGCACGCTGGCACGCTTTTGCCTGGCTGACAGGCGAAGGCACCGCTGCTACTGGCTGACAGCCGAAAGCAGAAGCACTGGCCTTGCTGACAGCAGAAACTCAGCGCCACTGCCTGTACCTTTCACCGCGATCCCTGCGTGCCTGGCTCGCGTGCGTGCCCTTTCGTCTCTGGTCTGGCGGGAGCGATCGGGGAACATGGCTCTTGAGGAGGGCCCCTGCGCGCCTGTGCCCCTGAGGTTGTGGTGACGCCGCAGGTACTCGCGCATCTCGACATTGCCAACGTCGAAGGCGTTGCGCCTGGTAGCGGCGTGGCACGAGTGCACATCTGCCCTAGCCTCATATGAGGCGCTGAACCATGGTCACCGAGCCGACGCCGGCAGCCCGCAGCAAGGCAGTGGCCCCGCGAGCGTCGCGAGCCTCCGGGTTGGCGTTGCGTTCCATCAAAATGGAAGCCAACCTGCACCGCAACCGCTCAGAGTCGCGGCCTGCGCCAGCCAGCATGTGCAGGGCTGTCGCGCCGGCCGGGCGGCCCCTTACTGACCGGCGCCTCCTGCGCCACACGCAGCGCCAAGAGCTCGCTGACTTAATGAAGGCGGACGTCCTCGGCCAAGAGGTGAAGGACGTTGTGGCCGTCCTGGTTGGTGTCGGCGCCGTTGCGGAGCCCGTGGTGGGCGTAGTAGCTGTCCACGCCCAGCACCTCGTCGACCTGCGCCAGCTCTGCCAGAAGGCGTTGTCTGTCCGAGCGCGCCTTCAGACTTACCTCAGGCTGGGGCGCAGTGTCCGCCTCTCTTTTGACCTGCTGGCCCTGCTGGCTGACAGCCGAAGAGCGGCGCGGCGGCGGTGGTCGAGGAGGGAGAGGGTTCTGGTGGCCAGCCGGAGGCAGAGTGGGCTGGCGCTGCCTGGCTCGCCGCTGCAGCAGGCACTGCGGTGGCGCTCGACGCTGCTGGCGCTTCCTCTGGTGCTTCTCTTGTCTCTGCCTGGCTGACAGCCGGGAGCAGGTGGACCACTTGCTGGGGTCTGGCTGACAGCCGGAGTCGGTGCTGCAGGCGGACCACACTTGTTGGGGCCTGGCTGACAGCCGGAGTCGGTGCTGCAGGAGGCGCTGCTGCAGCTGGGGTGCTGCTTTCTGCAGTGACGCAAGGTGGCGGTGCCTTTGCAGTGGTGGGGACTCCTTCGTTTTCTTCTTTGACGGCTTCTGGCTTCTTCTTCGGAGGTGCTTTCAGCTCAGGGGCTGCGCTGTCTTGGCCGAGGGCTCACCAGGAGGAGCCTTGGAGGTAAGCGGCAGCTGTGGCGGCTTGGTTTCCTGGCTGACAGCCGAACCTGCCGCTTCGCGGGCCCGCACCTCGCGCTGCTTCTCCCGAATCTTGTTCATGTGCCACTCTGTCATGAGGTGCGCTTGCAGGTGCAGGTCCGACGGACACGTTATGTTGCCGCTGGTGACGTCGAAGAGATACCGCGGCTCTGGCTCCACGGCCTCTGCCATGGCCGTCGGCATCCTTTTGACAGGAACGTCCTTCTGGCTGACAGCCGAAGTCTGGCTTTGGCCGCCTTGGTCACCTTTGCCTTTGCCCTTGCTCTGGCTGACAGCCGAAGCCGGGCTTTTGCCGCCTTGGTCACCGCCCCAGCAAACTCTGAGAAGAGCTGCGGGCAACCACTGTTTGTACTTACCTTTGCCCTTCTGGATTGGCCGCTTGCGTTCATCAAGATTGATGAGATCTTCTGACGTTTTGGCGTGCCGCCCATTGTATCTCCCAATCAAGCTGCGTACTCTCAAAGCCACCTGATGCTTGTGTTGTTTGGAAAGCTTCAGACTGCGTGCTAGTCTCGCAAACTTGGTCGACAGCGGCCCTCGGTGAGCTGGGGTGTCTGTGCTCTTCATAACCTCCCTGACCAGCGCATCGAGCTGCTCCAACTCCTCATCCGACATGTCTTCTGGCTGTCAGCCGAAGTTTCAAAGGTCGCAAGGGCGAAAGCGCATGGCTCAGAACGAACCCCTGTTCGAGCCACCTTTTGGATCACAAACAACGGCGAGTCACTTCTATGAGTCTATGCTGCCATGCTGTCGCCTTTTCAGAAGCACGGCCCACCCTGTAGTCACATCCAGTGTCAGCAGTCATATACTCATATAATGACTCATATACACTCATATAGATAGTAGCCATGATAATGACGATATTCGAAATTATTTATATATATATATATATATATTTCATAAAAATATAATGTGAATTATTGTATTATTAATATTAATCAATTAATAATTAATTATTAGAAAATTAATTAAAATTCGAAAATTCGTATTTCAGGAATCATGCATTTCATGGTTCGCCGGGAAATTCCGGAAATTCGAATATCATGAATCTCATGATTTTCCGGAAATTCCGGAAAATAGGCTTTCATGAATTTCATGATTTTCCTGAAATTCCGGAAATTCCACAAATTCGGATTTCATGAATTTCATGATTTTCCGGAAATTCCGCAACATAGGCTTTCATGAATTTCATGATTTTCCGGAAATTCCGGAAAATCGGCTTTCATGAATTTCATGATTTCCCTGAAATTCCGGAAATTCGGATTTCATGAATTTCATGATTTTCCGGAAATTCCGGAAAATAGGCTTTCATGAATTTCATGATTTTCCGGAAATTCCGGAAAATCGGCTTTCATGAATTTCATGATTTTCCTGAAATTCCGGAAATTCCGGAAATTCTGATTTCATGAATTTCATGATTTGCCTGAAATTCCGGAAAATAGGCTTTCATGAATTTCATGATTTTCCGGAAATTCCGGAAAATCAGCTTTCATGAATTTCATGATTTTCCTGAAATTCCGGAAATTCCGGAAATTCTGATTTCATGAATTTCATGATTTGCCGGAAATTCCGGAAATTCGAATTTCTGTATTTCTGACGTTTTCGATTTGTTTGTACTATATGGCTCTTAATGATTATCGGAATATCTGACATCTGAATTTCCGGGGTGGCAATTGTAGAGTTTCCACAATGCCTGTTTGGCAAGCTCTTGGATTCAGTCAATATATATATATATAATTATATATAGATAGATAGTATAGTCAGTACAGTTATATCAGAGAACCCAGAGGAACACCGTTACTACTGTACCGGCACCATATGCTACTTATATGCAGTTTCACATCCCTGACAAAACAAGTTCAAGCCTAAATAGGCAAACAATCCTCTACCCTAAGCCCTAGACCCTAAACCCGACCTTAAACCTCGGATCCTAAACCTACACCCAAATGCTGCCCACCCTAGACCGTTTTAACTGTGGAGGAAGCCAGGGCTCAACGCATCCACGTAGGTTGTTGCATGACGGTGCGCTTGCATCTGCAGCTCCACGACCTATGTTAGGGCTTATGGGGCTTAGGGTGGTTTCAGGAGTTTAAGGCCTATAGGGTTTAGGGGTTTCGGGCTTGTGAGGCTTTGGGTTTAGGAGTTTCGTGAGGCTTTAGGGCTTTGGCTTGGGAATTGGGTTCAACCGTTTTGGCTACAGGGATTGATGGGTTGGCAGGGTCTATAGGAAGCCGCAAGATTCGCATGTCAGAGGTGCTTGAGATTGCAAAAACTGAGGTTCTGGGGCCCAAACCCTAAACTTTAAAGCTTCTAACCTCTAGCTCATACCCCGCAAACAACTAAACCCTCTGCCCTGAGCTCAGTTTTGGTCCCATCGACCTTGGCGACACACTTGCAGAACTCATCGGCATGGATAGTCACCAGCTTCGTGAAGCCGTCGGAGATGAAATCCTGGGCTGATGTTCGGATCAGTATAGAACCAACATACGGGGTTCCGTAGATTATAAACACCTTTGCTCTGCCCTAAGGCCGCAAAGTAGTTCCTTTTTGGGATTACCTATTAGGATTCTAAATATGAACCCCCAAAAGGAACTACTTTAGGGCCTTAGGGTGTGTGTGTGTGTGGGGGGGGGGGGGGGTTGTGTGTGTGCGATTATGGGCCTACATATTTCACGAGGCCGAGTGGACTAAGAAGCCCTCATGACTCATGACGCCGATGCTCGGGCCTTGTCAACTAGAACAAAAAGGGTCTGGGAGGGTAGAGCTTAAGACTATACTCCTGTGTTCTGAGAAACTCCCATAGTTGAACGCAGGCGAAAATGATGCACATAGCGGCCTGAATAGATTTACATTTTGCGGGTCATGCTGTCCTAACTATACAGAGCTTTAAATTTATACTTGTGGTGATGCAGAGCCCATCAAACATTTAAGTTTTCAATTTGTCTGGCCTTCATACTTGACACTACGATGTGCTTTTGGTATCAGGGATGAATCTTCAACAGATGCTGGCCTTGCGGCCACGATGAAATTGGGACCGTTTGGCTTGGGGTTTAATGTGTAACAGGCTTTAGTAGGTGCTCTCTTCCAAACTTGGATTCTCGACTTTAGTCTCGCGGTGAGGGTGTTTTGGAGTCCGAAAGCGAGGGCTCTCCTTGCAGAGCCTGACCGCTACACTTTAAACTCTCTTCAAAAGCCCAAGCCGGCTAATTGCAGATCTCAGTCCCCTAAAGCCAACCCCTTCCTGTGGCCCAGCAAGTCTACCTGTGCAAGGAATTTTGTATAGAAGCCAAAACAAGGACCTAGAAAAGGTAGGTTTCTTCGGCTACACACAAATCCTAAACCAATGTCTGCCACGTCTCGCCGACATGAGCCCACTGACACCATAGGCACATCTCGGAGATCCACTGACCCTCCTCACGTTGATTCAGGGTTTACGGTTTCGGGTTCAACTTGATGGATGAGCGCTTATATGGCAGGTGGCTGCCTTGGACTATTGAAAAATGTCGAATCGAGCTTCTTTGACCGATCTCTTTGGTCTGCATCACAAAGGTAAGACTTGAGATTCCACGCAATAGATCTATTGTGTGTGAGCTTAACCCGCGGTAACCCCCAGAACCCATCGCATCCACCCTACTTCTTTTCGTCAAAAGAGCGTCTGAGTAAGCTTCGGGGCTCATATCTGGAGGGTATTCAGGTCCTAAGCCCTAGACCTGAGCTGTATCATCCCGAATGAGCTTGCGGGTGTGCAGTGCTGCAACCTCGACAGCTGGCCCGGAACAAATTTCAAGACAGCGGAAGACATCATCAAGGCTTAACGGCATGCAAAAACCATGCGAAACAAACCCTAAACCCGAAACCCAAACCCTAAACCCTAAACCCTGAACCCAAACCCTAAACCCTACACCCTAAACCCCAAACCCTAAACCCTAAACCCAAAGCCCTAAACCCTAAACCTAAACCCTCAACCTGGGGTCCCTATACTAACTAACTCCCCAAAGAGGCGTGTGATCCGGAAATGTATAAGGGCTCCTTTCAGGGCTACTACAAGGGTTCCGACAAGGGTGACTGCCAGAATCGGAGGCCTCAAAAGGTGGGATGAAGGTAGGCTCTTATTTGGGAATATGTCACCTACCTTCATCCCTAAACCCTAAACCCTAAACCCTGAAGAGAGTAGGAAGTGATCCAGCCTGCACCTGCAGCACTTGCTCCGTCTGTAAGTAGCGAAAGCTACCTGGCCGGGGGCTATAGGCCCCTGAAGGGATCCCTGGTATAAAGCCTATGGTACGCTTCAATGAAGGATTCTCCATTCAGATTGGAGCTGGAGCGCAGAGGTTACGGCCCTCAATTTTGTTTGTGGCCTCTATTTGCCTCATTGGTGATAAAGTCTAGTTGAGGTCTGGGTAAGGTGTCCGGCTTCGCGATTTGGGTGCGCTGGTCTGGGCTTTGAAGTAATCAGGGGAAAAACGTATAGACTTTTATTTCACAATTGGACGCTGACCACAAACCCATCGGCACATGCAGGAGCACCTCGAAGCCTGAGCCCTCCTGCACAATAACACCCCAGGACCGCAAACCTGCAAAACAACAACACCTGAGCCTGTTTAAAGCTTTAGGATCATGTGATGGCTGATAGTCGAAAGCGAAAGCAGAATGACCTGCCTTGTGTGGGCCAGAACAGAATTTCGGCTTCAGTACCATTCGCGAAGATAAGGTCGTCCTGTCGCCATTCACTATCATAGGATGTGGACCCTGATTGAAGAACAAGTTCTTCAAGGGCCTAGGATACCTACGGGCCCTACTGCAACCGCTACAAATGCGGGGGTCTATTAGTATTTGTCCGAGGTCCAAACTAATTCAAACGCACGGCCGTAAGCCACCCACATCCTCACCAGCGCAAGCACTTAAGGGTTCCATACGGAAAACTGTAAGGGTTTGGTCTAGGGCCTTTTTTAGTTGTTGGACAAATGGCCCAGCAATACTACTCAGCGCCGTCTTCACCGTCGACAGCAATTTCGGCACTATCATCGCCATCCTCTTTTTGATCGCATCCATCATCGTTACCACCAGCAAAAACTGCTCAGCCTCCTTCCGAGGCGTCATAGACATTGTCTTAAAACAGTGATGCTCGACACCATCAACATCAAGCATAGCATTGCATGAGTGTTACCTCACTGTCGCCGTTTGCAATGACGGCTCTGTCTCGCAATGGGCAGTCTCTTTCCTTTGTCGCTCAATACACCCTCAAGTCACCCACTCCCCAACTGGAAATATGCTTCTCACATTAAAGGCTGCGAAGCATTACCTGCCTCGAAGTCGTTGCGGTGCAGACTTCACATTGTTCTGCATCGGGCACCCGCCTACAGCCTGAAGCCCACACCCACACCCAAAATCCTGCACTCCACACCCTGACCCGAAACCCAAAGCCCCACACCCCGCACCCGAAACCCTGCACCCTAAACTCTACACTCGAAACCCTGAACCCCAAGCTCCAGTCTCGAAGACCGACAGTCGCGGTCGATCCTCTGCCGCATGCAACAAAGAGATGGCATGCGTCGCGATCTTGTGGACCACCTGATGGCAACTCTGACGGTTAAGGGTTGACGGGTTTTAGGTTTTCATTTTTTTTAAGCACCCTTTTTCTTGCAGCGGAAGCCTTAGGGGGGCAGGTGTGCTGTACTTGCGGGTTTTAGGCTTAGGGTATAGGGCTCAGGGTTTGGGACTTAGGGTTTAGAGTTCCTGATTGCAACTCATAGGGCCCCACTTCCTTGGTTGTGATCCTAAGAGAGCTTGGGCTTTCAGCTTTAGCGGTTTAGGGTTCAGGGTTCGGGGCTTGGGGTTCAAAGGTTTAAGGCTCAAGGTTGCAGCGTTCACGGGCGGAGTGCTTCAGGCTTTACGGCGTGCAGACTCTTCTGATCTCTTTCGGCTCATCAGTAAGTCTAAGCCTAGAGCTTCATGTTGAGGCAGTATTCACTATTCCCTTAGATCCCGAATAGTAACGGCATGACAGCACGATGTACTAATACAAAAGACCCTCCACTTTGGCTGTTCGACTTATCTACTGCATCTGTTGTCACAGACCTTGGTCAGTCCGGGTTGAATCCATCCAGACTTCAGAGTTCGTGTCCGCAAAACGTCTCGCAGATCAAACTCCTCTTCGAGAGGAATACCTTCCAAGCTGCTGCATACTTTGATGAGGTGCTCGGTTCCAACATCTTCGGGATGTCATTTGCATCTATGGAGCACATCACCATCGCACTGTACTTCTACTGCTAGCGGGTGGCCTACGGCGGACGATTAGGAACAGTTGCTACTAAAACCTGAAATCCTGAACCCGAATCAAAACTTGCACAGCTAGTACCAAAAAAAACAAAACTGAACCGGCTACCTTCGGGTTAGTGCCGGTTTCGGGAGCTTAGGGTGCAAAACTTCAGATCAACAGCTTTTGCAATCGTCTGCCTGCTCCTGCTTGGCGCTGATGCTTCCCCTCCTAGGCATGATCTCCTGGAGTCTGTGATGGGAGGCCACAGGGGGCTTTAAGATTCTTGGGGTAGGGATTCCTTAATATGAACCCTATTATGGGAACCCTAATCCCTACTAAACCCCCATCGGCTAAAACCCCTTTTGGCCTCCTAGGAGTCTGGTGGGCTAGCTTTGTGTTTGGGGTTTAGGGTTGTGGGGGTTTAGGCTTTGTGTTTGGGGCTTAAGGTTGTGGGGGTTTAGGTTTAGGGTTTGGGGTTTAGGGTTGTGGGGGTTTAGGTTTAGGGTTTAGGGTTTGGGGTTTAGGGTTGTGGGGGTTTAGGTTTAGGGTTTAGGGTTTGGGGTTTAGGGTTGTGGGGGTTTAGGTTTAGGGTTTAGGGTTTGGGGTTTTGTAAAGAAACAGTCTGCTGTCTGCAGTGATTGATCATGTATAGGAACTGAGGATTTCGACAAGCAACGACGTTTGTGATGGCTCAAGAAAACAAGCGTGCAGGAGGCATGGCCTCCGGTAACCCCAATTCGATAAGCGACCCCGCTAGCCAGCCCGATGATCGTCAACAGGTCATGGGCCCAATGGGCGTTCCTGCACAGGAATCCAGGACCGCGAGTGCGATGATGAACGGCGTTGGCCCCTCAGGACGTGGCGTTCGGTCTTCAGGAGACGAAGCTGAGTATGAGAGGGCTTTAGCTGGTGCACATGCTGATGTGGCGCAGTCTTCGACTGAGCCTACGCAGTCTTCTGGCGTTCAACGGGATGTAAGAGCTAGTGAGCGGGCAATGAGTGATGGTCGAGGACCAGAACAGCGAGGTGAGGGTGACAGGTTGTTGTTGCCGCATGCTAGAGTTGGAGATAATACTTTGACTACGCCAATGAGGGCATCTTCAACTATGGGCTTGTGGGCACCTTCCCCGTTTCCCTCACCGATAGCGACCCCGGATGGCAGTGAACATGGAACACAAATGGGGTCGAGTTTTGCACAACAGAGTGCGGCAGCTATGAGATGGTTTAGCAGACTAGGCGAGTACGTGCAGACCAAGATGACTGCGCATACCAGGCCTGGTGGTGAGGCCACGGCAACTATGGAGGAGACGGTTTGGTCTCCCAGTCGTCCAAGGGCGGCCGAACGGGAAAGGGATCCTCTTTTCTCTGGACGGCAACTTCGGCGACTTCGGGAACTTGAAGGACAGGCACCGCAGCTGTACGGGGCTACGTCTGGGACTTCAGGGGGAGCTGGTTCAGAGGCTTCGGGATCCTATTCCAAAGAGCAGTTGGAACAGGAGGTCAGGAAGCAGGTGGAGCTGGCGATGAAGGGGCAGCGCGATCTAGCAGACGAGAACCTACGTCTAAGGCAAGAACTGGAGCATGTTCGGGCTTCAAGGACGCCGGGCGTGGGTGATGTCAATGCTGGAGAAAGGGCTGCAGCGGTTGGTTTGGGTCACGGCGAATGGGGACCACCTCCGGGTTTGGAAGGTTCTCTACACAACAGCAATCCAGCAGCAGGACTATCTGGACACAGCCGTGATCATGGGGGTCTCGCCGGTCTTCTTGATCGTGCTAAGGTACCTGTAGGCAATCCAGCAGGACTTGGGAGCCATGACGGACAGCAACCTGGTGATGGAGGTTGGCTACGTGGAGGTTCTTTGAGCAATTCTGTTGGACTGATCGGGCAAGGCATAAAGGTCGAGCAGGAGGCGAGCGATGCAAGTTTCGGCCCTGTGGGAACGTCAATGAAGGAGGTTCTACAGACAGAGGTCGAAGGGCTAAGAGGCAAGAGTGGTCGGCTACCTGAAGGCAATCCCGCGGGACTTTTAGGAGGTGATCATGAGCCACGAGGGAGAGTGAGTTTTCGAGGTGATGCTGCTGAAGTATTAGTAGAAGATAATGTACACAGCAGCAATCCAAAAGGACTATCGGGACACAGCCGTCATGGGGGTCTTTATTATGCGAAGCATGCATCAAGTACCTCTGGTCCGTTACAAGAACAGCATGCATCAAGTACCTCTGGTCACGCGAGTGTTTCTGGGAATGATGAGCAGCAGGCTTCCACGAGCTCTACGAGACCTTCGAGTTGGAACCCTCTCGGTATTGGTCAGAAACCGAGGGCTACATCACCCCTTGGAGCGCAAGACCCGAGCACGGGAAGTAGAGAGGCGGCTACCGGAGGGAGTACACCTTTGGATGCTCTGCTTCATGGAATGTCTCAGCTACAGCAGGCGATGACGCTACAGATGGGGTTGCAGGCGAACAAGCCTGAAGCAATTCGGCCGGGGGTGTCGGGCAGTGAGCTACCGAAACTTGTGGAGGCGGACGAGTATGCGGCGATCAACGTGGGAGACTGGCTGCACGGGCTGGCAGGACCGATGGGCGACTTGACTGATGGGTCGTCTACATGGTGGAGTGATGTGATGGTCAGTCTCGAGGCCTACTACAAGGAGTTCCTGGCCGCGACGACCGTGAAGAAAGTACAGCTTCGAGCCGAGGACTTTGCGGTGGCTTCCTTAAAGGAGGCTAAGTGGACAAGGTTGGATAAGAGGGCGGCGTCGATGTTACTTCAGGCCGTACCGGAGAGCATCAAGGCGGAGCTGCTGGCGAACAGGCTGGGCACTACCTTGGCGATTCTTGGTCGGATTATCACAATCTACCGACCCGGGAGCTCGGCGGAGAGACAACAAGTATTAAAAGCTCTCGAATGTCCTGGTGGAGGCAGCTCGGCCATTGAGCTTGTGGAGATCTTGAGGAAATGGTCCAGATGGTTAAAGCGTGCGGATGACTTGGGACTCCAGCCTCCAGATCCCTCGATACTCCTAAAGGGACTTGATGCAGCCACCAGACAGATCCTCGACAGGAACTCAGAGATAGCTTTCCGTACAAACTTGATGAGGTTTTCGCTGGATCTAGATGCGGCTCCGACCAAGGCAGCAATCATCAAGTTTCATGGCCACCTCTTGGCCGAATGCGAACAACTGGCCTACAGAGGACGGGGTAAGGGAAATACCTCAGGCACCCCGGCGGTGAAGGCGGCCAATGCTACTGGAGATGGGACTACATCTACGTCGACTACACCAAAGGGGGGTTCTTCACCTACGTCCGCGACGACCAGGCCATGTAAGTTCTTTCTGCAAGAGAGCGGCTGCCAGCGAGCGGGATGTAGATTTCTACATGACTGGGCAAGCATCCCGAAGGAGGAGAAGTCGGAGAGATGTAAGGGGTGTGGAGCCAAGGGCCACATGAAAAGAAACTGCCCACTGAAGATTGGTGGTGAAGTTGGACGCAAGGGAGATGACGGAAAGGGAGGAGCGCAGCCGAGGGTGAAGAACGTGAACCTACCAGCCAGCAGGTCAAGCGACAAGCGAGATGATGGAACCGTTCAGGCACCAGAGGCTGGGACAACTACGACGGCGAGTAATTCTGCGTCATCTACTACGACAAGTGACCCGGCTTCGTCATCTACGGCTACGGCTTCAAATGTTGAGCAAGGGGCGGCGGGGGATATGGATGATTTCCTGAAGAACGCGACAAAGATCCTTAAGATGATGGCGGAAAAGCAGGGAGGTCAGTCTGCTGGTCCTTCGATGAAGATGCTGAAGAAGGCTGTGAGGCGGATGGAAACCAGAATGGCTTTAGTGGACTCCGGGGCCACACATCCCCTTAGGGAAGCCAAGCGAGAAGAATGGGCAGAAGCACCTGAGGTGGATGTGGTCATTGCGGGCGACGGAGTGACCACCATGCGCCAGAACGTGGCAGGCACGCTGCTCACAGAGCCCGAGAAGCCTGGACGCAAGCCTCAGACGATCCTCCCGGTGGGTAACCTAATAAGTTTGCTGGGATATGAGCTCGTGTGGACAAAGAAGAAGTGTGTTTTGAGGGCTCCAGATGGACGTGAAGAAGTTCTGAGAATGACCTCCGGGTGTCCTGAAGTGAACGAAGCCGTGGCCTTGGAGCTGATTGCAAAGATAGAGCAGGAGAAGGTGAATCTGCTGGAGAAAGCCACGGAAGAATCCAAGCGCACTTTGATGAGGGCTATGAAAGTTGAGCGTGACCCGCAGTGGGAAAAGAGTTTGAGGAACTATGTTCAATGGGGAAGCTTCGAGGATGGGTTCCGGGCATTATCGTCTATGCCGTGGGCAACAGATGTCATGAACGAGGACTTGATTAAGGCGATCCCAGACCTCCCCAAGTCGGAAAAGGAAGCATGGGACCTCATGTTGAGCTTGGGATTCAACCGCAGGATGAGAAAAAGAATGATGCACAAGGACTGGATTGTTAAGTTCTACAGCGGCAAGCGGTCCCCAACAGACAAAATGTTCAAGGCCTTTGAGAACAATGGTACAATGGTCCTGGATATTGACGTGCTCCGGATGAACCAGTTGAATGTGCTCGGGGCAAACAAAGGCGTGATGGCGTTGATGTTGTGGGGGGCGGCTACAGGGCGCGTTGCTGGTCTATGTGCTGGTGTTCCTCGCAACAACTCTTTTGAGCACGCCCTTAGAGTGGTTGTCATCAATGAGGTTGCGAAAATGGGACGGAAGGTTGTATGCGAAGCTTCAGATGTTCCAGAAGATGGTGTAGCTTTGTGTTTGTGGGCATCTTCGCAGGCCGAGGAGGATGAGAGCTCTACGGTGTGGTTGCACAAGTGGTTCAGACAATGGATCGCGCATAATGTGATGGATGTGTACCACTTTGAGCAGGGGGCCTTGGGACACCCGTTGAGGAGACCTACTACAATGGCTACAAATCTGGATGTGTCGGAACTAAGAGGCTGTCAAGACCTCAGGAAGGAGTGGCCGTCATCGACAACGTCATGGGCGGCGTGGGCACCAATGATGGTGAGAACTTTGGCTCAGGGGCTTAAGAGGTGGAGGCAGCGACCTGGGTGGTACCCTAGAATGGTTCGGGCGCTACGAGCGGTTGATCGCAAGGCTTGGGAGAGGCATCTAGCCAACGATCACCTACCTCATCGTGCAGATTGTCTTCAGTGTATACACAACTCTACTGGAAGACCACACAGGAAATGCCTGCATAAGGACTGCTACGTCTTGAGTGCGGATACACTGGGACCGGTGCGTGTTGCTGGACCAAAGGGTGAGAAGTTTGCGGTGGTTTTTACCTACCAGTTTCCCAAGATGAAGCTTGCTCCTGAGGATCAACCCATCGCGGAGGACGAGCTCACTGGGTGGGATATGGACGCAAAGGTCAATGAGGGCGCCGAGGAACGGGAACCTGAATGTGATGAAGACCTTGAAGAATACAGTCCAGATGAACCAGGAGTACCTCTAGAAGAAGCCGTGAAGGACTGGGAGGAGAAGCATGGGCCTTTGCCGGAGTTGCCTACGGTATCTACTACCAGCACAGAGGCGCCAGAGAAACCGGGAAAGGCGAAGGAGGACTGGTGGGAGTTTCGGGAAGCCGAGGGCGTTTTGGTGCGGCATCATGTGACTCCAAGGGTGCAGCTCTTCCGGTCCACTATGGCTAATGGATGCCCTGTTCTACCACTACGGCTAGAGCCTACCAGAGTTACGGAGGTGAGGTACGTCGGCGGCGGAGCTGAAATGGAGACTTCGGACTGGCATGGCTACAAGTCGGGGGCTAGACCGCTGGAGAAGCGATGGACAGGGACTACGACGTTTAAGATTTCCCAATCCGAGGTTGCGGAGGAGGAAGAGACCCTGGACAAGGATGAGAAGTCGTGGGAAGCCTTGATTGGTGACCTCACTAAGCCGGTGGAGATGGAGACGATCTACATGGTGTACCCGGTAAGAAACCGACGAGGTGGAAACATCATGTTGGCGGTGCAGGAAGCTGTGCTGCGATTGAAGTTGCTGGGCTTTCCGGTGGCTAGGTTACATACCGACCGAGGGTCAGAGTTTGCGTCTCGAGGACTTCGACGATGGCTACTGGAGAGGGACATCTACCATACACGGTCCGAGTCTTTAACTCCCCAGACCAATGGTGCAGCTGAGCGGGGTGTTCGATGGTTCAAGACAAAGGCCAAGGTGTTGCTTGCTGAGGCCAAGGTTCCGTTGAAGTATTGGACGTTAGCTATGCAACATGCGTCAAACCGCCAGATGTACTACAAGTTGGGATTGAGCAAGCCAGCTTTGTTACCATTTGGGACGTCGGTTATGATCAGGCGGAAGGTTTTCGGCAACAACAAGAAGTACGACCTCACCGACCGTTGGGAGGAGGGAATCTACCTGGGGCTGTCGGATACCATCAAGGGCGGAGCAATTGTTCTCAGACCCACCGGCGCGTTAACCGAGACCCTGAACCTGAGATCCGGTGTGGTTGATCCAAGGCGTCTTCTACAACAACCTGATGAGGAAGAACAGGGCGAGGCGTCGAGGGAAGAGAAACCAATTATAGATCTACCTGTACCAGACCACCGTCTTAAGGGGAAGCAACCACCTCCAGAACTTCGTGCTTTGGGACTACACCAAGAACTACCTGAAGGTAAAGCGTGTGTGTTACCTCCGGAGGAATGGGCCGTTATGTCAGTTCTGGAACGACAAGAACGAAAGGCTAAGCAGTACTACGAGTACGGCAAGTTTGATTTGGCGTCATGCGGTGAAGTACTCCAGGAGTTGTGCATTGATGGAAAGATGCGACGGCCGGCGCGTGGAACAGAAACTTCGGCAATGATTCTAGGTGCTTACGCTCATGGCGGTCTACGCGGAATTTCGGTTGATGGCAGAAAAAGGGTGTGGCTCACCAAGTACTTGAACATGGTCCTGAGGTTGAAGGTCGCGGAGGATCTTGATGATGACGGTTCATGGACTACGTTGGGAGTGTTCAGGGCTGAGGACATACCGCCGCACCGGGATCAAAGGAACCGACCGGGATCCATGAACTTTGCCGTCGAGATCGGTGGAGTACAGTCTGGAGGACTATGGCTGGCTGATAAACATGATGCACAACCACGACGTGGAGGTGATGACGAACGTGATCTACGACAAGAACTTCCTGATGGACGGTGTGTCAATGGGAAGGTGTACAACATCAACAAAACAGCAATCGCTTTCGATCCGAAGGGGAGCCACGCCTACATGAAACCGGAGGTGGAAAGGTGGGTGTTGGTTGGATATACCCCTACGGGTGTGGAAAGGTTGGATCCTACGGCAAAGTCGTTCCTACGGCGTTGGGGTTTCCCTCTGCAAGGAACGGGTGTTGAAGTCCTGGATGAAGAATCGGAGGCCGAGGATGAACAGTGGGACGAGAGTGTGTGTGATGACGCGTCGGATGAGGAGGAGATTGAAGCTCGGGCGAAAGTGCTAAGGTGTGCTCTGCATCAAGAAGTTGATGGTGATGATCGTGAAGAATGTGAAGGGGATCCTTATATAGGAGGACTCGAACATGCCCGAGAAGTTTGTGAAGGTGATCTAGATGAACTTTGGCGTGAAAGGGTTCGATTCCTCATGAAGGTGTCACCAGACGAAGCAAAAGATGTAGAAGTGGAACGGCTACTTCAATCACTACAAGCTCCTCTGGAAGTCGTACATAATGTGTCCCTACCAGAAGTCCGGAAGCACGTACACCTGTGGAAGCCCGCCATCCTCAAGGAGGTCAAGGCGTTGATCGACAGCGGCACGATAAGGCGACTTACGCCAGAACAGACTAAGGAACTAAAGAAGTGTGGTCTGAAGGTGTTACCTGGGAAAGCCGTATTTACGGCGAAACCGCCGAATGAGACTGCAGGCAAGGACGGGCATGTTGAATGGTTTCGGCGAAAATGCAGGATTGTGGTTTGCGGGAATTTCCTGCCGCATGGGCCGGACAACCTGTATGCGAGCGGCACGTCCGCCGACACGCTGCGCATCAGTGTGGCGTATGCCGTGATGAGAGCTTGGACGGCGGGATGTACTGACATTGCCAATGCCTTCACCTTGACGCCTATGCCAGATGAACTTCTTTATGGTGTGGCACCTCCTGCCATAGTGGTCTCAGTTGGTGGTGCAGACCTTGGAGAAACCTGGAAAATTGAGCGGGTGTTGTACGGTTTGCGCGAGGCGCCGAGACTTTGGAGCTTATTTCGAAATGAACGTCTACATGGGGCCCGCATACCGTATGACAACAAGATCCTGGTATTGTGCTGTTTGGATACCGACGAAAATCTGTGGCGTGTCTGTTATGAAGGTGAACCGGAAGGCACTGAAGGTCTAGTGTTGATCTACGTCGACGACATACTCATACTTTCCGAGCTGGAGATCATACAAACAATCTACGCTTGGCTGATTGCTGAGTGGAAATGCTCGGCCTTGGAGTTGTTAAAAGATGGTGCCCTGAGGTTCCTCGGCGTTGAGTTGAAGCTGCAAGATGAAGGTATCCATATGTCACAGACGGGTTATGTGAGGGATTTGCTACGACAACATGGTGTTAATGAAAGACCTGGTGATCCTCTGACAGTACCATGCAGCAGAGAATGGCTACAAGACGAAGAAACCGTCGATGAGGCAACGGTCCCTGAGGAAGCTGTGGTACGAATGGCACAGAAAGTCACGGGCGAGACGCTGTGGTTGTCTACAAGATCGAGGCCAGAGCTTGCACACTCGGTGGCTTGTATGGCGTCAAAGGCAATGAAAAGACCTACGAAGACGCTGGAAATAAGTAAGAGAGTGCTTCAGTATCTGGCCAGGACAGTCGACTACGGGATCCTGTACAAGGTCAACGGCGAGGACCCTACCCTTGTGGTCTACAGCGACGCGAGCTACGCACCAGGAGGAGGCCGTTCGTTTGGTTGCATCATGGCACAGATAGCGGGAATGCCAGTGGCATGGAGAGCGTCTAAGCAGCCAATAATTACGCTGTCGGTTGCTGAAGCAGAGCTGTACGAAGGAGTCGCAGCGGTGCAGTTGGGGCTTGGTGTCAGTGCTATGGTTTCAGAGTTGGGACCTACTCCGCTGATGCATTTGAGGATCGACAATGCGGCTGCACAAGGACTTGCCACAGAGGCCCCTGGAAGCTGGAAAACACGTCACTTGAGGATAAGGGCGAGGTTCTTGAGACAGGAGGTGGCTATGCAGAGGCTGGTTATTTCACACGTGGCGGGAGCTCTGCAGAAGGCTGACCTGGGAACAAAGGGTTTCGACCTCCCGAAGTTCAAGGACTTGATATATCTGTGGGGGATTTTGCCTTACAGTGCGGAGGTGTCTAGTGTGGCTTTGAGAACTCTGAGGGCAACGACTTCCGGTGGAATATTGCTGTTTGTGCTTTTATGTGTTCTACTTGTTCGAGGAGCAGCTGGCACAGATGGAACAAAGGAGGATTTGCAGTTAGATGGGTCGATGGAGTTTTACGGCATGATGGTCCTGTGTGTCATTGCGGCGGTGGCATTATGGGAAGTGCTAAAAAGATGCGTGCTATGGGTTAGCAGATGGTGGATGGGGTGCCAAAGAAAAAGAAGAAGCTGGAACGACTTCGGAATCGGGCTCAGGCTGCGGTTCAGGAGGAGATCCAAAGGCAAAGGGCGCCGACGAGTCCAATGGATTATGGGACAGCGAGTCCTACAAGACCAGCATCTACATCTGAACGCACGCAGTCAATGATAAGTACGTCGCAGCAAGCGCCAGGGAGTACACCACCGAGATTGTCGAGGACTATGGCATCGTTCGGGACGCCGGGAAGGGAGGGTCGTGAATCGAGAACAAGGCTGATGACTTTTGATGGTGCTCAAAGTTCTCACGATATGCCTAGCGTTCAGGTGACGACAGTGTCAAGGAGCACACAGACCAATGAGGGAACGATGTTGCCGACGAATCGACTTCGGGGGTTTGAAGGACCTTGCTACCTTACGGCCAATGGTGATCGGGTTCATTTAGCGTCTTATTGTCATGGACAGAGGAATGCTACAAGAGCCTCAAAGGCATATCAAATTTGCCAATACTGCGACAGAGACAGACCTCTTTTCGAAGTGACACCTGATCGCGGATTGTAGTTTCGCAACAGGTGAGGAGGAGTGTAAAGAAACAGTCTCCTGTCTGCAGTGATTGATCATGTATAGGAACTGAGGATTTCGACAAGCAACGACGTTTGTGATGGCTCAAGAAAACAAGCGTGCAGGAGGCATGGCCTCCGGTAACCCCAATTCGATAAGCGACCCCGCTAGCCAGCCCGATGATCGTCAACAGGTTTAGGGTTGTGGGGGTTTAGGTTTAGGGTTTAGGGTTTGGGGTTTAGGGTTGTGGGGGTTTAGGTTTAGGGTTTAGGGTTTGGGGTTTAGGGTTGTGGGGGTTTAGGTTTGGGGTTTAGGGTTTGGGGTTTAGGGTTGTGGGGGTTTAGGTTTAGGGTTTAGGGTTTGGGGTTTAGGGTTGTGGGGGTTTAGGTTTAGGGTTTAGGGCTTGCGGGTTTAGGTGTTCAGGGGCAGCTTCGTGCACGTCAGCAAGACATAGTGCACCCAAATCGCAGAAGCCCAATACCGAAGCGGAACTAGTTGAGCCTCTACCCTGAGCCTTGTACCTACAAGGTGAAGGTTAAAGTCGCACGCATCTTCTCACATATTGCTTTGTTTTGACAGGAGGGGCTCAACACAGTGGGATCATCACGCGTCATGTTCGGGTCCCTGGCTAAGCTAGAACAAACAAACTTAAACTGTCAAAGAAATCAAACCTTGCACCCTTCACCGTAAAAAACAGACGCTGAACTCCAAACAAACAAACAAACAAACAAACAAGCAAGCAAGCAAGCAAACAACCACACAAGAAACCGCCTAATTGAACTTGCTCATGTCATGGAATCATTAAAGCAACCGTCGAAGCTCCGAACCCCCTAAAACACACTTGATTAATCCTGCACATTGCTAGCACACTGAACGCACGATGATGCTCGGACTATGGATCAGATTTCCTCTCCAAGTATGAGCCCTGCAAGCTTGGTGTTTATGGGAACTTCAAGCCGCAGACCCAATGGCCCGATCACTGCCAGGTCCTGAAATTTTGTCGGGATAGTTCTTCCCCTGCACGCTCTTCAGTTTCCAAGGGTAAAAGGCCGGACCCTCAAGAAGGACCCCTAGGTATATACCCTTAATATAGCTAACATATACCCATGATATAGCCCATTGTAGGGTAGGGGTCCCCATTAAGGGTCCCTCCTTTTTCCCCTGTGACAGTTGGTTTGGGTTAGACATTGATACTACACCCTGGACCCTACACCCTGTCGAGTCTAGCCATGTCTGCGCCCTGTCCTTGAGGAAGGTGATCTTCCGCATGCAGCTCCTGATATTGCCGGCTTCCTAAACTTGTGCAAGTGTGTACCACAGACCATGCCAAATATGCTAGCCCAGGATATAGGGGCCGCAAAATTATATACCTAAAACTGAGCGGAACATACATACCCTACATCTGCGTGTCGTCTATGCCCCTCAACAACAAGAAGAAGAGCAAACTCTTTGTGTCAAGAACTGTATCCTAAGGATCCTACTGCTTGGAGCTTTGATTCAGTGTGCACATCATGGCTTTTCCTGAATTTCACATCATCTTGTTCACAAGCCACTGCAATCCAAGATGCTCGTAGCAAGCGAACTGTAATTCTGCATGCAAGGACCGCGGCAGCAGTTCCAGGATAGGCGGCTGGCTGTGTGACTCAGAGGCTACTTGGTGGTAAGTGTACCTCAGCTTCCGTCAACCAGCGAGAGGTTTCGCAGTTAGAGATACTACGATACTGTGCACAATTCCAGGTTGTAGCGCTGAGCTAGATTATTCATGTGTTGAGACATATCACACGGGTTGTACTCTTAGATGAACACCCGGACTAAACCCTGGACTTACATCTCAATCCTGAAGCCCGGTAGGATAAGGTACTTTAGGGTTTAGGAGCTTAGGGTTTAGGGTTTCGGGGCGATGATAGGGCAGTAGAGTAGGGTTTAGGACTCTGGGCCATAGGAACCTCAAAACAACGCACCGTTTACCTGTACGCAACCTTCAACCACCCTTTTTTCCAAAGCCCTACATTCAAAGAGCCTAAGTGCTGCATGCTAAACCTCAACTCCTAGACCGCTAGCCCGAAGAAGGCATCACCTGCCGTGCAACAAGCAACACACACACAAATAAGGGATAGAAGATCTCAAATGCGGCGGCTCAGGGCCAAGCGTGAGAGGTTTACTTTACGCTTTGCCTTCCGGGAGATGCAGATGATAGCGCCTTGAAGCCCATAATACCGTAAACCTTGCACCCCAAACTGCCCGAAACCCTGTGTTACGATATCAATTCCAATGCCCAAAACCTTGAGAACGCCCGAACAAAGGATAAGCTGCTGAAGGAAGCGGGTGATTCGCGCGCTGAGCCTCGAAGTTGGATGTGACAAGCATGTTTTGACATTCATGTTATGGCGCACTACAGAGGCCTTGTATGATTAGGATGGGGCTTCGGGGGGTATGTTACGCTGAAATTAGGGAATGATAGCCCGAAGCGGATCGTGAACCCGGCAACCCTAAGCAGCACAAAGCTGTAGTTTAGGATTTCGAGCTTTTTCGGTAGGGCTTTAGCTGTGTTAAAGCTGCAAGGTTCAGGGCTTACGGCTTCGGCCACCTCAAAAAAGTAGTTGACAAGAAATGAAGGTTTCGCTTAGGGTCTATGACTGAGGGCTGTGGGGAGGCCTTGGTGAACCCCTAAACCCCTAAACCCCATTATAGATACCTTAAAGCCCTCGAAAGAACACTTAAAGGATCGCCGATGATGCCCTTTAAAGGAACCCCTATGATACCCGTTAAAGGAACCCCTATGATACCCTTTAAAGGAACCCCTATGATACACTTTAAAGGAACCCCGAAACCCCGAAGGATCTGTGGGTTCAGACAGGTTTTGAGTTCATTGGGAGCGAGGCCCGGGTTTCCAGACCTCGACTGTTGGGGTTTTAGGATGGGGGGTTGAGGGGTTCAGGGTAGTGTTTAGGGTTGTGACCCGAGATTCCTTGTAGAGGTTCTGATTATAGGTTTAGGGTTGGGTTTAGGGCTTAGGGTACGGTTAATGGTATAAATCCTGCATTACCTTCATGACCCTAAACTATGGGAATTATGGTATATTCCTTATTATGGGTAATGCAGGATTTATATCATCAACCGAAGTGTTTAGGGTTTAGGGTTTCGTGGGTGTCCGGGGACAGGGAGTATGAGTAGGGCTTGAAATGAACTCCAACGCAGGAGGTGCGGAGGTACAGGTACATGGTGCGAAAGAGTCATGCGATCGTCATGTGACTTCGAAGCCATGAAACCTGCAACCCCAAACCCTAAAACCAGACCGGAACCCCCCGAACCCCGAACCCTAAAAACCCGAGCTCCGAGGGCTTCGCACTTAAGGGGGTATAGGCTTTTGGTTTACAGGTCGTGGCTTACCTTAACCTACCAAAAACCTAGTTTTCTGTAGGGTCCCTATACATGTCATATTAGTTGTTATAATAAGACCCTACAATAAAGTGGGTTTTGGCAGGTTACGGTAGGGTACACTTGGAATCACTTG
>CAJNDT010000857.1:205000-280722 GCA_905221615.1 Symbiodinium sp. CCMP2592
ACTTCCCAACTAACTGCAGTCATAGGAGGTGTATGTCGGCATTCTGATTTCCGCTCGTGTTGCTTGTGTCTTGGTAAACCGTACTTCCCAAACCCGAAAGAAAGCCCCACTGTTGAACCTTAGGGTGAGGGGCTTATATGGGGTCCACACTGCAGCACAGATCAGGGATCTATAAGGTCTCGGCATTTCTGATTCTGGGTGGTCTTGCTGCTTGTCAGTCTAGCCTGATCTGAATTTGTGCACGAGGTGCTCTGCATACGGAGACACTGAAATCCACGTTTCCTCACCTCAGGCGGCTGCTTTGGAAAGCAAGCTGTCTACGGTTTAAGGCTTCAGTACCTCCGCTCCAAGCTTTGGTGTTTCATGTCTTCATGCATTTATTGAACCATCTCCGTATACGTGTCATCTATTTCCTGGTGCACGTATAAGAGTGCCAAGAAGAAAGGGTAACAGCATTATCCGGCGGTCCAAGGTGTTAGATTCCTGATGGTCAAAAGCATGAGCAGGGCTGCTACCTCTGATCAGGCCCAATGCATGTCTGAATAGGAAACTGCGAAATTTAACTGCGACGCACAGATCCCCATCGCTCTCCATAGCCCTGCACTTCAACTCACATACGAGACTCACATCACAAGTTTCAGCAGAAACCCTCAACTTACCAGATTCCTTGAAGCGCACTCTTGGCCACGCTTTACAAAACCCTTCCCTGCGCTTCCACCTTCTCCCGACGGAGCCCCACGTGCTTTCTATTGGAGGGGAGCGTCTAAGTGAAGCCCCTCTACCTGTCCGATCTTCTAGTGGTCAGTTCTCAGCATTGCAGGTAAAGCCTTAACCCTAACCCTAGAATTGCAGGTAAAGCCTAAACCCTAAACCCTAGAATTGCAGGTAAAGCCTAAACCCTAAACCCTAACCCCAAAGAAGACTTCGGTTCCCAAGGCCAAGACACCGCCCCATTTCGTTTGGCCCAAGCCAAACCAGAAGCACGCAATGACATGCTCCGTCAGGCCCATGCCTGTTTAGGGTTTAGGGTTTAGAGTTTAGGGTTTAGGGGTTTAGGGTTTAGGGTATGCCTGAAGGAGAAAATCACTCGAGATTGGTTTCGTAGCTATAGTCTTCATTGTAGTTCGTTTTTTTGGTTTAGCCAGTGTTGCATTAAAGATTATTGTTAACAGCAGGACGCACGAATCCTTTTTCATACTTGAGCCATACGGTAGCGTAGGTAAGACACTAGGACAAACGTACAAAGAGATTAAAAACACCCCCCGCGCATTGAAGCGCAGCGGAGGAGGCGTAACTCTGAACTACGCTACACGTCGGCAGCACTCGCTTTGCGAGGCTAGCAAAAGATGTTGAAATGCAAGCTCGAATCACTCCACTAAGCAGGTCAGAGAACCAACCCGTCAGGGCGGTGATGCACGGAGGTGCCGATGCGATGGCTGTGAAAGACGAACCAGCACGTCAGTGCGGTGAGCTGCAGAAAAACGGATCAAATTGCAAGCCGCTATTGCGTGCGACTCTTGCATCTTCTGACACGGTGCCCTCAAGACGCGGAGCACCTTCCGGTGTCGGATGCAATGGGCTAGTATGCCCTGTACCATGCTCCATTGGAGTCTTGGCGGAACTCCTCCCAGCCACGCAGGAACCAGGCAATCTGCTCAACTGGGTGCTGAACCAAGACCTCCCGGTCGGTGTAATCGGGAATCACAAAAGGCACTTCATTGGGCGACAGCTCCTTAAGATAACGGGCACGGAGAACTGCCCAATACCAAGCATCTGTGCGAGTGCAATTGCGAGGCATTGGTTGGGTTGGATCGAATCCGTTCCCATCCTGGTCAGTCCAGTCCCTTAAGCGATCAGCTGGGAAGCCTGGGAGAGTGACCGTCAGGTTCTCGAGTTGCTGCTCAATTGCCTCATCACACAGGCGCAGGTGCCGCAACCTGTCGTTCGCGGCCTCTTGATAGTCTCGACCACCACCATAGTCATGGCGGCGCGGTGAGCGAGTGCGAGCACGCCCTCCGGCGGCTGTGGCAGGTGGCCCAGCAGGGGCAGCAACCGGAGCTGGTGCATCGCCAACAGCAAAGCCTCTGACTTCGCCACGGCCGGCAAAGTAGTTGTCCCATTCATCTGCAGTGATGTATTCCTCAGGTGCACGAACGGCGCCAGCCTTCGGAACAGCTTTTGCAGTAGGCGGGTAAGGCGGCTGCACTGGTCTGTTGGCACTTGGTTTTGGAGGAGGCGGCGTAATGCTTCGGGCAGATGCCGGCCTTGCCTTCGTCTTTGCAGCTTTTGGAACAGAAGTGCTCATCGGACGATCCGTGGATGACGAAGCTGCACCGCCAGGTGAGCGACCTCGGCTCGGAGGAGCCGGTGGTGGCCGAACACTGGGTGTTGCTGCAGGCAGCGACGAGTCAGGACCAGTCCTTCCGGATGGTGACGGCGGTGGAGGCGGCACACGCATGGCGCCAATGGGAGTGGCACCATGTCGGACCATTCGGTCTTCCACCTCGCGATTAATCCAGCCGCGGGTACGCTCAACACTGAACCGCGTACCGCCCAGAAGTTCAAGCATCTGAGACCTGCCCATAGTTCCAAGCGATGCTGGAATCTCCAAGGGAGTCTGCCCTATCCCGACTTGCACAGTAACCCGTTGCTGGTTACGCTCCTTGTTGGTAAGAGCACGGTGTGCATGGTTGCGGAGCAAACCGACGAGGTCGGCCATGATCTCAGGGACAGTCCCGGTCACGGGCTGGTACTCGACGCCGTCATGGCGGAGGATTGTGAAAGGACGCAGATTGCGGACCTCAGAGGCCAACTGAGTGGCACGGATCAACACGGCGATTTCAGGAACCAAGTAAAAGCGATCTTGGAAACAGAAATAGCAGTGCTTGGCCAGCTCGAGAAAGATGTTCCTCTGGTAATTGTACTCCCCGCGAATAATGTCGTCGACGGGAGGGAAAATGAGAGCAGTGCGTGCATCGGACGTATGAGATCCGGCAAAGCCTCTCTTTGCCTCCGTCCCCGTTCCCGGGGCGGGAAGTCGCAAGCGCGCGAACATCTCGACTTCGTCGAGTGAAGTCACCGTCATCCCCTTCGAAAACACATTGAAGGCGCTGAAGGGTTCGTACTTCAGGTTCTGGCGCAGGGAACCATGTGTCCCTTCTGCTGCTTTCGCCACCATTTTCTTGCACTTCTCCTTGAGAGTCGCAGCGATGCTTTTCTTAACATCGGCCCCCTGACGGGTGTGCTCGTGTGGACGAGTGTTGATAGCTGCTCTTGGTGCCAGATAGTGGAGACTGTGGTTAGCTCCACCTTGCGCGGCTTCCGCCCGCAGATCAGCCAGCTCCGCAATGTGGGAGATGTCGCTCGGGTTGAACAACTTTCGCTGGCAGCGGGGGCAATTGAGATAGCCGTCAAGCATCTGAGACCTGCACCTATCATCAGGGCAGCGCAGCTTTGGGAAGTGCACGTTGAGGCACACTGAGTAGTGCTTGCGCTCCACACGCAACGGGCGCTCGGTGGTCAACCCGATGGGCGAAAAGTAGACCTGGGCATCCAAAGTCCATTCGCACGGAGTTCCCTCCAGCGGACTACCCTGCTCAAAGCAGATGGTACGACCATCGACATGAAACTGCTCAACCTCACGCAAGTGCGAGGGCTTCTGCATGTCCATGAACATACCCAACAACTCAACCCAGTCCAAATTTTCATTGTGGATCGGGTAACAGAGATCAACGTAATCCATGATGCAATTGGCGTCAGCTTCCGCTGCGCGTTCGATGAGGTCTTGGTTGAAGACCGGCAGGATCTCCTGACGCTTGACATATGCATCACGGGCTTTGGACACCCGAGCTCGCGTGAGCTCGTACGAGCGGTTAAACCATACGGGTTTCCCGGTTCTGCGATCGTAAGCAAACATAAGGTAGCGATTGGACAACCAATCTGGGGTCTGCAGAACATTGTTCTTTGTCAGGAGAATGCGACACCCTTCCAGGCACGCGAGTTGGAGGTCGATAGCGAATTCAACCTCAGCGCCAGGTCGCAGGCCTGCGTTGTTCGGCCTTTCCCACTGAGGGAGGGAAGCCATCATTGTGAAGGCTCTCCCCGTGCTTCCGCCGAGGGTGACACCGCCTGGGATGAGACCGGTACTAACGATATTGGAAAAATTGCTCCAATAGGTCGCATGGTATCCGATCGGATGCATTCTGACCCAGTCGTTGTGGATTTGGCCAGTGACCCCTACGGCAGGGCGCGTATGCATGGTGGGCCTGTAGTCGTCACACAAAGCATAGCTGTCACTGTGCATATCCACAAGATCAGTCTCGTCAGAGATGAGATCGCGGCAGTGCCCTTGGAATGCACGGATTCCATGAATCTCAGTGTGGTCGATGAAGTGGAGGACGCGCAACTCAAAGCGTCCGTTGTCATCTTTGTCGTGGTTCCCATACTTCACCACTTCCATGACGTCTTCCGACCGGAGACCGCGCCACTGTTTGCCCAATTGCTCTTTGAAGTGATCCCATTCGACCTCCCGCGTTGCGGGGTCGAAGGTCATCATGGGCGGTGGCCGCCGTTGTGCCTGTGACTCTGCACTATTCGCGAAGCCACGAAGGAAAAAGCTCATGGCATTGCTCAATGCTCCCCGCTTGCCATCTGTCATGTAGCGATGGCTTGGGGCAAACTCGGGGATGTCTTCATGGCCCCACCACTCAAAGAATGGCTCGAAGTCAACAGCAACGTCTTCCGACGGCTGAGCTGCGTCTTCCGACGGCTGAGCGGTGTCATCAGGATCCAGGTCCATAACGACATCCTCTTCGTCGTCGGTATCGACTGTCTCCGAGATTCTCCTGTGCTTGGCAGGATCGGGTTTCGACTTGGGCGTCGACCCGACTTTGCGAAGAGACTGCGAATACCTGACTGTGCCTTTCGGGAGTCTGCGGTCATCTTCCAATGCCGGAACCGGGGGTTCGTCCCACACCGTGGGGATGCCGTCAGCGGCCTCCTTCTCGATGGCGTCTCCGTCAGGGATAAGCACATTCGTGGTGTTGATGACATCACGTGCCACCGTAAAGGCAAAGTCCTCTTGCGCCTCAGGATCGATGGCGACAAGGTCGAGGGGCAGCTCTGACCCAACATCACGGCTGAATAGAACGTGTTCAACCTGGGTCACCTCTTCAGAGCCTTCCGGCTTGAGATCGACATCATCGACCGGCTCAGGCATCATCATCAGAAGAGGGTGATCGAGAACGATCTGCTCATCCTCTTCCCTGGCTTCCGCCGGAAGCATGGGTGCGTGGTCCAATGGCTCAAGGATGCGCTGGCTAGCAGGCGGCACCGTGAGCGTCTTTTCGGCCTTCCCAAGCTCGAAGTGATTGCGGAACACAATACTTCTCTGATTGGCGACGAACTCAGCCTTCCGGCGAGTGATGATTCGGTCGGTGGACACGGCTCTGATGAGAGCATGCCACCACTGCAAGGATGCAGTCACATTCGGGTCAGTGACCTCGATGTGGAACCCGTCAGGACGCGTAGTCCTCATCAGGAGACTTGATGGATCAACGACGCTGATGCCTGCACTCAGCAACTGCCGGGCGTACTTACCCATTTCTTCATCATACTCGCTGGGCAGGTTGTAAAAACGACCGTTGTCATCTCCCAAGAGAACCGTCAGGCCTCTGACACGAGTGTGCTTCCGCAGCTCGATGAGACGGCGGACGCTCTTCTCGACCATCAGCCGCTGCTTTGCGGGCCAATGTTCAATCTCGTCCAGCTCACTCTGCGGCCTCTTGACCCACTGGCTCGTCAAGTGCCAAGTGTAGCCAAGGTAACCGTAGTTACCATACACATCGTTGCCGGCCCAGGAAACCACAAGCTCTACCCCTTCCGGGGGAGCGGAGGCAAGGTGAGTCTCGATCACATCAACGATCCTGTCGAGACCTTTGCCCCACTCCATCAGGCATGTGACTTCCCCGAACTCTGGGTTCGCGCGGACTATGTCCTGCATCATCGGGAAGATAGTGGTTTTCTTCACACACCGTTTTCCTTGCATCCAGCACAATGCCAAGGATGAGTCCCCGGCCACAAGAATGTCGGTGCCGTCGAAACCACCGGCTTCCGCCGTGGGGGGCGCGGAAATCCTGCCCAAGGCTGGGCTGTAGAGCCCGTCCAAGAGAGCTGAGCTCGCAGGAAACAGTGGGAAGGTACCGCTACCCTCTGACAGAATGTGGACCCTATGGCAAATGTCATACATTGCCGTCTTATTGATGGCATTCTCGAAGTTAACACCCCATCCGAGGATACCCAAATCCTTAATGTGCTGAAGGATGAGGGCTGACCATCCCGTCAGGGAGGTGTTGCGTTGGTCCTGCATGTACGGGTTGCCCTGGCGGCAAGCATAATGACGGAACCAGGCTTCGTACAGTGCAGTCCAGGGCGCATTCGGCGCATGCACACGCATGTCGCGCCATTCCTTCACCGTCATGATTCCAAGGAACATTTCATCACCGTCGGCGTCAGCCCCGGGTTCATCAAACACCTCAGCAAGGTCAGCATGCCGAGCAAGGTGGGTGATTCCGGCCATGGCGTCAGCCAGGCGGTCGGCACTTTTGAGTGCGGCACGATACGCCTGAATGCGTTCCTCACGATCAGCCGTTGCATACTGCAACTCCTCAGCAGTCTGCACACCCTCCCGGGCTGCGGTTCCCTGTGCAAGAGCGTCACGGGTGCTCTGGGCAGAGGACATGTTCGCAATGGGAAGGAGCGAAAGAGAGGACGTTGGGGATGCTTGAATCTTGAGCGCAACAGCTACAACGTGAGTCTGATTTCTCTCTGATTTTTGGACTTCATGATCTTCAAAAACACGACCAAGGATCGCAGTAAGGGTGCCTTTGAAGTAGTGTTGGGACTCTGATTTCTTGGCACTATCCTTCAATCCTCGTCTCAAGAATTCAACAAGACGCTTCGTGTTGGAGGCTAGCGTGTAGTGGGCAATGACTTCAGGCTTAAAGTCAGCAGCTTCAACCATCGGCTTAAGGTGAGTTTTGCTAAAACCATAGCCATCAAGTACCCTCTTGACACGCTGCCATCCCCAGAACACGCTGTCCCTGGGCCACGTAATGATGAACCTCGCTTTGTACTTCTTAAGAGCATCGGCGATGTCAACAAACGAAGTCCAAGTCTTGGAGAACATGATGCTATTGAGCTCGTCCTGATCCTTGTCTGTACCCCCCGGATTCCGTTGATGGAACCAAAGAAGTACAGAGGCGCCAGCCTTGCGATAATCCCTGGCTAACTGGATGATTGCCTTCCTAGTCTCAGGAGGATCAAGCTCACTAGAATTTCTAACCTTAACCACCTTTGTATCGGGGCTATACCTTATATCAACGTCACAAGCAGAATGAGTTCCCTGCGAACAATCCACAACGAACACAATCCTTTTGTATGCGGCTTCGGGCCTCGGCGTCTGCCGGGCGATCGAATCGCTGGTGGCCGCTGCCGATTTCCTTGCAGGCAGCTTGTGCGGTGCCACACACATCAATTGTAGTGCTCTATTCCACTTCTCAGCACTAGTGAATGGTTTTGTTAGGACATCCGCAGCTTGGAGCAAGGTGTTGATATAAGCAAGTTCATAATGCTTTCGTTTGAACTGCTCTGAGATCCAGCCTAGATTGAGGCGTTGGGTCTTATCAGCATGCCGGAATGCGGGAGACTTACCTGACTCAAGAATGCGAATCGTGGCCTGATTATCTTCAAGAACAACAGGCTGAACAGAGTGAGGGACCGACACGATCAACCCTATATCGGTATCATTCCTGGTAGGTGCATTGTCATAGTCACCCCCCGTGTTCCTGATGCCGTCGATCTCACGATGCAGGTATGCCTCTGCTTCCGCATGGCGGCGATAGTCCCGGACTGATCTACGATATACGCAGATGCCGGCTTCATATTCCTTTTCAAGGATCTCATCAAGCATGTCCCTTTCTTCCCAAGCCACATCTGATTGGTACGCAAACCACTTACCTTTCTCAAGGAGCCAAACATTACGAATGGGGTGCGAAGTGAGATTATCGGGTGGTGGAATCACCTTAATCTTATTGTACACATCCAGCACACGCCCATCGTCAAGCTCTTGAAGGCCGGTGAAAGTGATCTTTCCAAACTCGGGCAAGGGAGTGGTTTTAGGAACAAATGGTTTGGACTCTCTCGTCAGAGGAGTGGGCGATTTCGTTGCAGTATCCCCCCCCGCGTTCAGGAGCACACTCCAAAGTGCGGATGAAGGAAGGCCTAAGGCTCTCAATGCAACGTTAGCACACACAACCTCTGCTTCAGTGGAACTGAGTGCAGTGCTCGTTTGTTTCTTGCTAAAAGCGGCAAGAGGGTAGTAGGTGTTGGGACCAACAAGTACCAGGATTCCTCCGGACGTAGATTTGTTGTCGTGCTCACCAGCATGGTCGCTGTCAGCGAACAACCAAAGCTTGCATTCAGAAGGCTTATCTCCTATAAAACACTTCATGGTATAGTGCTTGGTGCTGTTCACGTAGCACATAAGCCTATGCAAAGCCTTATCACAGTCGGAAGACCACTTGGTGACCCTACTAGCCAACCCCTGAACGGCTCGAAGCAGATCGTATCTGGCCATTCTGGCTGCAAAGAGCAACTTCATGAGGACTCGACTGGCGATGGGAGCCAGCTTGCCTTTTGCTTCGGCCTCAGTTTCCACTGGGCGAGCGATTTTATCATCATAAAAGGGTGTGCTGACCTTCTTGAGATTGTGGTACTCAGGACCAGCAAGTTGCTTGTACTTGTCTATGGCTTGTTGCAGAAAGGACGACATGTCATAGATGACCTCACGAACTTTCTTGTACATGCAACCTTGATTGTCACCCAATTGGTTGATATCATAGAACGCTTGTTTCTTAGCTTCCTTCTTGGCTTCATTCTTATCCCTGACGCGTTGCACAGCGGCCATAGCACTGGCGCGATCATGGGAACCAGAACAAATATAAGTGGTACCTGTCCACAGCTCCCCCCGCTTTGCGCGGCTACCGTTATCATCCCACAATTCGTGAACGACATCGGGTTTCCCAACATCAGTGATCAGATGGGTACACCTGTGATGCCCCAGCCCATAAGCTGAAGCTTCCGCTTCGCGGGGTTGATAAAGAGCTTTGCGAGGCTGACAATGATGTCGAACCATTACACCTTCTTCGGGGAACGATTCAGTGTAGTCTTCTTTAGCTGCAACACTAGCAGGCTTCGCCGCCGGATCGGGAACGGTCTTGTCAAAGACGTGAGCGAAAGGATGGTCGGCCTTCCTGAGGGTGGAAGTGTTGGTGATGTGATCACAACCCAGATATCTTCCGACCGGGGTAGGCGTATCCATATCAATCTTAGACCCGATAAGTTCCCATCCACGGGTCATGTTCTCTTTAGGACCCGCCATCTTGAAATCATCAACATAAACGGCGAGAAGCAGCTTTAACTTAGGATGAAAGAACACTGAGGGCCATGCTGCTGAAAACACCAGCTGGAACCCTACCTGCTTCAGCATGCGCTCGCAATGCTGTTCCCAGAAGCCTCCACTATCAGGGTGGCCATACAGTGCAAGGTGAAGGCGGACAACAGGATCCTTGTATTTACCAATCCACTCCTTAGGCCATCTATCTCTAGGAAGACGAACCCAAGTGTCAGCACCCTTCAAAGTGGTTTGGGTGTAGGCCTGTTTCCCATCGGCCTGTTGACACTCATTTCCAGGAGCGTGACCATAGGCATCAAGGGCCTTTCCTGCTTCCATGGTTGCGGGGCTGGACCCCAATTCAGAGAACAGTGCGGAATCGGAGTTTTCATCGCGCACATTATTACCCTGAAAAACCGTCCTTCCCTTGAACTTCCTCAAAGGATCATTAGCAGGCAATTCACTTCCCTTTTCCACGCATATTTCGAACACCTTCCCCACATGGGCCTTCTTACCCTTTTTCTTAGCTTCTTTAGAAACCTCTTCCCATTCCCGAACAGAAGCCATGTCCCAAGCCTTCTTCTGCATGAGCTTGTTCCACTCAACATCTAACGCAGCTTGGGCCTTGGGATTGCTAAGAATCTCCTTTCTGCCCACCGGTCTGGCAACCATAGCCATAAGCTCATTGATCTCTTCGATCGACGTGGGGCAGTTAGGCAAACTCTTTTCTCTGTGCTCAGGACTTCCGTCGAGCGATACTGGCATCGCAGGAAACTCAGGGCGTGACCCGCTGACCTCGCCAGAGGCAGGAACTTGTGGGGTGATAGTAAACTCGGTTTTACCGATCCACTTGAACGATGTCTTCTTATTACGCCTCCGAACGTTGCGCCAATCGTCCTGATCGTTGACGATATCAACTCCACCGACTGGGAAGATAACGGAATTGCGGACCTTGCCAATTTGCTTAAGGTTAACAGGGCAATCGGTGAGATCAGGTGAGAAGAGCTCTCTTCTAGGAACAAAATGGAACCTAGTGAGTTTGTTCCCCTCTATCTTCCAACAGTCTTTATCAGGCAATGCGGCGGCAGAAGGCTTAGCACTACTGCTTGCTGAGCCACCAACTTCTTCGTCAAGCTCTGCAAGAGCAATCTTTCGTGCTTCATCATCAATGGCTTTCTCTTTCTGTCTCTTGGACAAGTTAACCCAGAAAGAACTAGGTATGGAATCAGGTTTCTTGGATCCCCTTGTCCCCCCGTATCTTCGGCCAATCACGCCACTTGAATCATAGAACCTTTCACCTTCCGGTAAAGGAACAATCTTGCCCGTTTTGGGATCAATGACTTCAGGGGGCTTGACCGCCAGGTCAGCGATAGGAGGAGCGGCATCATCGCCAACTTGCTCATCCTGTGCTTCGGCATCCTGGTTTTCGAGAGATTGGGACACAGGGCCCTCAACGGCCTCGGACGAGAATCCAGCCTGAACGCGCTCGTACCTCTCCTTCATAGGAAACGTGAAGTCTCCCCCCGGAACCTTGAACTGGTAGGCACTGATGGGATTCAGGCACTCATGAAAATCGTTACGGTTCAGTTCCTTCAAAGGTAACACCACGATTTCTTTGCGCCACTTCATCCCAGGTTGAAACCAAACACCAGGTTCGGAGGTAGGAGCGAAACGTTCTCGGTTCTTGCGAGTAGATTTGGGACCAACCCAGTAATCGATTCTACACCCAAACGGAATAAGCTCTCCCGGGAACTTGTCCCCGAATCTTTTGAACCAGGGTGTGTACTTCATTTCATGCACATGACTGATATTGAATGCGGTGCACGAGTGCTCCAACGCATATGGCGAATATACATGCGAGACGCCAGCCTGCAGAAGGTTGGTTCGAGTGCCTTCGGTCACAGACCGGACTTGCCTTTCGGCAATCGCATTTGACTGATGCAAGTAGGCCTTAGACTTCTCATGACGCCACTTCATGGTTTTAGCAGCAGTCTTGAGTTCTGGAGCGCGATCACTGTAGAAATTCTTCACTTCGTCCTTTGGAGACGTGAAGTGCTGAAGTGCAACAGTGCATTCTTCAGCTGACTTGAGAGCTGAGGGGTAGGCATAACAAAAGCCTGTTGCAACGTCCTTAATCACCAGCGCCAGCCGGGAGTCCTCTATGATGGTGTCCTTGTCCCGATAGAGCACGATGTGGTCTGCTGTAACGTGGTCACCAAAGTCTTTGGCTTCAATAGTACGCACCCCTCCCGTCGCATATGAAGGAGGTTTGTACATCTTAGCCCTTTGACAAATATCACAGAACGGATTCTTCGGCTGATGCGACATCATATGATGCAGCGACTTAGCTTCAGCTTTCAGGACTTCTATACCCCGTTTTCTCTTCTTCCCATCGCCCTCGGAATCCCCATCTGGGGCGACAGCGGCTCCGTCAGAAGCGCGAGCTGCACCCGGATCATCCTTAGGCATGTCTTCCAGATCAGAACCTTCCTCCTCGAGGATACGATTGAGGTAATCCATATCGTCTTCGTCATCATGACCACTTCCTTTCGAAGTAGGCGGAGGATCAGGTTCTTTGGGTGGTTCAACTTTCTTTTCTTTTTCAGGCTTACCCTTAGTCTTGACCTTGGGCTTCGCACGTAGTTCAACCCCTTTCTCAACTGGAGGTGTTCCGGCAACAAGGTCATACAAAGACGTTTCTCATCACCGGGTTCGATCAAAGACGGAGCTGAGACCTTAGATGGCACGTTGAAACCATACTCTTTAAGTCTCGCAAGCTGTGTAGCATCAAGCTTGTGTACAGCACGATTCACGTATGATGTGATGCTCCATCTGTCACCCTTCCAGGGACGGACGCAGTGGTACGTCTTGGGATCAAACGTAAGCATACGATGCTTGGACTTGTGAACTTTGCCTTTCAGCTTACTGCCGTCAGGCGTGCGAACAGAAGCATAATCTTTGTTCTCCCTGCTGATTTCCTCATCATGAATCCAAAGTTCGCCTCCCTCGAAGTCACCCAAACACATAGTGTTATTCTTATGTTCACGATGATTGTGAGCATCTTTGTGCACCTTGACGCTGGACCCGTGATTAATGCACAGTGAAGAGCTGGGGCCCTTGGCACCATGATGTTTCAGATACTCATTGAGGAACTTCATTAGCTCCTTATTTTGGTGACTGCGGTTAGTGATGCCTTGCATCCCGCCGTGTGAGAAGGCTCCGAGCACAACATACTCGGACTTCTTAGAGGACTTTGGGTCCTTGGCGATGATAGACCTCTGCTTCTTAGAGGCCTTGAAAGCTACCTTGTTTAACAAGGAGTAACATGATGCATGTGAGAAGTCGCCAGACTCTCGAAGCTTCTTTGCGATAGCCTCGGATGATTCTTCCGGCGCTGGCCTTCCGGCCGCGGAGGGGCTTTCAATGATCTGCGTCTTACCAGGACCGGACGAGGCCCGACGCGCAGGGACGCTGATGTTTTCATGCCAGGATTTCAAGTACGGCACGTTATCTTTAACGTCCATATAGACCTTCTTCCCTTCGGGAGTCTTAAGGTACGGTCGTGAATTAGCCCTCCAGATGAAATCGAATCCCTCTTCCATGCATCGCTGTCCTATTGAAAGGACAGATGGGGTATCAGGAAGAACATATGGTTTGACCTCAATCCCAATGGAGTCAACAGAAACATCACACTGTTCTGAAGCGGAGTTTGGCCCATTTGCAGTCATCATTTGAATGGGCGCAGGTGACTCGTAGGCCTTAGCCTGCCCAAGCTCCCGCTGGGCGATGAGATCTTGCGCACTGCCAGTATCAGCAATCCATTCGATGCACAGACACGGCGATTTGCTGCTGGCGGGTGCGGCACAGTTGAACTTCAAACCAACCGGGATGCAATGTTTGCATCCAAACTCAGTGTTGCACTTGAACTTACACTGCGGTCTACAGCCCTTGACCTCATCACTGACAACAGCTTGCAACATCTTAGCGGTTACCTGAGCTTCCTTCACGGAATCAGGATCGGCTTTCCAATGGCTGTTGGCGGGATATACTTGGCTATACTCCCTTGGCTTATTGCGATCATCGAGGGGGTAGAGGCCATTCCCTTTCGGAATTTGGTACGTGAAACTTTCAGTAGTGTCATTGAACGACACTGCGGCCAGTGCGACATGATAGTGCGGGGTGCAAACATCGACATTGCTCAACATATCCTTCCGGAACGTGAATGCATCGGCTTGGGCTGCTGAGCCAGCCAACATTGCTCCCAATAAGCAAACTGCAGCGGGAACGGAGGGCGCACCACCCTTGCGACCTGAGCCACGCGAACCCTTCGAGCCTTGGCTAGACTTACTTGATTTTCGGCTGCCGCTCTTTGAAGAGCTCTTGGAGCTAGACCTGGAGCCTTTGCGGCCCTTACCACTTTTCTTCTCTTTCTTCTTGTGCTTCTTTTCCTTCTTCTCGCCGCTGCTCGCTCGTGCACCTGAGCTGCCCGGGGCGGCTGCAGCAGGTTGGCCGTTGTGGAGGAAGTTACACTTGTCTCCACGGTTGCAAACTCCTTGCTTAAAGAATTTGCATTCCTGCTTTTTGCCTTTACCTTTCCCTCCCGGGCTAGGGGTCCTAGTAGGCGTACGACCTCCGGCAGGAGTGTGAGAACGCCCCCTAGGTTGTTGGTGCTTGTACGGGCAATTGTCTCTCTTGCAACTTCCGGTCTTGACCCAATCAACGCAATACCCTTTGGGAATACGCTTGGGGGCCGGTGCGGCAGCAGGCGCAGTAGGTACACCTGTTTGCCGAGCAATGCGCTCGCGGTTCTTCTGCAATCGCTTGCGTTTCAAATGATTAGCAACCGCGTTATACAGGAACTGATAGGACCTTTGCTCGCTACCTTCCAGTGCGCGTTCATAGACCTGGATGTCGTGATCGATATCCTTGCACTTCTTCACCTGTCTATGGAACAGGGGTTCAAGCACGCTGTTGTCTGGAGGATTGGGAATCCCTGATAGCACCGTATCCCAGTTTCTAATGAAGGTGGTGAGGTTTTCGTTGACCATGATGCAATTCATCAGGTCCTCCATGTCATACACAGATCCATGGAGTGCATTGGTAGCAAAGTGGTTGTGAAGACGACACAGCAACTGTCTTCCTCTCACCAGCCTTCCGGCGTGAGCTTCGGTCTCCTTGAAGGTATCAGTCTGCCTAGCGAAATCACCCTCAAGGATATTGGTGAGCCCAGAAAGGATCTTGGCATCCAAGGTGCTAAACCCCTCCGGGTCGCGAAGCTCTTTCTCGTCGGCGTCCTTCTCCCAGACCTTACTGAGCCAGGCGTGCGCCTTGTCAGGCGAATCCGATGCAGCGACAATGGCTTCACGGACCCTTATGCGCCAGTTTCTATACTGCTCAGGCTGGGGAAACTTGGGAAACACGACTTTCTCAGCCTCTTTAACCTTGGGTTTGGTACTCGAGGAACCCTTTTCTTCATCATCATCCTCTTTATCAGACTTCTTAGATTTCACCATCTTCTTGAGCATCTTCAGAAGGATCTTGTTGTCGATGGAAGAAGACGATGAATCTGACGATTCATCTTTCTTGTGCTTTTTGGATTTCTTGCTCTTTTTCTCCTTCTTACCGCTCTTTTCAGGCGCTTCAAGTGGTTCGCCAGGAGGAGTATGGATCGGAAAGGGTCCTAGACCAGGAGGCCCGGCCTGTTCCGGTTCATTGCCCAATGGGTCAGCTTTGGCTCCCGCCAAGCGTGTTCTTAGCTCGGCATTGTCCTTTTGCAGCATCTCCATGTTGAGGGCTTGAATCCTCATCATCTCTTGCATCTCACCTTTGAGGCGAGAGAGCTCGTTGTCACGAGCTGACACGTCGGCTTGATTAGCCTGCAACCTTCGATTAGCCTCGGTTTCCACCTGGGCGACAACATTCGCAGCTGTCTGTTCAGCGGATAGGAGGCGCTGCCTTAGCTGCTCAGCTTCAGCAGCGGCTGTTTCAGCCTCAATTTGGTACTGGGCTACGGCCTGCCGACCAGCATGGATGTTTTGATTAGCCTGTTCTTCAAAGGCTCTGGCTTTTGACTGCAACTGTGCATGCTCAAGCCTCAGCTGAGCGACTTGACTCATGGCACCTGTTTCCAAAGCGAGAATTTGCTCCCTGTTTTCGCTTTGGATGTTGCGAACGGCTTCTGCATGTCTTGCATTTGCTGTATCCATAATCAGTGCAGGATCCGCACTGATCAGAACGTTTTGCTGATGCTGATACAACTGACTCACGACAGTTGGAACGGAGGTGTGCGATGGAGGCACCGGAGAATAGCCTACGACTGTGGGTGAGGGCTGATGTGTCAGCGACGCTCGTGATGGCACGTATGCTGGTTGAGGTCCAAGGGACCCAACATGCGAACGTAGCGTCTGCTCAGTGAGAGCTACCCGACCCTCCCGGGCGGTGACAACCGGAAGCTCTGCGCCCAGATTCGATCTCGAGCGGGCGGACTCCGTGTCGTCATCACCTAGTTCGGAGATAGGCACACCTGCAGGATTTGTGGGAGCTGTGGTGTCCATTGCACTACGAAGAGCTATACAAGCTACGGCTGATAACCTATTGTTAACAGCAGGACGCACGAATCCTTTTTCATACTTGAGCCATACGGTAGCGTAGGTAAGACACTAGGACAAACGTACAATGAGATTAAAAACAAAGATCCTAAAAGGTAACCCCAAAGAAGGAACTACAATGGAGACTATAGGTAGCTTGATTTCGTTTCTGACCCACAGTTTCATTGCCAAGCGCTGTGTGCACAAACTCTACTGACAAGATGCGAACACCCTAAACATGGTGCACCCAGGTTTCTAAATCCCGGTCTCTAGTCACTTTAGTCCGCAGCTCGGAAACCAATTAAGGCGTTGTGCTGCGGATGCCACTGCGACGTCCACTGGTGCTTGACTTGAACAGGTAGGGTTATAGCCGCATTCCTTTTCCTGCTCACCAGGCCAGTAATATGAGTCATCGCATTCGAGACACCCAAGATACAAGGAATGATTGAGCCTCACGATGTTCAAAGCACCATCACCATCACCATCACCATCATCGTCATCAGCCCATCGTCATGGCCGTCGTCCTCATCGGCACAAACATCGTCACCAACGATCGCCATCATCGTCGTCAGTCCTGGACGGCATGGTCGTCGTCGCAGTCATCATGGCCAAAAACATCATTGGTGCAATCGCATATATATATATATATATATCATCAACAACAGCAACATCATCGTCGTCGTCACAATCACCGTCCTCATCATCATCATCATCGCCACCATCATAGTCACAGTCATCACCATCATAGCTATCATGATCGTCGTCGTCTTCGTGGTCAACACCATCCAAATCCGAGTAGGCAGGCAGGCACCGATCCACCTTTTGTGATGTTGTGTCGCTCATGACGTAGCTTTAACGTCTTGTGCTACAAACGACACGCCAAAACTGTACGTAATAAGGCTTGGGGAGACACCGTAAGAGTAAGAGTAGGTGACGGCAGCTTGCAGCTTCTATGACTCTATGTATGGCGACTTGAAGTACCGTCGCCCGTGACACCACTAAACAAACATCAGCAAGAACAGCACCAGCACCAACAACGACACAACTAACAACAAAACCAGCGGCACGGCAACAGAAACAGCAACAACAATGACAACACCACCAGGAGCAGCAGCAGCAACCACAACAACAGACAAAACCGAGAACAACTACAACCAGCAAACCATCAGCACCACCCCCAGCACTAACTCTTTCACATATGCAGGCCAAGCGCATGATCCCTATAATTACCATGCGCTCTGGACGGTATCCAGTTCAAATCGAGGTGCTAAGCATCACAAAGATCAAGCTGAACTCCATGGATGCGACTTGTGTTTCGAACTGATCTTGAAAGAACTGCGTGATCTGACTCAGCTTTCCTGCATCTGGAGAGTTATAGGGCTTTAGGCTTTAGTGTTTGGGTTCGGGCTTGAGGGTCTAGGATGTAGGGTTCCGGGCTTTGGGCCCTTTTTTCTTTTTGGGGCCTTTGTGGGTTTGGACTTTCGGCTTTCTATCTGAGGTCCTCGAGGCTTCGGCGGCTTCGGTGATATCTATACACACTTACAGATAGGTGGCTGTCAATATTGGGGTCCCTTTTTGGGGTCCTTATTATCGTACGGCACCGAATATTTAGGGTACCCCCCAACAGGGGCCATAATTTTGACGACCCAGATCAATCTGGTCTTCTGTCCTTATAGGGACGGGAAGCTGCTTTGCCAATACTCTTATTCTGGAAGCATACAGTATGCCGAAGGGCTGTACAACCGGAAGACTCAGAGCCGTTAGAAGCCCCCCGAAGCGAGGCACTGTTTGCAGGTCCCATCCCACCGCCTGAATATATTTGGATAAAGACAACCATGCTGCGCTTGCGGTGTGGGCTTTCGCATTTAGGGTTGGTCCGTGCAGCTTTCAAACCAACTGCAATACCAACAGTCTCGATCCCAATGCCAGGAAGGTCGGCTTGCAAGGACACAAAAGTCAACCTATTCATCGGAGGAGGGCCTTGGAACAGGATTCGGGATGTTGGCTCAGGAGACAGGGATGGGGGGGAGCTTGAGGTGTAAAACCTGAGGATGTGTAGGACGTGTCGGTCTTGCATGTAGAGCTGTGAGAATGGGTGCTTCTGAACGCAAGGATCTCCTATCTGAATAGTAGAAACTTGAGCACTTTACCCAGAGGCCCCAAAGTAGTTCCTTTTGGGGGATTCATATATAGAATCCTATAAGGTAATCCCAAAAAGGAACTACTATGGGGCCTCTGGGTACACACTTCTACAGAACCCTAAAAAATCGCAAGAAAAAAAACAATCGGAGCAAACACCGGCCCCAATGCAACGACGCCGGAGTAGAGAAAACATCTGGGAGTTTCCGAAAATAGGGGGCCCTAATATAGTAGCCTAAATTTTAGGATCCTGACAATAAGGACCCCAAAATAAGGTACCCCTAATTTTCGGAAACTCCCATCTCTGGATTCCGGCTCCCAGTCTGTCCAAGCGAGACTCCGAGTCTGAGAACTCGCATAACCTGAATTTTAGGATTTTAGGGCTTTAGGGGTTTAGGGTTTAGGGTTTAGGGTTTAGGGTTTAGGGTTTAGGGTTTAGGGTTTAGGGCTTTAGGGTTTAGGGTTTAGGGTTTAGGGTTTAGGGTTTAGGGTTTAGTTGTTTTTTGTTTTTGCGCCTCTTTTCCTCCTCAGGGTTTTAGGGTTCAGGATTTGATTTAGGGTTTAGGGTTTAGGGTTCAAGTTTAAGGCTTGAATCTTACTTCTGGGGGGCCAGAAGGGTGGTTTAAGATTCTTGGGGTAGGGATTCCTTAATATGAACTCCAGTCTGGGAACTCTCATCCCTACTAAACCCCCATAGGCTATAGCCCCTTTTGGCCTCCTATGACTTACCTTTGGCTAGTACGGAATGGAAGAACGGTAGTAACAGTAGCTAGAATTGTAACCAAAGGTAAGTGAAGGGCTGAGGGCGTTCAGAAAATCCCGACGATTACCCTCACATAATGTACACTTTCTTGATGGACTTATATTAAGATTTCACAAAACGGAGCCCGAAAAATGGAGGTTCCTTAGGGTCCAGCTAAGGGTTTTGGGCGGTTTAGATTTTGGGGTCGAGGGCTTTAGTTTTCGGGCTTGAGGGTTGAGGGCTTGAGGGTCTTGGGGTTGAAGGGTGGCCTTCAGGGGCTCTTAGGGTTTAGGGGCCAGAACATTCATGCAAGGGTCTGCATAGTCCGAGCAGGGCATTCGGGCTTGAATAGGCTTTCATGCTTCTAAGGAATGGTGTTTCTTTTGGCTCAGGACAGGACCCTAGATTTAGTCAGAGAGGGCTTGTACAGGTCTATAAAGGAGGCGGAATTGGACTTGGCACAGGGCTAAAGGGCACTTCTTTACCAAGTATTCAGACATCTCTATACTCGGACGCCGGTCGATCGCGCAACCTCGTGCGGTCATTGCTGCCTGTAAGTGCAAAAGAACTGATCAGAACTTACCTGAACATGGATACACTGCCTGAGTGATCTGATCAGACCTCTCTATCATAGCAAAGTCTTCCTAAACTTTAGACTCTAGACACTACTAGGACCCCAAGCAGGGGATTACCTCCAATCCGAAAATGCAAGGAATAAAAAATCCGAGCCGCTCGTAGAAATCGAAGGAAGCGTGTAGTTGTTGCAGACTCGCCTACCGTGTCATCTACGGCACCGAACTCCAGCACGATGTCCTGGCGGGTCGTGCATGTTGGTCATGACGATTCAGGACACCGTTTTGAACATTTCATCGCGCTTGTGCGGCAGAAAAACCCACACCCTTACACTCTACAACAACTAAGGATCAAAACATCCAACCACAAAGCTCTTAACTATGCATTAGCTACATGCGGTTACATACGTCTTCCACGAAAGCAAAGTCATGCAGGGAGAGGCTCCTTTCGAAAGCCTCCTAATCACAGGCTGAAACATGTGTCGGAAAGCTTTATAGTTTAGGGTGTAGGGGTCGGTATAGTACAACAAGGTAGAATGCTGAACCTAAAGCTTTCCGACAGCGTTGGTGTTCATATGTCAAGGGTTCACGTGAATATAGTTGCAAGATCATGCTTTTGGCGATTTCGACGTGGAATGCTTGAAAATGTGGGCCTCAGAACCAACTAGCTCCTCAACTCACGACCCCGAACCCCAACTTCAAAAACCCCTCAACCTCACGCCTTGCAGGTGCTTCTGAAAATGCTTTCTACAGGGCTTAGGGATTTGACTGGGTAAATTGGGCGATTCGCAAGGATGTATTGCAACCCGGAGTCTGTTTGATTCATGACCGATATTTCCTTTTGTTCGGGCTGAGTGCTGAAGTTCAGAACGCGCTTCTGCACACGCGATGAGTTCGGAACGCTAAACGCGAACGCTCCCTGAACGCACGCTCAGGGGTCACTAAGCATGCGATTAATGGGCCCGGGTCGTGAGGAAGCCGAAAACATGAAGCCTTCAATTTGGATTGACTCACCAGACAAAATCAGCTAAGGAAGCCCAAGGATCAAGGCGAAAAACACGGCATCGGCTTGTACAGTCGCTTAAGCGTTGCAGGTTGCGGTTTGAGCTCGATGTGGCTTTTTATGTGCTGAAGAACTCTATTGAGGGTTCAAGTTCAAGATTTAGATGTTGATTCTTGCACCCCGGTCCATGGCGGTGACGCCGACGTCGATGAAAAACCATGTCTGCAAGTAATGCCGGCAAATCTTCCGACGGTCAGTAATGAGATGTCCCTTGTGGAGCAGACCGGTCACGAAGCCGAGGAAGATGTCCACAACCCAATATACCTTGGCTTGCCCTTTCTTTGGACTGTGTACAGCTTAGATTAGTGGGTGTGGAATGGTAAACCCTAAGGGTCCATGTACTCATATAGCATATACATTGGCCTTAATGTAATCCCTATTTAGGTACTTTGGGGGCCAAGTTTTTGCTATATGATTACATGGACCCTTAGGTAAAGCTACTTATTCAGGATTGCAAACGAAGGCCTGCTACAACTACCCTGGTCTTCTAGGGAATGACAACTCCGCCAACTCATATATAACCCTAGTCACAGAGGCTGAGGACTTTGGACCTACAACAAACCAACCCTAAACCCTAAACCCCTAAACCCTAAACCTACCACTTTAGGAACCTGCTGCAGAAACCTCTGGTACCATATGGATTCGTGTTCAGGAACCTGGGCTTTCCTCGCAGGCAGCTACATTAGGCCGAAGTCTACGTGTGTATACATACATATATATATATATATATATATATGTATGTAATCAACTATGATTATACATGTATTATATATGTATATATATATATATATACATACATATATATATATATGTATATGTATATGTATATGTATATGCATATGTGTATGTATATGTATATGTATATGTATATGTATATGTATATGTATACGTATGTGTATATGTATATGTATACGTATATGTATATGTATATGTATATGTACATGTACATGTACATGTACATGTACATGTATATGTATATGTATATGTACACACACGTAATAAAACCTATATGCATGCATTTACGTCATCTGCAGTCGGTATGTTTGAACATCACAGAGTCCAGGACTCAATGAAATCTTTCTTCCAGTGAAAACCCCTCGACCAAATTGAGTCTGGGTTCCAAGGCCAGAGCATTGACGACATTGTAAGTCGTGAAAACCTTGCGCATTCCGGGGCTCAGAGATTCCGGGTTGAGTGCCTAGGTGCGAAGGGGACTCTACTTTCAGGGTTTAGGGGCTGCGAGCTTCGGGGTCTAGGGGTTTGGGAGGGTTTGGGGTATGGTGTGTAGAGTACAAGGTATTCTGCTTGGGACCAGGGTATAGGGCATACGGCAAGGGGTGAAGTAGGGTACGGTATAGACTATAGAGTTCAGGATGAGGGTGTTAGGGGCAAGCCGGTGCCTGCGACTACAAATTTTGGGGTCTGGGCGGTGCGTGTAAGCTTTCGGATAAGGATTCGTGGGGCTTGGGGCATGGAGTTTGGGGTGTGGGTTTAGTGCCTTGAATGGGGTTTTTCGAGATTTGAGGTCAGGGAGTGCAGGGGTTCGAATTAAGACTTGGGAGGTTCGGGTGGGGTAACCTAACCTTGTTTTGTTTCGATGCTTTATTGCTGCGACATATGCCCTAGCCCCACCTTAAGCCCTGAACTTAAGCCTTACACTCCTCTAACGAAAAAGCCCAGTTACTTCTACACAGAGTAACCAATACGGCTGTAGAGGTCGATTGAGATGTAACGTAATATTAGGGCTTAGTCTAGATTGGCGTTTGGACATAAGGTTTAGTACAGCTTGAACCTAACAAGTTTTCCGTTCAAGTCTGTCACGGACACGCCTCAACCCGACAAGTGGTCGGCTCGATCTGCTTGCAATGGGCAAGCTTGAACAAAACAAGTTATGTATCATTCTAATAAATGGAATTAGCATTGGTGTTGCTATGCACCGACTACTTGGTGAGCAAGTAGGCTATCGTTGGCATGGGATTCTCGGGGTTTGTACGTTTTTGTCTCGGTCAAAGCTCTAAACCCTAGCCTCTACAAACCAAAACCCTAAAACTCATTGCTAGTCTAGTGAACAAACCCTTCGCCGAGAGAATCGTAAGCCCAAAACCCTAGCAGATCGAACCTCTTATTACAGAACCTTTACCGAACCTTCTAGAACCGTAAACACTTAATAATTGCCTCTATTCCTCTATTCCGGTATTGTAACCACCCCAATTGCAATTGTCAAGGCCATGATACAAAACCCTTACCCCAAACACTGCAAGGAATCCCCTCAAGCAGCCCAAATCTACTTATTGAGGCCCTTGTATTGGGGTCTACGTTTTGGGATCTGGGGTGTAGCATCCCCCCCCTAAACCCTAAACCCTAAACCCTATATCCCCTAAACCCCTAAACCCTAAACCATGCCCTCCCTCAAATCCAGCCGACACCAGCCTGAAGGTTCACGTTCACAAGCTGAAGAGGAATGGCAATGACATCCTTCACCTGTGGGGTTCTCAAAATTATGGTCCCTAACTGGGTACCCTAAATATTAGGTGCCGTATTATACTAGGGACCCCAAAACGGGACCATAATTTTGATAAAACCACCCTGTGGGGTGTTGTTGACGGTTGGGGTTCAAGGTTCGGGGTTTAGGGTTTATGGCACATGGGTAAAGTTCCGAGTTTGGGGGCTTAGGGTTCGGAGAGGTACGCAGCTTATGTCACCACAGCTTTTGGGTTTGATAGGGATTTCGGGGCAAGCACACGAACCTAAGCAACCAATACAAGATAAGGAACACAGATGGCATACATGATTCACGCCCAAACCCTGAGCCCTGCCATCCAAAACGAAGGTCCTTAGCAAGAGCCCAGAAGATAGAAACCACAACAGCTGCCTAGCCTAGCAAGGAGCCATAATGCCAGTGCTACAGCTACGACATGCATGCTACATGCAGGCTCCATGCAAGCTCCATGCTACATGCATGCTACTACATGCTACGGCACGCTGCTGCTGCTACTGCTGACGCTACTGGATGTCATGCGGGGTCTTGAAAAGAAGCCGATATCTGAAGCCCTGAACCCTAAAGCCCTAACGGCTGAAACCCGAACGCCCTACACCCCTAAAGCCCAACGCCCTGGAACCCTTAAAGCAAGCCTTAATATCACTTATAAAGATGACTTAAAGGAACCCTAAACCCTAAACCTTAAACCCCTAAGCCCTAAACCCCTAAACCCTAAACCCTAAACCCCTAAACCCTAAACCCCTAAACCCCTAAACCCTTCAAAGGAGCCCTTAAGAGGAGCCGAGGTCACTAGGAAGCAGAGGCCGAGAAGGTCCCAGAAGCTGCGGAAGTTTCCAGTCGGATTGAGATGGAAGCTCCTTGGATTCGGGTTTGGGGTTTTAGGGGTGTTAGTGGTTTTAGGGTTTTGGAGGTTTTTAAGGTTTTTTTGGCTTTAGGGGTATAGGGGTTTAGGGTTTAGGGGTTTAGGAGATGGAAGCTCCTTGGATTCGGGTTTCTTGCCTTTGGTTAGTAAGGAATGGAAGAATGGTAGTAATAGTAGCCATACTTGCGGTTTAGGAGATGGAAGCTCCTTATTGGGGTCGGCTTTGGGATATGGGGCTTTAGGGCTTTTAGGGCTTTAGAGGTTTAGAGGTTTAGGGTTTAGGGGGTTGAGGCTTAAAGGGCTTACGGTAGGGCTTCAGGGTTTACAGTTTTGTTCAGGGGTTTAGGGCTTTAGCTGATGCAAAGCCAAGGGTTGAGGTTTCTTTGGATTTAAGGTATCGGTTATAGGCAATCACAAGAAGAAGTTAAGACCATGCTGGAGGCTCGGGGTATAAGGAGATCAAGTTCCACAAACCCTGCAACGCCCAAAGCCTCAACCCTACAGCCATCACCCCAACCCTTCTTGTCCAAACCATCAGGAAGCAGCATGCGAGCAGGAATTTAAATGCAACGAAGACCATATGGGAGTTTTCGAAAATTAGGGGTACCTTCTTTGGGGGTCCTTATATAAGGATCCTACTATTTGGGGTACTATATTAGGGTCCCCTATTTTCGGAAACTCCCATATAGTAACGGGGTTTGGTTTAGGGTTTAGGGTATTAATCGTCATCTACCTTATCCAGCTCCTTCTCCTACGATGTCAGGTTCGCAAAAAGGCCGGGCAAGTTTACGAACACGGCTCCGCGGCTTGAAGCTTCGTTTGGTGGCGGGCTTTAAGGTTCAGTTCCATGCTGCTCGATAGTTTCAGGGCAGCATGTTAACAGGGTTCCTATGCTACTTCGAGTTGAAGCCCGATCGGAACATTCCTTCCAAATGCAGACGACTCACCGCAAGGAAAAAGGCCTCTGGGCGCCGTCCTTTGCAAGGAGCCCGGCATAAGACGCCTCAACCTTAAACCCAAAACCCACCAAGACGGTGCAGGCCACATAAGTCAGTTGAAGGCCTCCCGTACGGTGGAGCGAGAGTTTTTATGGTTTAGGGTTTTAGGGTTTTTGGGTTTAGAGGGTTTAGGCTTAAAGGATACAAATTTAGGGTTTCAGGTTTAGGGTTTGTGGCGAGTGTTCGGGTATGGATTTACGTGTCTTGCGGGCTGAAGGTTGAACAGACTCAAGAAAGTCAGTCAGGGCCTTGTGCGTGTTTGGATTTGGGCCGGCTTGTCTACGACTTGGGACCTTCTCGTATCAGTCCGAGTCGCAAGGACCCCACACTGGACATCCCAATTCCCAAAACATCAGCGGCCTAAAAAAGGAAAACTCTAAACCCCGAACGAAACGAAAACTCGAATGGCAAGCCTTAAAACAAGTCTGCGATCTGAGAGCCTGAACTTTGAACCATGTGGTCCAGAGCCCGCATGAACCTCTTAAAGTACGCACGAACCCAGGGTCTCTCTGGGTATGACCAATGAAATAGAAACCTCAATATCTAGGTTTCTGTGTCTTTTCTCCTACTATTTGTGTGTAATACGGGGCCCCTTTAAAAAGGCAGAAGGGTACTACCCAGGATCCTCAATACTAGCAACCCACATCTATTTTTCCACGATCGCCAACACCGCCCCGCCCCCAAACCCTAAACCCTAAACCCCAAACCCTAAACCCTAGACCGTACAAAGGCTTTGTTATGTCGGTCCCTGAGTCCTTGTAGTCGTTCGAAGTTTGAAGCAAATCCATCGCCTTTGAAGACGTGGTGGTGGCCGCTTGCAGGCCTGGAAACAACAAAAGGTGGTGTGCCGGATCAGTACAGTATGAGTCATATAAGTCTTAGGTTTCGAGCTTAGCTGCAGGGACCATGCAATAATCACAGAAAGCGGGGTTGGAGTGCAATTGTCACGGGGTCGTAGAAAACCCTGACTATTCCTATTCCTACCGGGGGGAGGGGGAGGGCTTGTGGACTTCTTGGTTGGGTAAAGGTCAGGTTAAGATGAAGTTCACGATAACAAGGCTGGAAGGGGGTGGCCCTAAACCCTAAACCCTAAACTTAAACCCTAAACCCTAAAGGTGGGGACCGGAGGAGGGGGTGTATCTGTGCTCCAGCTTTACACAAAAGGCCAGCAAGTCAGCGGATGCCCATGGCCCTCAGGGTGAGAATTTGACTGGGTTTGGGGTTCAGGGTTTTCTTACATTCTCTTTTTTGTTTCGCATGGTGTTTCCAGTCTTGCAGCTGGCAGTGTTTGGGTTTAAAGTAAAAGCCAGAAAGTTGGAATATCATTATCCTAAACCCTGTATGGTTAATTATAGGGTATCCTACCCTGAAACCATATTCCAACTTTCTGGAGTTCCCTCTATATCCGAGGACTGGCTTGCTGGTCTCGAGTCGATCATGTCGGGCTGGACGGGGTGGAAAGGAATCGAACTGGGACCAAATCCTGCGTTACCTTAATGACCCTAAACTATGGGAATTATGGTATATTCCTTATTATGGGTAATGCAGGATTTGTATCATCAACCGTGGCCTACCCAACTTCGCCCGAACCCAGCCGCAGTGGCACAACCCTTGCGAGTTTGACACAAGTCGGTTCTCTGCACCCCAACACTCGGAAGCATCCCGGCCCTGCAAAAGCTCGATGGACAACGTTCCCCCACGACCTTAACTCTCACAAAAACACCCACGAGACCCAAAGCTCTGAACCCTCAACGCTAAACCCAAAACTCCCCCTCTAAGAGGTGGGCTCTTTCGTCGACTGATGGTCGGCTGTTTGTTTTTCACCAGCCAACATCGACCTCAGCCAGGGCTGTAGCTTAGGGAAGCCCTCAGCCCTGAACATCAACGGCTAAACCCCAAATCCCAGACCCCGAAAGTCCTACACCGAAACTGGCCCTACCTACAGTCTCCATTGTAGTTCCGCATAGATAATGATTAAGCCACCAGATTACACTGGAATATCACAGTCCCGACTGAGGGGTGGAGAAATCGAGATTTACATGATGATCTGTTGGGCTCTCAGGCGTTTTTGACGTTGATTTGGGCAGTTTCCGAAAATAGGGGAATGTAATATAGTACCCTAAATAGTAGGATCCTTAGTATTGGGACCCCCACATAAGGTATCCCTTATTTTCGGAAACTCCCAATTTGGGAGTAGGATGATGCGTACAAGGACTGGCGACCGCGGATTGCTCCGACTTCGGCTCCTGTTTCGCATTCGCAGAACAGCCGTTCAACTTCAAAACGGTAGTAAGTTAGAACTACGTCCCGGGCCCCAAGACCTGAAAGCCTAAATTCGACCAACCCATATGGGTGGTTGTCAAAATTATGGTACCTTTGTTGGTGCCACAATTTTTACAACCACCCATATGGTAGTTTCCGAAAATAGGGGACCCTCATATAGTACCCCTAAATAGAAGGATCCTTATTATACGGACCCCAAAATAAGGTACCCCTAAATTTTCGGAAACTCCCATATAACTACCAAGACCTTCAACACAAGATCTGCCCCAACACCGACCTTAGGCCCTTGCAAATTAGGGTTTAGGGTTTAGGGTTTAGGGGTTTAGGGTTTAGGGTTTAGGGGTTTAGGGTTTAGGGTTTAGGGGTTTAGGGTTTAGGGTTTAGGGGTTTAGGGTTTAGGGTTTAGTTTGAGGTTTATGGCACTGCGACCATGGGGGGACTACCTGGACCCCAAAGGTATGTAGAATAATAGCCTTTGATGGGTATTGGGCCATTATCTTACCTACTTGGGTGGGTTTAGGTATAAAGCAAGATACTGCTACTAGTTAGTCAGGGGCTATAGCAGAAGGGCCCTGCGAAGTCAAGGCGAGTGGCGAGGCGTAAAGCTAGCGCTCACCATGCTGGATCCTGGATTCGATGCTTAGTGTGTAAAGAGTTTAGGGTTTAGGGTTTAGTTTAGGTTGCCCGTCCGGGGCGATACCCCTAGTAGCCGAAGATTCCTCTTAAATGTTTGAACATGTTGCAGTTCGGCTTAGAAGTATGTCCCGGCCCCACGTAGGCCCTCTAAGATTCTCAGGTATGTTTTTCCATGAGGGGTATTCTGCTCTCTGGGTGATGTGGATTTTGGAGGACTTGGGGTATGTTCAGATCCCTTCGGCTCGGATATTCAGGGATCTTGCTCCTAAGGTTAGGCTTAGGCATTTCGGGTCTCAGGTATATGGCTGGGAGTGTTACGAGATTGGGGACGAAGGTTGACCGACACATGCAATTTCTTGAGAGAATCTTGCAGCGCTACCTATAGTCTCCATTGTAGTTCCTTTTTGGGGTTACCTTATAGGTTTCTTAATATATAATTGGTTAAACCAAGCAAAGGAACTACAATGGAGACTATAGGTAAATCCTAAACCTGCGTTGACGACACTGACCAAACCCATTCGGCAGAACAAATGTTAACCAGCTTTAGGAAGTCTTAAGTCCTAGACACAAGCACTGCAAACGGAAACTCAAAAGCCCAAGAACAAAGGAAACGCACGTGCCCACAACATAAATCCCTCAACAAAGTAGAAACGCCACCGAAACGATGCACAAACGCCAAAAACCCTAAACCCGAAACCCCTAAACCCTAAACCCCTAAATCAGGGAATACGTCTGGTGTTTACGGCGGAGGTGTTCTCAGTAAATAAGAGGATGCGTCCGCGATGTGACTGTTTCGGGAGCAGCTGGGGAGAGCTTGGGGAGTGGGTTGGGAGTTATGTAGTTGGGAGCAGCTGGGGAGTGGGTTGGGAGCACTAAAGAAGATAGCTGCTGAAGCCGGCACTTGGGCCCCTCCCGAAGCCGACCCGGATTCTTAAGGAAGCCCGAACCACCCTCCCGAAGACGACCCGACCATTCAGAGAAATCCGCCCAGTTTGCAGAGCGAATTTGGCTTTAGGTGGGTTGGAGAGGTTTGGGAGGGGGGTTTGAAGAGTTGGGAGAGGGTTGGGATGGGAGAGGGTTGGGAGGGAGAGGGTTGGGGGGTTGGGAGAGGGTTGGAGAGGGTTGGGAGGAGGTTGGGAGTGGGTTGGGAGGAGGTTGGGAGTGGGTTGGGAGGAGGTTGGGAGTGGGTTGGGAAGAGGTTGGGAGTGGGTTGGGAGGAGGTTGGGAGTGGGTTGGGAGGAGGTTGGGAGTGGGTTGTTGGAGGTTGGGAGTGGGTTGGGAGGAGGTTGGGAGTGGGTTGGGAGGAGGTTGGGAGTGGGTTGGGAGGGGCGTGGGTTGGGAGGGGCGTGGGTTGGGAGGAGGTTGGGAGTGGAGGTTGGGAGTGGAGGTTGGGAGTGGGTTGGGAGGAGGTTGGGAGTGTGTTGGGAGTGGGTGGGAGGGTTGGGAGAGGGTTGGGAGAGGGATGGCACCCAACACCATGCTTACGAAGACGACCCAGAAAGCTGTGACCGAACACCACACTTACGAAGACGACCAAGCAAACATACATACCCCAACACCCTTTCTTATATAGTGAGAACACCTACTTTGTAGACACCAGAAACATGCGTGGACTAAACCCTAAACCCCTAAACCCCTAAACCCTAAACCCCTATAAACCCTAAACCCCTAAACCCTAAACCCCTAAACCCCTAAACCCCTAAACCCTAAACCCTAAACCCCTAAACCCATAAACCCTAAACCCTAAACCCTAAACCTCTAAACCCATAAACCCTAAACCCCTAAACCCCTAAACCCCTAAACTAAACCCAAGGAGTGGATACCCAGAAGTCACCCTGGGGAAGCCCTGGGCTCCTCGAGAGGCACAGCCGAAGTCGCGAGAAGCGATTCCATTGTCCTAGCTCATGGTTGGGATACCCAGAGACTCCAATACCCCTTCAGTAAGGAAGATACCTTAAATCATATTAGGGATCCTATTATAATTTAAGGAATATTCCTTAATGAAGGAATGGATTAAGGGGTTCCTTTAAAGGGATCTATAAGGATACCCTTTAAGGGATCCATTATAGGGTTTTAGGGTTTAGGGCTGATGGACAAAATCCTGCATGACACTAAGGACTCTAAACTATGGGAACTATGGTATGTTCCTTCTTATGGGTAATGCAGGATTTTGTCCATCAGCAGTAGTATCAAAAAAACTATGTACCCATAGGCCCCGAAGTAGCTCCTTTTTGGGGTACATATATAGGATTCTATAAGGTAATCCCAAAAAGGAACCACTATGGGGCCTATGGGTAATATCAAAAAACTATGTAATCCTTTTCCTTCTGGGGTTTAAGCACCCATCAAACCCTAAACCCTAAACCCCATAACCATGCGAAATGTTGCTCAATTATGACAAAGCGTCGTGGACGGAAGATTTGTCCGACATGCGGCGACGCACGGGGGATGGCCTTGTGTCTTCGGGCTTAGGGGTTTAGGATTGCAGGGCTTTAGGGCTTTGCTTTAAGGAAAACATAGGGGACCCTAATAGAATGCCCTATATAGTAGGATCCTTACTATACGGACCCCTCAATAAGGTACCCCTTAGAAGCTGCCCCCACCCTGTAATAGTGACTGTAAGGATTATATTAGGGCCCTATTATATTCCTACTATACCACTAGAGCAGGATGGGGCCCCTTCTAAGGTTTAGGATAGAAGGGCTTCAGGACCTTGCTTGAAGGCTTTAGCCTTAAGCATACCTTAAGCCCTATAGCTAGATCCTCCTATCCGCTCAAGCCTAATTCAAACATAATCGTATCTAGACCTTTACTACTCTACTGTTAAGGAAATTGGGTGGTCCCGCAAAGCTTGCAAACAGTGGGACCCCGAGACCTCGACAACACACAAATCCCTGAACCCCCCAAATCCCTAAACCCTACATACCCTGAACACTGAAGCACCCTGAATCGAACCCTTACAGGAATCCTCGAGCACCCACTTCCTGGACCATGCAACCCGATAAAATCTCGAAGGAAGTGTTCAAACGAAAACTTACACAGGGTCCGGCAGAAACCAGCTTATGGCTCGAAGTGGCTCAGAGGTCCCTAAACCCTACCTTAAGGGATCATGGGACTTAGTAACCAGAGGGTTATACTTATGATCACTTATTACCCCAATGAAGGTACTTATAACCCTACTTACCAAGTCCCATGATCCTCCAAGTAAACCCTAAATCGAATCTTTCGGTTTAGGAAGTTAGGGGTCTCGGGTGACAGCTCCGGAGGCTGTGGTGCAGGCCTCAGAAGATAATGCGGAGTTATTTGCGTTGCTCCTTTACTCATATCCTGACCAACACCTTGGACCCTAAAACCGAAAAGAGTCTAAACCCCTGAACATCCCTAAACAAAAAATCAAGCCTGCAACCAAGAAATGTGAAAATCGTAACCCCCAAACCTATACTTATCTTACATCCCAAAATCTAAACCATTTTTAAAACCTGAGCCTGAACACCTAAAGCCCGAACATTCGATGTCTTCCAGAACCCTACTAACGCCCAAGCGTTTGATGTCTTCCAGAACCCTCTTCGCGACCCAATGTATTCAGCTAAAGCATGTCTTAGCACACAGACGGAGAGTTGCGGAAATCGTCCTAGCTTTCTTTCTGGTGCTAAGGCGCGCATGCACAGGGAACGCAGGGCCGCCCTCAAAACAAGAAAATGAACATTCTACGTTTCTGACAGCCGGTGCTTCGAGTTTGCGACCCCAGCTTCGAGTTAACCCTATGAGCCCCGAAACCCAAAATCCGCAGTAGGGGCATGAAATGTTAGAAGGGGGTTTGAAGGCATTGTTTGAGTCTAAGTAGATGATAGGGACTTTTACCGGCCGTTTATCACCAAAATGCAAGGGAGAGGAAGGGGTGTTCTCGAGATGCTGTGATTCCGTCTGCACTATAGGCGGATTCATCACATCTTGTTCAGACCCTGAATGCCAGTTTGAGGACTAAGGGCACCGTGGACAAGACATCCCGAGCCACTCGAACCTCATGACAGACCCCACTTGGAGGATCATGAGACTTAGTAAGTAGGGTTATAAGTACTTTAATTGGGGCTACAAGTAATCATAAGTACAGTTACCTCAATTATAACTATAACCCTAGTTACTAAGTCCCATGACCCTTTAAGCACATCACCAACCCGCAAATGTTGACTCCAAGCTGCGCAACTTTCGGCACTCCAAACTCACCACCTGGTGTTCTATAGCTGGAGGTGGGCTCTGGACTTGTGGAGACAGAGCAGGAAGTTCGGAAATTCAAGAGCACCAAGAGTCTCCAGAGTAACGATCCTACTTGTTGGGCTTCTCAATTACGGGGTTGTCTGGCTTCTCCACATCGTTTGCAGGATCTTGCAGGGAATAATGGCGTTGCCTGTGCCACTGCGGGTGATAATATAAATCCTGCAATACCCATAAGAAGGAATGTACCATCATTCCCATGGTTTAGGGTCCTTAAAGTAATGCAGGATTTATATCATCAACAGTAACAGTCTCCTGTCGAACAACCCCCCCAACGCCTAAACATTTGAATTGTAAGCCGCGAACCTCCTTTCCTTCCTAGCCTCCCTCTGGGGATTCAAGCGTTGAATAGGTTACGGGCCAACAAAGTATATACTGTCTGGGTACATGGCCCTTTCGGGTCATGCAAATGTCTAACCCCTAAGCCGTGACCCTGATCCTAAATCCCTTTCCTGCACATCAATTATGTCCAAAGAGCGCTCTGGCGTTAGCCTGTCGCTGAAGCAAGGAGAAGGCAATGCCACATGACTTGACATGCTGGCCGACCTGTTCGCTTTGGACACTGCTTGAATGAAAAGTTCCCCAGTTCTCGGATTAATTGGGATCTCTGTTTGAGTTTAAGTTCCCGTTTGAAGTTTCTAAACCCTACCTATAGTCTCCATTGTAGTTCCTTTTTGTGGTTACCTTATAAATTGGTTAAACCAAACAAAGGAAATACAATGCAGACTATAGGTAAACCCTAAACCCTAAACCCGGTTCTAAACCCTAAACCCTAAACCCGGTTCTAAACCCTAAACCCTAAACCCGGTTCTAAAGCCTAAACCCTAAACCCGGTTCTAAACCCTAAACCCTAAACCCGGCTCTAAAGCCTAAACCCTAAACCCGGTTCTAAAGCCTAAACCCTAAACCCGGTTCTAAACCCTAAACCCTAAACCCGGTTCTAAAGCCTAAACCCTAAACCCGGTTCTAAAGCCTAAACCCGGTTCTAAAGCCTAAACCCTAAACCCTAACCCGGCTGAAGTTTCAGGGTTCAGGGCTTCGCACCCGGGTTCCTGCTTGCTACTGACTCTCGGAAGGGTTTCAATTGGCGTTTTGAAAAAAAACGGGAGTTTCCCAAAATAGGGGACCCTAATATAGTACCCTAAATAGTAGGATCCTTATTATAGATTATAAGGACCCCAAATAAGGTATCCCTAATTTTCGGAGACTCCCAAATATCAGGCCTCAAACCCTCGCGCTCCCCAACCCCAGAGCCTCCATGTGGGAGTTTCCGAAAATTATGGGTACCTTATTTTGGGGTCCTTATAATAAGGATCCTAGTATTTATGGTACCATATTAGGGTCCCCTAATTTCGGAAATTCCCATGTACCCATATTAAAGGAACCCCTTCAGGGCCCAAGTATTATACTACATGACTATATATATATATATCATATATCATATATCATATAGTGATAAAGTATATTGCTTGGGCCTTGAAGGGGTTCCTTTCTCGGTACTTTTAAGCATTTAAGGTATAATACTTAGGCCTTAAATTGGGTCCTTTTTGGTTCCTTTCTTAGTACGTACTTCAACACATGCAAGGCCTAAGTGGATCCTACGTTGTCCAGGCACATGGAGCCTTAAGGATCAAGCCTGTGGTTTCAGGGTCCACGGCGCTTGGGATTTCAAGACACCGGGAGTTTCGCTGAAGGCTTTCATGGTTAAGGTATGTGCGATCGTTTAGCCGGCGCTTGGGGTTTTCAAGGTTTGATTATCGCAAACCCTTGTTCCCCTCAACCCTATAAACCCCGAACCTTAAGGTTGAACATGCTTTATCCTGTTCCATCAAAGGCTAGAAACTCTAAACCTGATAAGGTCTAGGATGGTCTACCTCATGCAAGCACCTGATGACTTGGACCCGTGATAGAGGTCGGAGAGGTGTGGAACGCATGAGTCTTAGGATGCCCAGTAACCTAGGAATAAAAAGGGCTCCCTTGTTGGTATTGGGTACCTTTATAAGGAACCTAGGACTACAGAAAGGGAATAAGGGTACTACTGGGCACCCATAGGCCCCATAATAGTTCCTTTCCGGGATTACATACCTTATAGATTTCTATATATGAACCCCAAAAAGGAACTAAATTGGGGCCTATAGAATCTGTGCTTCGAGCTGCAGAGGGATTCAAGGCGCCCTTCGGGCAAGGCATCTTCGGCTGGGACTCGGAACCCGGCTTGTTCACTATAGGGGCCTTGATAGTTACCGACACTATCTTGGGGGGGTTCCTTATTATAAATACAGTATAATGGCACCCAAAACCATGAACTCGAGGATTTGGGGTTATAGGTTTACGTTTCGGGCTTAGGGTGCCGCAGCGGGAGAAGTCCAAAACCCGGAGCCTACGGCTCTAAACCCCAAAGATGTGAGTGCGAATCCTGCGGATGAGTTTTAGATGCATGACTACCCAGAGGCCCCAAAGTAGTTCCTTTTTGGGGTTACCTTTTTGGATTCTATATATGAACCACAAAAAGGAACTACTTTGGGGCCTTAGGGTACGTCAAACATAGACGCTCTTGGTTTAGGCGAAGCTGCTTGTTTTTCGGCTTCAACATCTCTGGGAAGGACACCGCCAGCGGCGACAGCGGGTGAGGACTGCCTGCCGGGACTCGGGCGTGTAAGATCACTAGTGAGGCAAGAAGGCGGCTTGGAGCTTGAGGATTTGGGATTTCGGCTCTCTGGGTTCTTGTTGAAGAATTTTACATAAGTTACCATATCAGGGATCTGTAGTAAGCAATATGGCTTACTGACTATGGTAGCTTAATTTAAACAAATCCCTTAACAGGAACCCAGCTTTAGGTTCAGTGTTCGGGATGGTTGATGATAGAAGCATCTAAGCCGATTATCACATAAATCCCGGATGTCACCCTGACCCTCATCATCAACATGCGCACCAAGAGCATGATTTTGCAGTAAGCCTCACCGGTATCAAGCCTATCATAACCATTATGGCTATGATGAGCATGATGATCTTGGCCATGACATGATAATCACCATCGTCACCATCGACATCATAATAGTCAGATGTATCGTCTTCATATTCATCATCGTCGTCGAGTCATCATCATCATCATCATCGAATATCCTCGACATCCTCCTCCTCCTCCTCCTCCTCCTCCTCCTCCTCCTCCTCCTCCTCAACATCATCATCATCATCACCACCAGCAACAGCATCATCGTCGCCATTTCCGTCATCACTTTCACCATCTCCCTGATGGAAGCATGTTGTGGGTGATCGCGCCGACTACTATTACGTCTTTTGCGATGTCGCACAGCAGTCCGTACTGCAAGTCCGGCTAAGCAGCCAACAAATATAATCCGAAGATTGACGCACTTGTTCTTCTGGCGACAAAACGTCAACCTTCTGCAGTCAGCTTTAGCTTGGAGTGCCGTGATAGAGCAGGCGGCACTTTCAGACAGTCTTGTTCTGTGCGTCATATTTGGCGCCAGGGGTCCAGTCTAGTGCTCCTGTAGGAGGGGCCGCAGCCAGGTGTCACTCGATGGGCTCTACATGTTAGGGCTGAGGGTTTAGGGATCAAAGAACCCCAATTCTGCAAGACGGCGCATAGTAGCGCCCCTGTTGATCAAAACATGCCAAGCTCTAGGGCATGTTAAGCGACGTTTGGGCTTAGGCTTGGTCAAACTCGCACAGGGGTGGGGGCTTCCGAAAAGTAAGCTCCCCGTAATTGTGTTAACTGCCGAACCCTGTGTCCAAAACCTGAATAAACCCCAAAACCTTAATCCCGAACTCTAAATCCAGATCCAAACACGGAACGTTTCGGGTGCAGGGTGGGTTTAGTCTACAAAGGGCTTACTCCAGCCCTATACTTCAGCATCACATTTATGATAAAACCTTGTGCCCAAGGCCCTTGACCTTGACGGCAAGACATGAACTTCAACATGTGAAACAACCAATCTTGCACAGGGAGCTACGAGGGAGCATGTGGCTTGCGTAATCCTTTTGAAACCCTACAAAAACCAGATCTCAGATAGAACTCTTTTTCAAACCTATACAAGAACTAGGTTTAGGGTTGGAGTTGGGAGTCCATCCTCGAAGTGTATACATACGGGTTGGGCAGAGTTCAGTGGTCAGGCTTAGCTGAGGGCCTAGGGTGCAGGTTGGGTACTGCCCCCGATGCACAGTAGCACTCCATAAAGAAGACGGGTCTTCTAAATCTATGAACATTCAACTAACTAATGCTGAAGGGGGGGCAGTATCCATGGTTTAGGGTTTGTAGAACTGAGGGTTTCCCGAACATCTGAATCAAGTTCCGGAACAAACAACACACAAACGGATTGGACCAAGCCCCGTTTTGGTCGCAAACCACAAAGGCCTGCAGGTGGTGACGGGGTTGTAGAAGCATGCGCCGTCTGCGTGTGGATCGCTGGGTTTGCTACAGAGGTCCGACCAATTCATAAAACTATCCCTTCCTCGTATATACCTACAAAGCAAAATTCGAATATGATGCACGCCAAAACCCAGTTCTAGTATTTCAGGCCCTACATTGGACTTGTTTACGGTTGGACTGGGCCTGGCTAGGGCTATTCTGGGGTCTAGGGTTTCGGGGATTTAGGGCCTACGTTGTTGTGTTGGGTCCCTCTTAAGTCTTTCTTAGGAGTTGTAACAGAAACCTGGCAACAAGTAGATTCTGGCAGTTTTTTCTGGATCAGCGCTGGCTTCTGCTGCGGCTTGGGGGAGCTGCGTTCCCAACTCGAACCGGGAACCTTCAACGCCTTGGTTTAGAGCTTCTGGGGTTTAGGGGCTTAGAGTTGTTTACCTACCTTTGGCTACAAGGGAATGGAAGAATGGTAGTAATGGTAGTTATAATCCTACCCCATTCCTCCATTCCCTACTAACCAAAGGTAAGTTTAGGGGAAGGGCCCTGAACACCCTGAGGCTCCACCCTAAACACAGAGTGATGGGGCTGAAGCCTACGAGGTGTGGAGCCGACGCCTTCCAAGCTCGCTGTTGACCCTGAACCCTACCTGTAGCCGAAAAGACCTACCTTTTTAAGTAAATAAATATATATATATATATATATATATATATATATAGAAACCATAAAAAGGAACCCTAAAACGGTAGGTCTATTCGGCTACAGGTAATCCCTATAATCCTAATCCCGAAACCCTAACCCCTAAACCCTTCCAAGTTCGATGTTGCGTTGCTTTATTGTTGTTTGTCTGCTTCTGCTGCTCTGATGATGTCGAGCACTGATGCCTCGCTCAGAAGAGCTTTGGTTATTTCTGTTTTTCTGTTGAGCTCCTTTTCCCTCAGCACAGCTCTGTCGCGAAGGTTTAGGGTTTAATTTCCGGTTCCGGCCAATCGGGTGAGGTTTACAGCCAGCTGGCTTGGGTCAGGGTTCTGTCAGACCTCCGTCCTCCATGGAAATTTGTTCTTGAAATTAGGGTCCCAAAGGGTCCAACGACTAGTATCATTATGGTATATACCTAGGACATTTTAGGGATCTAAATATATACCATGATGATACTTGGACCCTTTGGGGGTGTCATTTTCTGCTAGCGGAATCAACGTATTTAGTATCCTCCTGGCCGACTGATACTCTAGCGAATCATCGAGGCTCTTGTAAAAAAAACAAGTGGAGATCGGAATACCTTTCTGTTTCTATCAGACGGCGATCTCCAGGTCCTGACAAACACGAACCCTGAAACAAACCTAAAAACAAACAAAAAGCTCACTGGGACGAAAAGGTCCCCACTGTAGCCAACACCAAACCTGCACGGGTGCAGATGCCTCAGAATCACATGCCCTCCTAGATTCTACCCATAAGTACTATAGCAGCCAAAACCAAACTCGAAGGGTCCATGTGCTGATATAGTATATACGTTGGCCTTCATGTAATCCCTATTTAGGTACTTTGGGGGCAAAGTATATGCTATATGGTTACATGGACCCTTAGGGAAGGTACTCCATTCACCCATGAAACCTTCGACCCGGAACCCTGGGCCCTAAACCCTAAACCCTACGCCTGAAACACTAGAAGCCCCAAACTCCAACGACACAGGGTGGAAGCCAGTCCTCGAGTAGGTTCCTTGCATGACTGTCCTGGCGGCTTTTGCGCATCTTTTCAGGGTTTCCAGGCACGTCCGCGGTGTAGACATAACGGGTTTAGGTTTGGGGGTTTGGGGGTTTGGGGTTTAGGATTTTGTATGGATTTTGTGCTTCGGGTTTAGAGCTTTGAAGGTTTGGGGTCTTACAAGGACCACGCAACGTACCCTTGATGAAATATGGTCCTTTTATGCTTTTTCAGGTTGTAGAACGTGTTTTCTCGGAGTATTTACCCATAGGCCCCAAGGTAGTTCCTTTTGAGGATTACCTTATAGAATTCTATATATGAACCCCCAAAAGGAACTAGTTTGGGGCCTATGGGTAACTTCTTGGGTTGCCAGGCTTTCGGGTGTGAGGCGCTAGCGCTTTCGCGCGCCGGGGCGTCGGGCCGATCGCAGTTGCGTGGACTCCGTGCAACCCAAAACCCTAAACCCTATAGACCCTAAACCCTAGAAACCCTAAACCCTATAAACCCTAAGCCCTATAAACCCTAAACCCAAAAAACCCTAAACCGTAAACGGCTCTGTCCCTGACCCATAGGCCCCATAGTAGTTCCTTTTGGGGACTACGTTATAGGATTCTATATACGAGCCCCCAAAAGGAACTACTTCATTGCCTATGGGTACACCCTTTCATGGCTAGGATCTTTTAGTCAGATTTAGACCCCGAGCTGTACCGGAGGCCGGAGGAGGCCTGGGCAGTGTCGAACAGCTCAATCTGCTCAGGATGGGAGGCCTAAAGGGGGTTTAAGATTCTTGGGGTAGGGATTCCTTATTATGAACCCAATTATGGGAACCCTAATCCCTACTAAACCCCTCTAGGCTAAAACCCTTTTGGCCTCCTATGAAAACCCTGAACAGTAGACAGACGCAGCCTGCGGCGCGTGCACGCGCATGTCGTTCATGTAGCCTCAGATAAGCGACGAGGCGCTTGCGGAGAAACTGTCGGGCTTCGGGTTTAGGGTACCCATAGGCCCCAAAGTAGTTCCTTTTTGGGGGTCATATATATAGAATTCTGTAAGGTAATCCCAAAAAGGAACTACTATGGGGCCTATGGGTACACTGAACCGTTATCACATAATCTGGATAGTGTTATTATGCGCAGTAACCTGCTACATACATAGCAGGGCTTCCAGATTCTACATACCGGGTTGCAGTGCCTGAAGACCCCGTATCTCGACGTGCCTTTAAATGTACGGGAACCAGAAAATCCGGTTTTCCAGAAACCGAGTACTCCAACTGACAGTCCATGGTCCTTCGATTACGGCACGGGGTCTCCGACCAAGCACCAACTAAACCCGAAAGCCAGAAAACTCAAACTCCAAACACTTAACCCAAAGGCGCAGGGAATATCTTCTCATTCTCCCCAAACCCTAAGGGTCCATGTGCCCATAGAGTATATGCTTTGGCCTTGAAGTAGTCATTTCGTATCGGTGCTTTAGGGCTAGATGAGGCTTATATATCTTATATGGGTACATGACCAGTTTAGGGAAACTTGAAGGGTTGGGTGCAGCCTCAGTAATTTCCAGCACGGGGGTTTCAGGAGATTCATCTTTAAGGTTCGTAAACCAACTGGTAGACCCTAAGGGTCCATGTAACCATATAGCATATACTTGGCCCCCAAAGTACCGAAATAGGAGTTACATTAAGGCCAACGTATATACTATATATGGGTACATGGACCCTTCGGGAAACCTAGAGCATCCCGAAGCCCTGAGCCCATCCTGGACCCCCGGCCCTAATTTCCCAACCCTCAACACAACTCAAAACCTCGAAGCCCCTCACCCCATGGATGAAAATCGAAACCGCCTGAACCCAGAGACCCTGAATCCGAGGGCACTTCATACCGACTAACTGCAAAAGAACGGCCTAATCACTGGGTCCTCTGCACCTTCCGGGCTAAACCCTAAACCCCGACGTTTCGACGACACGACAAAGCCATGCTCGACTGAACCCACGAGCCCGGTGTAAGCCACAGAGCACTGAATACACTGGAGGCTCTAGCTGCTTCATTTCTTTTTGTTTTTCAGCGCTCGTTTGGCGAGCTGATGGCTGCTTTGGTTTTATGGTTTCGGGTTTATGTACGGTGGAATGATTTTGACAGGTTTTCGGACTCAACTACTCTAGTATTTCTCGGCGTCGAGGCTATCTACTGCCTTTGGCTAAGTGTCTTGTATTATGCTGCTGCGCTTTTGAACAGTTTTGCCGGGTAGTTTACACTATTGGGTCACGTGCAGCTTCAGGCTTAAAGGCGCAGCGCGAATGGAACGAAAGGATCCATGTAGCTGAGCAGTATATACTTTGGCTGCATAGGTACGGTTCATGTATAGGTACTTGTAGGCCTGAAGGCCAGGGTAGAAACCACATTGGTACATGGACGCTTACTGGAAGGGAACCATCGTATTGAATATTGAGGCTCCTCTACTGAGCAACGCTCAACCCTACACAGAGCCTGGCATGAATTACATACCTTCTCTTGGATAACCTATTTTGTGCTCACAGTCCTATAAAAAGAGAACGACAAGAATTCACATCCACAGGTCAAGGTGTAATTCGAAGCTCCCTACTTGGAGGATCAGGGGACTTCACCCTGATGAGGGGCATGAGGACCCTAGTGCAAGTTACATATCTATAAACATGCAGCTACTCGTCCACGATCTTGAAAGATGAAGGGCCCTTCCAGCCTAAACCGTTGACCCAAACAAGGCTCCATAGCAAGTTGAGGAGCATTCCGCCAATCGGCGATGAAGCTCCCAGAACGACTCCGGACTGACACGCGGGCGTAGGTTTCAGGGTTTGGGGCTAAGCCCTAAGCCCTGAAGCTTAAACCCTTTGGGTGTAGGGTTCAGATTTTAAGATCCATAGGCCTTCATGTGGGCTACACAGTCTGCACTGTGGCCTTGAACTAAGGGTCCATGTACTCATCTAGTATATACATTGGCCTTAATGTAATCCCCATTTCGGTACTTTGGGGGCCAAGTATATGCTATATGGTTACATGGACCCTTAGGGTTAAAGGTCTTCGTATATAGCGACTGCAACTGCTCAAAGGATGCACGAAAGGTACGGGGGCCCTGGCTTTACGTTTGTGCTCAGGGTGTCAAGGTTCTGGGTTCGGTTGGGGCTTATGGTTGGCGAAGAGGGGCCTAATATACAGGGGCCTTACTAATTAGAATAGGGCTCCTTTAAGGGGTCCTTGAAGGGTTCTATAATTATAAGGGGTCATAGGGTTCTATAAGAAAGGGGCCTTAATACTTAGAATAGGGTTTTGTGGCCCTTTTATACTCGAAGCAGTATACAGAACCCCAACATAGTATTGGTAATTATGTGGGCCCCTATATTGAGCGATTCAGCCCTAAACCCCCACCCTCCAAACAAGGTCAACCCCGAAGACCTAAATCCAGCAGCCCGAAGACACTGAAATCATTTTAAAACCTGCAGAGGGCAACGACAAAAATCGGAAATATTTTAGCCTTGCTATTTCATGCTATCCATTGCTTCTGTACATACATCATATATCTGATTACCCATCTGTCTGTCGATCTATGAATCGATAAGGACCTGCTTTGGGTGGAAGGACGTTGGGTCTGTTGGGGTATAGCGGTATAACGTTTCGGGTTGCGGGCTTTGGGTCTACTGGAGTTTAGGGTCTTGGGGGAGGCGGGAAGGACTTTTGGGTTGTTGGGGCTTAGTGTTTGGCGGTTGGGGGCTTTGGGTTTTCTGGGGTTTAAGGTCTAGTCAGCCGTCCTAGATTCGAGCACCAAGGCGAACAGCCAAACACCTCTGCCAACCTCTGCTGCGTCTGGAGAAGCGCCCTAGACCCTGAACTCAAGACCCAACACCGAAGCTCGCACCTGCTAACTCCCTAGCCTCCCAATCACCCACTTTGTAGAGCTTGGGGCTTGACAGGATTTTAGGGACTTAGCAACTGGGCTGTGCTAAGGTACATGAAAACTATGGTGACAACCATTGTTGGGCAGCCCAACCCACCACTATGTCCCCTGATCCTCCAAGCAGGGCTGAGAGTTTAGCGGACCCACCTGGCATGTCTCGCTGCGGGAATCTCCGATTCTTCAGAGTCATTCTGTGCCAGCACTTGGGACGATCGGGACATGGCGTCTCGTGAAAGAGCTCTACCCTTTCAGAACCGATCGGCCGTCATGGGCCTCGAGCCGCATGATCTCGAGATCTATATAGGCTGTATCTTTGAACCTGCTTGTTGGCGGGGTCGTGTTGTAAACCCGATAACAACAAAGATGAGGCAAATTGAGGACTATATGTCATGTCAAGTTTACAGGGGTACTTTGGCACTGAATCGGAAAATGCACGGCTACATGTGTTCCAACAAATATGACTGCATGTAGGATAGTTGCTCGCTAAACAACGGTTCACCTGTCAACCCTATGCCCTTTAACCCTACATCCTATACCATCCACCACGCACCTTCATGACACCCGGAGCAGACAACCGGCCAGCTGAATCAGCAAACCAAACCCCAGAGACCAGCAAACTCTAAACCCTACTATAAAGCCCAGTTTGAGTTTTTGAGCACACAGCCGGCACCAACAAGAATCCTAAACCGATACCAAAGGCAGCGCTAAACCCGGAACTCCAAACTCTGCAAATTCTCTAAGCTTTGGAACTGATCCTCTTCAGCTACACCACGATGTCCGGACTCCTACACCGTACCGGCTCCAAATTTGTACTTAAACTTCAACATTCAATACGCCGAGCAACCCATAAACACTGAAGTCTCTTAGTAAAACCCCTTCCCCGACATGCCCGAGTAATCCTTACCAAGCCAGGCTTCTCGATCTTTCATTACCGGAAGACTTGAGCTCTACAACATCCAACCAAATAGGGATTGGGATTTCAAGTGTATGGAGTTGGCATTTAGGGCCTTTAGGGTTTAGGGCCGAAGACGTCGGGTTTAGGATTGAGGTTCAGGCCGGTTCAGGGGTTGTGATACCTGCATTCTTGAATTTAACGAACTTGGGCTCTGAAGGAGGCCAGTGACGAAGCCCGTCCAGGGAAGCCCAGCAAACTTATGTAGTAGTTTGCTGTCCCCATAGCACCACAGTACAGAAACCGATCATGACGGTGATGAGGCTTCTAGGGCCTTCTTCCTAGTTGGCCGAAACCCTGTGCCCCGCACACTAAATCACTGAACCATACTAAACCTAGACTCAAACCATGATATCTAGCCATAGCACCACATTCGCGGCGGCGGGGCGTTGCGATGCCAGTGCGAAGAGGAGGGCGAAGGCTAATCTGCGCTTGCTTTTCAGGGTTTTTTTTTTTGCATATAGGGTTTATAGAATCTTCGCTTTATGAGGGGTTTTGCTGTCTTGACCTGTGGTCCACTCACCTACAGCTTCAATGGTTGTACCGCATTGGAATTGTCCCCATTGCTGCTGGCACTTCCGTGGTCCGCCTATCGCACTTTCTTACACCCTCAGGGTTTACCCATACAGTATATACATTGGCCTTAATCTAGTCCCTATTTAGGTACTGTGGTGCCCGAGTTTATGCTATACGAGTACCTCGGCCCTTAGCTGGGCCTTCCGGGATCGCCCTTAAACCCCGGAACCCGGCCACGTAACAGCCATATACTTTCCCGGATCGCTGACCTATTCATACTACAATCCTAAACCAAAGTACCGAATTGTTTGGTCATCCGGTACTTGCATCATTTGGGGCTACGATTCAAGTTCGGACAAGGGTCGTTTAAGAAAAAGCAGCCCCAGGTGCAGTTAAGAAGCCGAAGGTTTTTGTGCGATGAACCAATGGTTGTCATGCCCAGCACAAGCGTACGAGCATTATGTTCCTATGCAAATCCTGAGTCCACGGAATCCAAACATAAGCGGTCCTGGTGCAAACCCTAAGTATATGTGTGTATATATATGTATATATATATATACTGTATATGAACTGACAGCAGATTACAAGGCAACGAACCTTGCGAAGCTCCCATATCGAAGGCCTCCAGTGGCGGCCCCTCCCAGCGACAGCGCCTTCCCAGGATTGGGTTATTGACTTCCTGTAGCCGAAAAGTCCTCCCTCTTTCAGGAACTACATGTAGAAACCATAATAAGGAACCCTAAACAGGTAGGTCTTTTCGGCTACAGGTTGGGTTCGTGTAGGGGCCGTAGTAATTTGAACAGGGTTTTGGGTCCCATTATGCTATAACTATAGTAAGGAACCCTGACAATAGTATAGGCAAATATTAAAGCCTCTATGTTAGGAGGTTGAATTTGGAAGCTCGAGGGCTTGGTGTTTAGGTTCCAGGGTTTGGAGCTTAAGCCGTAAAGTTTGTCAGCAGTCGCATCTTTCCGACTGGAGGACTCATGACCCTGCGCTACTGGGCATATGGCACTTCTTCCCTAAAAGCGGCTCCGTGGTTTTCGCCAAATCCGGGCTGAATTTGCAAGCTGCCTTTTTCGAGGAGCCCTGCAACTTTAGTGCTGAATACACTACCCTCACCGAGAAGATCACGGATTTAAAGCACACGCCGTTTGAAAGGTCTTTAACCAACAGCTTGCCCCAAGCCGTCCTCTTAACCTATTTAAACAACCAGGTCCAGAACCGTACATAACCTTGTCAAGAACCTTCATGATCTCTGCAACATCTTGTAACAACGTTAGCCACCACCTCTTACACAAGCCTAGATAACCCAATATCAGACCGATTTACATCCTTGTCGAACCGCATTAATGAGCATTTAAACCGTATGATGTCTCAATACACTCTTATGGAAAATGTTGAGAACCCTGGAAAAGGACTACGGTTGCTCCCTTGGCCCCCGTTGCCTATGGCAGCACTGGCAGCCACGGAATCCTCATCTCGGGAACGGGTGCTATAGGCCTTAAGAATCAAAAAGGAGATTTGGGGCCCAATATACTACACTTATAATAAGGAACCCTCACAATAGTATAGGTAATTATTCAGGCCACTATATTAAAAAGGTTTTCAAACTTGTGGCATCTGAGTTCAGGACCTGGTCGTGTTGAGTTTATCAGGTTTAAAACTTAGGTTTTAGCTTTGAAGCTCTTTATCAGCATTTGCGGGTACCGTTCCAAAACATCAGGAACACCAACACAGGAGCGAGCAGAAATTCACGAGTCAAGGCCTAAGGATGGGGGCTTATGGTTTAGGGTTTGATTTTATTAGCAAGTTTATGCTACGGCTACTCAGGGGCTATGCGAATCACTCGGCGTTCCGTATGACCATCCCTAAACAAAGCACCACCGCATGCTCAGGGACGAGTCACGAGCGGCTGGCGCCTCTCCTTTCGCTTGATTCCGGTTTCAAGGCTGTAGTAAAGCTCACGACTGTAACATCTTGCATACCCTAAACCTTACAACGTACGATTTTCTTCGTTCAGGATCGCAAGGTGTTTGGGTTCGGGCTCAAGATCTTCCCAATGTTTTTGGGCGCAGGGTCTTCTTGGATAGTCGGGAACCCATCGAATAGGTGTAGCGCGACGGCATTACGGCATCAACACAGATGCACATACCAAATGGACTTTCAGATGCGTAGGCCAAAACACGAAAAACAAACAAGCAACGAAGCAACTAGCATCTAGTAATATACATGTATTCGCTGATTGCTTCTTCTGTGCATTCATTCGTTCGTTCATGCGTTCATTCCTTCGTTGGTTCGTTCATTTCATTTCATGTATGTTTTTCTTTCGTTCATTCATTCATTCATCCATCCATTCATTCATTGATCCCTCCATTGCATTCCTTTCCGTTCCATTCCATTGCATTCCATTCCGTTCCATGCATTCATGCATGCATGCATTCATTCATCCGTTCCATGTCATTCCATTTCATGTCACTCCATTCTTTTGAATTTCATTTAATTAAATTTCACTCCATTCAATTTCATTCAGTTGTTGATTCATCCACCCATCCGTCCGTCCGTCCATCCATCCATCCATTAATTATTCATGTGTACATATATATATATATATGTATGCAGAGAAAATCTTACCAATGGTTAACAAAGCCCACACCTCCCACAAAAACCCTAAAATCCGAAGACTTCGCGGGCGGGTCGGGCTCCGTCAGCTTCCACAGCAGGCTCAGGGCAGCAGGCCACTTGCCCTCTCGGGCAAACCTGCTTGGCTTCGAGGGTTCAAGTTTTGGTTAGAGGTGGTCGAGGTTTGGGGTTGAGGGCTTTGGGCCATGATTGCCGAAAGACTCGAAGGTTTAGTGGGGTCGCCATGTTAAAATTTGTTTATTGTATACATATAAATACTAGCATTTCCTTGCATGGCTTGTTACTTATAAACTCGAATATATTTCCCCACATGTTTTAAAATCATTCAATATTTCTCGTTTGCAAAACAAAATGGCTGGTTCAACATAGACAGACAGATGGATAGACAGATAGATCACCACATAGGTAGATAGCTACTTAAATATTTCGATTGCTTGATTTCTGATGTTGTTCAAACATATACATCACAAACTATGACAAATGTATCCATAGTTCATAGATCTATATAGAAACCAATCGTTATGCACACAGGATCACAATCAGCAATACGATCTTTTTCTAAACACCCTCTGCACTAACACAAACATGGCTGCACCGGCCTTTGAACGGAGAGACACTTAACTGCATCGTGAAAGAACATTAAGCAGGATAGAAGGAACAACCCTGCAAATATACTCTCAATTCTGAGATTGGCTCTACACATGTTTTTGTATTTGGGCCATGAGAAATATGTAACACTCGAACTGTGAATCCTTTCGATAGAAGATACATTAATTCACGATATTTCGACACTGCTCGCCAACAAAAATGTATGGAAGCACAGAGCAGACAAATTACTTTTGTAGGTGTGCTGTAGAAATGAAATATATGTATATGTATGTATATGTATATATATATATATATATATATATATATATATAAGTCCAAGCTGCTCTGTTTCAGCCCTGGTGCTGCAAGCCCAGGTAGAGCTGGCAGGCTTCTTGTGGCGACCGGCATTTGCCAAGAACGTGGCCACCGTCGTCCATAGCCCACCAGCCCGGGTCCCCTCGGCCCAATTTCCGAAAAGAGGCTCTTGGAGGCAGCCTGTGCCAAACCTCCCGTTGCTGATGTGTCCACACCTCAAACGGAGCATCGCTTTCGCCTTGGTTCGGTGGCGGCCTCGTTGACCTGACCTCAGTGGCTGGGGTGTCTAACCCTGGATACCTGCAAACTTGTAGGACCCTCGACCCTAGGAATTCGCAATCAAACAAAATCTTCCTATGCTCACCCTATGCCCGCATATATGTAAAACAGCTCACTTCTTTTGCTGGCCTCTCGGGTTCGGCTTGGTCTGGCTCAGCAGGGGGCTGAGGGGGTTCTTCCCAAAGAGCTTGCCGGCCATTTGGAAGCCGAAGCCGGCACAGACCTGAGCTTATCAGTTGTTATACAATGCCTGTGCGTTCGTTTTGCCTCCAAGAACAGCCTGTATTTTAAACAAACATTATCTCGAATTGTCTAAGACCCTGCGGCTTCTTTGTACTTGCGGACGAACGGGTGGGTGTTGCAGAGGCGGATGTTGTCCCTGCCTTTGAGGAGAGTCTCAAAGGCCTGGACCTGCTCCTTCACCACGCGCATGTAGTAAGAAGTTGGGTTTTTTTGCAAAGTGACGGAGGCCTCGAAAGGAAGTTGTGAGTTCAGCCACTCCGCAACAGTCGCCACCCACTCCTGGGGGTTGCCATGCCCCTTGCATCGTACTTCAACTCGGTAGCCGCCAAGGTCGCGATCCTCGGCCAGCTCCGGGAGAAGACGTTGCAATGCCACCAGCTTTTTACTGGCCCTTCTTTTTTTCGTCGGGGCTTCTTTGCAATCTATAGAGCTGTAGTTCTTCAGGGCATGTAGCAACAGCGGGTATATGATGACCCGATGGATTACCCAGCCAGCAAACCTAGGTAAGTGGCCTCCGTTGCTGAATAGATAACAGACAGAAAAACAGAGAGACAGACAGATAGATTAGACAGATAGACTACACTGGTTAGATAGACAAAACAGATAGACCCCTCAGGCCCCTCAGTCACGAATGCACACACACACACACACTCGCTCTCTCTCTGTCTCTCTGAATCTCTCTGAATCTCTCTGAATCTCTCTGAATCTCTCTGAATCTCTCTGAATCTCTCTCTCTCCCTCTCTCCCTCTCTCCCTCTCTCCCTCTCTCCCTCTCTCCCTCTCTCCCTCTCTCCCTCTCTCCCTCTCTCCCTCTCTCCCTCTCTCCCTCTCTCCGCTCTCTCTCTCTCTCTCTCTCTCTCTTTCTCTCTGTCTCTCTCTCTCTCTCTCTCTCTCTCTCTCTCTCTCTCTCTCTCTCTCTCTTTCTCTCTCTCTCTCTCTCTCTCTCTCTCTCTCTCTCTCTCTCTCTCTCTCTCTCTCTCTCTCTCTCTCTCTCTCTCTCTCTCTCTCTCTCTCTCTCTCTCTCTCTCTTCTCTCTCTCGCTCCCTCCTCTCTCTCTCTCTCTCTCTCTCTCTCTCTCTCTCTCTCTCTCGCTCTCTCTCTCTCTCTCTCTCTCTCTCTCTCTCTCTCTCTCTCTCTCTCTCTCTCTCTCTCTCTCTCTCTCTCTCTCTCTCTCTCTCTCCCTCCCTCTCTCATACATATACACATATATGCATATGCATACACATACGCATACATGTGGGAATTACACATAAATATGCATATATATGTGTATGCATATATTTGTATGCATACACATGTATGAATATGTTTCTCATGTGTATACCTTTGTATGTATTTGCATATGTAGATGTGTGTATGCGTATATATATATATATATATATATTATATATATGTATATATATATATATATATATATATATATATTTATATGTATATATGTTTGTATGTATATATATTATATATGTATAGATATATATATATATATATATATATATATGTAATGTTATATTATGTTATATTATATTATATCATATTATATTATACTATATTAAAATATGTTATATTATAATATATCATATTATATTGTATTATATTATATTATATTACATTATATTACATTACATTATATTATACTATATTATAGTGTATTATATTATCTTATATTATATTATATTATACTATATTTTACTATATTATATTATATTATATTATATTATATTATACTGTATTATATTATATTATATTATAGTTTTCTATTGCATTATATTGTATTTTATTATACTATACTATATTCTATTATGTTATATTCTATTAAATTGTGTTATATTGTGTTGTATTATACTATATTAGATCAATACATATATATATATATATATTATATATATATAATGGTAGTATTTATTTACTTATTTATCTATATATATATATATATATATACAAAAAGGTGTGTACATACGCGTGCGTGCGTATGTACATATGTTTAGGCCTGCAGATGATTCCACACATGCATGCATGCATGCATGCTTACATACATAGGTTACATGCATGCATACATGCGCACCGACTTACGTACATACATACATACATACGTACATACATACATACATATGTGGAGAGATATGACGGCTCCTGTTGCCACTGTGCCTTTGTGGTTTTGGATTTATGTTAATTTTCGATAAGATAAGGGCGTAGGCGAAAGAGGTTGGGGTTTCCTTCACCAATAAGCTGAGCCGTAAACCCACAAACCCGGGACTCTTGACCCTGGCGCTTAAGGTTTGGGCTTCACACCTTAACTCTTTTCGAGTCCTTCCGCAGACCTTGAAGGTCTCGACCTTGAGGGTTTCAGGCTACAGTACATACCATATGAGGATGAGGGATGAAAGCCCATCTACGCGTAGAGTCATGGGTGTAGGGCTGGGAGTGTCAGGTTCATCGGGATTCAAAAATCTAGCGGGCACTTTAGGTTTCCGATATCCAACCAGAAACTTCCCAAGCCCTCGCTTTCGGGAGTGGGTCTTGAGGCAGGAAATAGGACCCCAGTGTCGTGGGCCAGCGACTGACTAATGAGTTCGTTGGGGTGCAGGGCCTGTGGTGCGAACACTCATTGAACGGTTTGACACTTGAAGGCTTTTGGGGTGCGAGGTTTGAGCTTAATTGTGGAGTGTTTGAGAATGTAGTGCGTGTAAGAGCATCGCATATTCAGTCAAAGCCGCACCGGTGATTCCTCTGGTCATCCTGAAGATCGTTGTGTCTTCTTAAACTCTCAACCCTACATCGCCCTAGATCGTGGAATCCTAAGCAATAGGCCTGCATATGAGCATGTCTTCCGGACTTCCGTTTCCGGGTGGGGATCCGGAAGCCACATTGAGACGAAAACAAACCATGGCAGGCCACAAGTCTGCTGACGAATACATGCACTTCAACTTAGAGAAGACTAAACCCCATAATCCTCGGTCCGACAAACTACAAAGCAAACGGACGGAAGAAAGGCCAGAGCCTGATCCGAACGCCCTAAGAATCTCTAGAACCAAAGCGAGAACAAACACCCTCCAAGCCTCTGAAGGCTGCGTGTGTGCTGGAAGAGGGCACGCTCCCAGCGTCCGCCTGAATCTGAGCTTCAGATGTCACCGGAACTTCCATAGAAGCCTTTTGCTTCTGAAAGGAGAAGGGTTCAGGATGTAGGGGTTTAGGGGTTTAGGGTTTAGGGGTTTAGGGTTGGGTTCAGGGAATTTAGGGTTTAGGGTTAAGGGTTTAGGAGAAGCGGTCTCGGGGGTCGATGAACTTAGGGGCACTTGGGATGCTTCTATTCTGGATCCTTTCGCCGAGAATCTTATTTGGGGTCCCCTTGCAAGCTTAAGCCAAAATACAGTACATTACCGGTAGCCAGAGTTTTTCAAGCAGGGTTGACGAAAGACTAAATCAGGATCTGGGTTAAGGGGTTTTCGTGGTCTTAGATATATCCTGCCTGAGCCCTACACCCTGCAATCCTTTTTGACATCTAGACCCGACGCCCTGCAAGCTGAGTACACCCGGAACCCCAGATCCGGCAGGGATCGAGGAACTTAAAGTTACCATAAAAAAGAACCTGGACCCCAAAAGTATGCAGAATAATAGCCGTTCATAGGTTTTGGGCCATTATTCTACCCTACTTTGGGGGGTCTAGGAAACACCATTATGTACCATAGATCTCTCTTACACGGCAACATCGAATAAGCTCCTTGGGGTGTGCAGCCTTGAGAGCTGTTCATACAGATGTGAGCTTGAGGCATCGTGACATAAGGCTTGGGCAAGGGTCCGTGTGGGTAGCTGGGACTGGCTCGGACCTGAAAGGGATCCTTTTATGGCAGCTGTATGTATGGGGGGGGACCCTAATATGATACCCTAAATAGTAGGATCGTTATTATCCCTAGTTCTTCGGACACTCCCATTATGGCCCATATGTGTTCTGAGTATGTATGCACTCGGTCATGCGGACCCTCAGGATGGAAAGAGTGTGAAGATCTGTAGTCTTACATCGGGTTTAAGGTTTTAGGGCTTAGGGCTTAGGGATTAAGTGGGCTTCCGTTTGGGCTCAAGGCTCAGGGCTATGTGTCTGAGGGTTCACGGTTTTAGGATTGTTGCGGATTGGGGATTGAACGAATGCCCCCGACTAACCGCCGTCTCATCCTGGCATGGGCGGACAAGTCTTATTCAGAGAAAGGGTTTAGGGTTTAGGGTTGAGGATGGTTTAGGGTTTGGGGTGCAAGTAGGTGATCATGCGGAAAGTCTCCATTCTGTTTCTGGCCATGTATGTAGAAGCTTGTACCTGGAGGGAGGCTCGCGATATTGGGCTGGGTTTTGGCTAGCGGAACTTCCAACCCGGCTTCTTAAGTCTCCGATACTGCAAGCAATCGCAATAAGCTCCTCGACCACTCTATACTACTATACCTACCCAGGTGCGTACATGTAGTTCCTTTTGCCTGGTTAGTTTTCTGCTCTTGCATGCTGCACGACCCCACACACAAAACAGGTTATCCCAAAGGCGTTACAGGGTCCGGATCTAGAAGCCCCCAAACCCAGGAGAGCGCCCATGTGCAGCATGGGCGACTTTGCCTTCTTTGAAGATCAGCGACGGCAGCGAGACCGGCGGCATTGTCCTAACCAGCACGGCTGATATGGTCATTTCGAACTTATCCGTCACTAGTCGCGCCTTGTGTTCGAGACATTGCCGCACTTAAACTTCATCCCAACTGCTGAATCCCCTGTTCTGGATGATGCATGATACGTGTGCATGTCTCTTTATCTCCCTCTCCCCCTCTCACGCCTCTCCCTGTATGTCTGTGAATAAGTGTGTATGTATGTGTATAGTTATATAAATAGGTGTATATAGATGTATAAACAAATGTACACACATAAACGCATAATATACGTTTGCATGCATGCTATTGGATATTCACATGAACGTATGCACATACCACACACACACAGACACAGACACACACACACACACACACACCAACACACACACACACGCACACAATCACACACACACACACACAATCACACACACACACACACACACAGGCCCCAATGCTTGTCTGCTCCCGTACATCTCTGGCCATGCAGCTGGTGTCGAGAAACACATGTTGACGCCCACTGGCCCGCAAACGGCCCATGCGAGACCCATACGGTTCTAGTTGTCAGTGCAGCATGTGAGCAGCAGAATTCCCTACAAACCTTCTCTGCGACCGAGCTGCCACAGCTGGGCTCTCACCGAGACTCATGCCGGTCACAGGGCAGAGGGCACCAGGTGAAGCATTGGGAGTCATCCTACTGGAGAGCCCGAAGGATTGTTTGTCACTTACTCCGACTACCATGGTCAACATGATGGCTCCCGCTATTGTAGGCTTCAAGGTTGAGGAACCTTAAACCTAAAACTCCCTAAACCCCAACTTCAAGGTTGAGGGAACACCGAGTGATTTCGAGGGCCGGGCTGCACTGTATGGCAAATGTCCGAAGGGTTTTAGGGTTTCATAAGGCTCCAATGCAGGGTGCTGCGGTTTAGGGCTATAAGCGGTTTGGATTTTAGGGTTCAGGGTTCAAAAGTTTAGGGCTTTAGCTTTTTGGAGGGTCTAAGCACCCGCGAAGTACGGCTTCGGGTCTGTAGACATGTAAGCATTGCAACCAGGGCCGAAGGGTGCATCAGGAAGGCAGTCCAAGTATGTTTAGACTCTAGTCTCGCTGGGTAAGATTCATGTCCCGTACATGCACGTTGTACATGCTTCGCCCTCTCCAAGTAGTTATGCAGGGACCGCGTGCCGTGGCGCTTGGCTCTTATTGGGGCTTCGAGAAAAAACAGATGCAGCGGCTGTCAATATAGGTGCCTCCCACCGATTCTTTATTTTGGAGCAGCATGCGAAAAGGCCTACAGAAATACAACCGAAGGCTTTGCAAATGTGTTTGTGTTTGTACACTCCTCCCGATAGTCCGAAACTCACAGCCACGGCAACCAGCCAAGCCCAGTATGAACTATGAATCCCAGGGAGACAACCATTATCTGGCTCATGCCAAACGATATCAAGGAAACCTTAGCCTCACTTCATACTGCAGACACCAAGCTATCTGCTATGCACTAGCTCTATAGGAATACAGTTTAGCGAACACCCTAACAGAGGCGCCTTAATATTTAGAATAGCATTTTTCTGCATTATAATATGCAAAAAGCAAGGAACCCCAAGATTGTATATATTATCTCCCGAAGCTCCAAACTAAGCAGCACCCACCCCCCGTCACCAATTGCTGGTCCTGACAGGAGAAATCCTAGAGTCCTAGAGGCCCTGATACTAAAGTCTAACCCGGATGTCCTGAAACACCACATGACTACGCAATAACTCAGGCATAATTCCTCAAAGCATGCCCACCTGAGCCCCCCCCTTCCCCGCTCAAACTACTCTCCTTCCCAGTCTAAATAGCCTGCAAAGTTCCTGCAAGGGTTCTGTCCTAAACTCACAACCCCTAAACCCCTAAGCCCAGTCTACACCCTAAACAAACCCTAAACTCCCTCAGCCCTAAACTCAAACCTGGGCTCTATGCCAATTGATCCGACCAGGAGGACAACCTTTGTTCCACCTGGAGAGAGCTGAATGCTTCGGAGTTCCAACGAGTTTCCCATGAGTATCATGGCTGAAGGTGAGTGTTATATTCCAGTATCGAATCATACAGGGACTTGCTATCCCGATTTTTTGCGTAGACTCTCAGACTATGGATAGAGTTGAGGAGTTGAAGCTCTCTGGTCGAGTTTAGGGCTTTACTAAGGTGTGGGGAGTGGAGTCTCTAGGCTATAGCGCCTTAAAAACGCGAAACCCATGCAATGCCAATATTGGGGGGGGGGGCGGGGGTCGAAAGTCGTCACTCTCTTGTTGTTTAAGATCATACATGGGAAGCTCAGACGGCATGTGGTGAAAGACTGTACGTGGCGGAAGGCTCAGGCATCAGAAACAACTGCGAACTGAGGTGACTACTGTAGGAGCCTCAATAATTGCAATAGGGTTTTGGGGGCCCATTATACTATTTCTATGATAAGGAACCCCCAAAGTAGCATAGGAGAATAATTGAGGCCCCTGTATTATGCACCAAAATCCTAGACCCTAAAGCCTGCGCCACAGAGCAAAACTCTGCACCCTGCCTGCAGCCATACGGGGTTACAAACCCCTGAACCCTCACCTAACCATGAGCTCCAAACCCCAAATTCAATGCAGTAGGCTATTTTGGATCCACTAGGACATAACAGGAGCCCTTATAGAGCCCTTCCGCGACCAATCTGTAGAACCCTAAACCCAACCCCTGTCAGCCCCAGAAATCTTGCACAATTTCCCCTTAAACTAATTGACCCCTTAGAGGATCCCTTAAAGGAACCCCTAAAGGCACCCTTAAAGGAACCTCTTACAGGAACCCTTAAAGGGACCCCGTAGCGGAGCCCTTCTGGGAGCCGAACCATGGCCCGCTAAGTGGGCCGCGCCCCCGACCTTTCAGACTCCCCAGATGAGATGGCGTGGTGCTTTTTTCAAAGGTTCATAAAAGGGTTTAGGGTTTAGGGTTTAGGGTTTAAGGGGGTCGTCGTGACAACCGGAATCGTGGACAGGTATAACCCGAACTCAGAAGGGAGAGGGGTTTCAGCTTCAGCAACATGTTTCAGGGGCACTCTTGCAACGGCCTGTTTTGGCGCAGACGCTCACTGCTCGCTGCCAGTTGTCCATAAATGTTGGAAGCCCAACATCTTTCGGAATCCTAATTGCAGTCATGCCTGACGTGTGCATCGGAATTTATGCCGCTCATCATTGCATGGGGCTAGATCTGAGCTTTGCCACATACCCTGCATTAATGCACACCAGAGCCAGGCCTAAGACCGACATCCGAAACCTACTGTCCAAAAATAGAGTGCCATGGCTTCATACCAGCACTCGTCGAGGATGCCCAGCTGCATAGAGATCCTGGGGGCTTGGGAATTTTCGTTACTTCCTAGCCGTAAAAAGTAAGACAACTGTAGCTCGACTATATAAACCCCTAAGACATCGAACCCTAAGAGGGCTTGAAGTATAAGGCCCAGGCCCTCCTAACTCCGAAATCTTGAATAAGCCCTAGCCCCAGATAGCCCCGGACTAATATCCTTCATGACTCACACATACATGCATACACGCAACTTGTGGTAGGTTATTCTTGTGGGTCAAACAATTCCGTGAAGCTGTTGATGTGTGCTGACCTTGTATCGTTCACCGCACACACCACGATCAGTCCTGCTGCTTCGCAAAATGCACCACAGCGCTCAATAGCCGAAGATTTTCTTGCATGCTCGACGCCCGGCTGCCCTGGCCTGACACGACGAGCTAAACGAGGATGTTTGCTCACATTCTTCTACCCTTAGAAATCATTTGATAATAGTTCGAAAGACCGGACCACCTTCAAAGTTATGCTTCCAAAATTCCCGGCCTGCTTCTTGCTGCCCCCAGCATTCTTCTTGTCATGGTAGCCCCGGGAATACACACATGCCCTCGTCATCTTCAACGGTCCACGCTTGCCCATCGGACCATCGGCCACCTCGTTGCACTTCACCTTCATCGCACGCTTCTTGGGGCTCGGCTTGCTCGCACTCTTCTTGGGGCTCGGCTTGCTCGCACTCTTCTTGGGGCTCCGCTTGCTCGCACTCGCCTTGGGGCTCCGCTTGCTCGCACTCTTGGCCTTGGGGCTCGGCTTGCTCGCACTCTCGGCCTTGGTCGGGCTCGGCTTGCTCGCACTCTCGGCCTTGCTCGGGCTCGGCTTGCTCGCACTCTCCATCGTCGGGCTCGGCTTGCTCGCACTCTTCACGGTCGGGCTCGGCTTGCTCGCACTCTTCACCGTCGGGCTCGGCTTGTTACTCTTCGGGCTCGGCTTGCTCACACTCTTCCTAGGCCGTCCCGGACCTCGCTTGGCACCTCCTTTCGTCGACTTGGATTTGGCGGCTGTAGGTTTATTTCCTTGCGGAGCCAGCTTGGGGCAGGGTGTCTTTCGAGCCAGCTTGGGGCGAGGTGTCGTAAGAGGCGAAGGTGCTCGCCTTGCCGGGCTCAAAGTAGGCGTCCCTCGTGGACTCAAAGTCCGAGTCCCGCTCGGGACTGGGCTCCGCATAGGGATTTTCAAAGCATCATGCAGCATCTGAGCTCGCAGTGCCTTCTTGGGCGTAGGCGTGCTGTCGACGGCGTCAAAGTCCAACCGTCTTTTGGCTGCCGGCCCGGATGCCTGAATTCGTGGATCCAACATCTACCCATTGAAATGTTAGATAAAATTAGAGATTGGTACAAAACTGAATCAACCAGGCTATGCTGCCGAAGCCACCTTCATCTCCGACTCAGGGGAAACCAGGTCCATCGTTGCTGTTGCAGCCTCCAAGTACCATACATACACAATGTCGACATTCACATCACATCTAACCCTATTAGATTGAAGATACCTACATTCCCTACCGTACTCAGCACACACATGACCTCCAACACAATCTGACCGTCATAGCCCGGGTTACCTAGGCCATCCGAAGAAGCACTTGCACACGTTACTTCTAAGATTGCAATGTTTAGGTCCATGTACGGATGAAGACTCGCAATAAAGACTCTGCAACACACAGAATCCCAGGAGATCCCTCTGGCTGACTGGACTGGCTGCACTTACACTTTGATGAGATCACGAAGGACTGGTCACTCCATGTTAAGCCGCGCGGGTTGTCTTTGATTTAGGGCTCCGAATATCTCCAGAATGTGTTCCGGTTGGCATCGACAAGCTACAATAATTGCACCGGTTACATTAATTAGACTCCAAATCAAAGCCCTTCCGCTCCTCCGGGGTGTGCATATTCCCACGCTCTTTTGGGTGACCGGCTGGATCCTCCTGCAAAGCGCTTCTTTGTGGTAGGAGCGAGAGTGAGGGTATAAAACAACGGGATAACGGGATTTCCGGGACTTGTATTTCTTAGCTTTGGGCACAGCAACGATGGCAGTGAAATCCCAGTAGGTCGATGTTACTCCTTGCCTCCTTCAGGGTCTCCGCAAACTGATGTGGATCACAAGCTGCATCTCCCATCTCTTGGCCGTCCTGCGGGTAGCTATCGGTAGGAGAAACGAACCCGTCGTCGAGACTATATGTGATATTATTGCTACATCGCTCCTGAAGAAGGGTCTCGGCAAACTCCTTCGGCTCAGCATCAGCCCCCAAGCCTTCGATCTGGTTGTGCTCCTGCGGGTGGGATCGGTAGGAGAAACGTATCCGTCGTCGAGACTATATGTGATAATACTACATCACTCCTGAATGGTCTCGGCAAACTCCATCGGCTCAGCATCAGCCCCCAAGCCTTCGATCTGGTTGTGCTCCTGGGGGTGGCTATCGGTAGGACAAACGAATGTAGGAGAAACGGATCCGTCGTCGAGACTTTATATATATATATATATATGTATATGTGATATTACTACATCGCTCCTGAAGAAGGGTCTCGGCAAACTCCTTCGGCTCAGCATCAGCCCCCAAGCCTTGGATCTGGTTGCGCTCCTGCGTGTGGCTATCGGTAGGAGAAACGAATGTAGGAGAAACGAATCCGTCGTCGAGACTATGTGTGATATTACTACATCACTCCTGAGCGAACTCCGCAAACTCCTTCGGCTCAGCATCAGCCCCCAAGCCTTCGATCTGGTTTTGCTCCTGCGGGTGGGTATCGGTAGGAGAAAGGAATCCGTCGTCGAGACTATATGTGACATTAGTACACCGCTCCTGAAGGGTCTCGGCAAACCCCTTTGGCTCAGCATCAGCCCCCAAGCCGTTGATCTCTTGGCTGTCCTGCAGGTGCTTATCGGTAGGACTCGTCGCGACTATGATAATACTCCATCGCTCCTGAAGGGTCCCGGCAGCCTCCACCATGTCATCGATCTTCTTGCGGTCCTGCGGGTCGTGCTTGCCGGTATGTAGGAGTCCAGAACTAGTTATTGTTACTTCAGGGTAGTACATGAATGATACTCAGTGATTTCGATATTTGTTCGGATCAGCGCGGCTCACTACACTACCTACACTACATTGCTTCGGCAGCTGGACTGGATTTCTCTGGGTGTCCTCCAGCGGCGTAGCCTTCAAGTGATCGCCGAGCCGCAATGTTGTTGCGTCGGACCTCATTTTGCTAGAATGTTGCCTGAATGGCATCCACTGCAAAAAACAAATTAAGGCACAACATGAAGTCAAGCACATGGCTGTTTGAAGAACAGTGAATATGCATGTCTGTTGTTGCCGGCATGCTTGGCAGTCTCATCATCGCTGATCATCATTTCCTGCTCCTGGGCGAAGACAGTTTACACTCATTATTAAGTTACATCAAGCTTCTCATGCTAGTTCTCATTGCAAAATGTCTAACACTCCTGCAGGGTCTCCGGAAGCTCCGCTGCATCTGCCAACGAGCGCTTCATCTCCTGCAGCTGCTTGCCGGCATGACTGAGAGACTTCTACAGATCAGTATGGGAGATATTATGATCCACCGAATGTCATCTACAACTCTCATCCAGCATCGTCTTCATGTTCAGCACGACATAAGTGTACTCTGGCAGATGACCTATGCCTTGTCACTCGATCTACATCCAAACTAGGGGACAGTGAAGCAGACTCCCGGGGCACTGTTGTCAATCTGCATGGCAACCTACAAGCTATGCAAGGTAAATTACAGCGAATGCAGAAACCCAACACACCCTACGGTTACACAGAATTGAAGCTTAGGACAGACGTCCTCTTTCGCGGCTTCATTCTTCATCAATCTGCACTCCGGCTTCTGCTGGTCGACATTCGGATCCTCGGGAGGTTTTGGGATTCAGGGACGGATCCATATGCCATAATAGCCCAATGCCAACCAAGAGTACAAAGCCCAAGTTCGAAATCTAATATAAACAAGACATGAACCCCGAAAGGCAAGGTAAGCCCTCAGCCCTGAATCTTATAATGCTTGTGATATGACTTTTTCCCAGGAAACCCATGCTGACAGTGCACAGCATAGTGACTGCGAAAAGCCTCCTCTCTCTGTCTCGCTCGAACATGCGTTTGGGTGTGTAGATAGATGTTGTTCTGGGAAATGCAGGAAGCTACAATCGGTGAATTTGGTTTTCTATCCTATCTGGTTCTGAGAACTACAAGGCTATTCTCGGATATATGGGCCTGAGAAACTACAGAACAGGTTACAGCGATCCTCCGATGTATGGGGCCGAAACTACAGGACGTTACAACCATCCTCGGATATATGAGTCTGAGAAACTCCAGGAGGTTAGCGCTATCCTCTGAAATATATCCACCTGAGAAACTACAGGAAGGTGCAGCTATCCTGGGGTATATGGGTCTGGGAAACTACAGGAGGTTACAAACCATCCTCGGATATACAAGTCTGAGAAACTCCAGGAGGTTAGCGCTATCCTCTGAAGTATCCGTCTGAGAAACTACAGGAGGGTGCAGCTATCCTCGGACATATGGGTCTGAGAAATTAGAGGAGGTTAGAGCAATCCTCGGAAATATGGGCTTGTGGCACCTACATGAGGTTGCAGCTACTCTCGGATATGTGGGTCTCGGAAAGTACAGACAGGAGGTTAGAGCTCTGCTCGAGTATATGGGTCTGAGAAGTACAGAATCAGAAGTCCCAGCCATCCTCGGACATGTGGGTGGGAGAAACTATATATAGGAAATAATAACCATCCTCGGATATATGAGTCTGAGAATCTCCAGGAGGTTAGCGCTATCCTCTGAAGTATCCGTCTGAGAAACTGCAGGAGGGTTCAGCTATCCCCAGATACATGGGTCTGAGAAACTACAGGAGCTTAGAGCTATCCTCGGAAGTATGGGTTTGGGACAGTACATGAGGTTGCAGCTACTCTCGGATATGCGGGTCTGGGAAGGTACAGAGGAGGTTAGAGCTCTGCTCGAGTATATGGGTCTGAGAAACTACAGAAGTTACAGCCATCCTCGGACATGTCGGTCTGAGAAACTACAGGAAATTACAAGCATCCTCGGATATATGAGTCTGAGAAACTCCAGGAGGTTAGCGCTATTCTCTGATGTATCCGTCTGATACATTACAGGAGGGTGCAGCTATCCTCGGATATATGGGTCTGAGAAACTACAGGAGGTTAAAACTATCGTCGGATAGATGGGTCTGAGAAGCTACAGGAGGTTGTATCTATCCGCGGATATCTGGGTCTGAGAAACTACAGGACGGTAGCGGTTTCCTTTGATATATGGGTCTGAGAATTCATAGGAGAGTGCAGCTATCCACGGATATCTAGGTCTGAGAAACTACAGGAGGGTGCAGCTATCCTAGGATACATGGGTCTGAGAACTACAAGACAGGTTACAGTTGTCGTCTGTATTGAGGGCCTTAGAAACTCCAGGAGGTTAGCGCTATCCTCGAATGTATGGGTCTGAGAACTACACGACAGGTAACGGCTGTCTTCGGGTTTATGGGTCTGAGAATGCAGAAGGTTACTTGGAGGGTCGGGGGACTTAGTAAGTAGGTAGTAAATAGACGTACAAGTACCCTAAAAGGGACCCTAATCGGGGTTATGGTACTTATAAGTCCCTAAAATAACCAGTTACTAAGTCCCCCGACCCTCCAAGTACAGGTTTTCGGTGGATATTTGGGTCTGAGAAACTACAGGACAGCTATCCTGAGATACACGGGTCTGAGAACTACAGGAGGTTAGCGCTATCCTTTGATGTGTCCGTCTGAGAAACTACTAGGAAGATCCTCGGATATATGGGTCTGAGAAATACATGAGGTTACATCTATCGCCGGGTCTGTTCGGGGTATAAGTCTACTTTCGATCAGAGACTGTAGGGGAATTAGAACCCATATATGATTTGCTTCAAAGCATCCCCTGAGGCCGGCTTCTATCACTACATGCTGGGTGGCTGGAGCAACATCATGAAATTCCACACGCCCTCGAAGCAGATGCTGCCAGGCATACAGAAGCATACATGCACAGAGTTCATGTCGGGACGCGCTTGCTTTCAAATAACTCAGGAAACAGTTCACAATGGTTTGGGTTCAGACCCTAGTCTTTCTGAGTACAAATTCAAACCCATGGTGAAGCCCGAGAGGCAGAGCCAGCCGCTTGTGCGCCGCTGTGCTCAGGCACCTGGGCTGTTGCTGCATTGTGGGTTGGCGAAGTAATTAGTTGATTAGTTTGCAAGGTTTTCACCATGATGGCATTCAGCTAGCAGCTATATGTGATTAATTACATCGAAACCAATGTAGATCAAGTTCGGCTTTCCGCAAGCATGTGTGTGAACACATGAGTTGATCTGTGTCTGTCCTACAAAATCACGGAGTGCGAACTCGGACTGAATCTGACTCCCACACGGTTCGAGCAAGTGGCAGGCGTCGCCGCTGCAGCCACATCCAGATCGAGATCGGCGGCACCTTCTGACTCCTGGGCTTGCGGCTGACGTGTTACATGGATGTTCGGGGTCAGGGCATTTAGGGCTTTGGGAATAATAATTATTTGTGTTTGGGCTGGGGTGACTAAATTAAAATCAGGGCTAAGGCTTTTCGGGGTTAGGGCATTCAGGGCTTTGGGAATAATAGTTATTTGTGGCTGGGGCGACTAGATTGGAGTCGGGGCTAAGGCTAGGCTTAGGGTTAGGCTTCAAAAGGTTAAGGGCTTCGAAGGCGTCTGAAGCCATAAGGATGTAAATAGGGGCTTAAAGGGACGATTAGTATTCAAACTACGGGTTTAGGGAATTTCGGGCTTTATGGGTTTAAAGATGCAAGGTTCATGGGTTCCGAGATCTGGGGTTTAAGTATTGTGGTATATACCTTGCATACCCAATTCTCTAGAGAGTGGAACATGGTAGTACGATGATGGCTCAGTTGAGGTCTTATTATGATCCATAAGTTTTTTGGTTAAGGTTTCCTAGTTTTCCTACCCGTCCCACTTAAACCTTAAACCCCCAGCAGTGGGACTTCGAAGCCGTGCCTGCGTCAGCGAGTGTGCGTGTCGAAACCCCCAGGATAGAACCCTGAACCTTTGAAGCCCTATATGCCCTAACCCCTAGAACCCTGAATCCTGAACCCTCAACCCCTATTTCAAAGCCTTACTAACCCTTAGAAACTTGAACCCAAGACAGCCAAAAAACCCTACAGCTCTAACACCCCCCTAACTTTCCTGGACTGATCCCAAGCCGAGGCATTGCCTGTAATGAAGTACCCCGTTGCCGAGATGCACTCGTCCCCGTGCCGCCAGAGGAAGAGGAGCCGTCCTGATGTGGGAAGCAGTTGTACAAGGTTGTTACAGGGTCGCTTCGGTCAGCCCCAAGGCATACAGAAGAGTCCTCGCTTTCGGAACACGGCACAGCAGCAGCCGATCCAGCAGCAAACATCCGCTCCGCATCCTAGCCCACGACAACAGGTTGCAACAGGACTAAGCATTCAACTTCTGAGGTTCTCATGATTCTCGCATCGGAGGTGAACAATCGGTCCTGGGCTTTCGCTAGCATCGTCTCGAGGAAGTTGCAGCTCGTTGTGGCATGTCGCTTGCCCTTCTTCTTCTTCGAGCCGCTCTTCTTCTTGTCATCTTTCTTCTTCGAAGACTTGCGCTGGGACCCCTTTGACTGAGTCTTTTTGCCCCGTCCTCGGCCTCGGCCTCTCTTGGGTGCCTGCACTACGGTCTGTTTAATGTTGATCTACTGGGATGTAAACTACAGAATGCATAACATCATGGGCGCCTCATCGTCATCGGATTCTGCATCGTCGTCATCGTCACGCTTGCTTCTTTTCTTGTCTGGCTCGTCACTCTCACTGTTCTTCTTCTTCTTGCTTTTCTTCGACTTGTTTTTTTTGTTTCTCCCGCCTTTCGAGGCAGGTTTTTTTTTGGGTGAACCTTCCTCTTCTTCTTCCTCTTCATCCTCCTCTAGGTCCAGCTCCTCGGCTGACCCCAGATCCTCATCCTCGCTGTCTTTCACCTCGAACCTATCGAGCTTCCGAAGGGCAGTGGATTCTGCCTTGGGTTTTGATTCCCCTTGCTTGGCTGCAGCACTCATCGACTGCAAGTCGGTCTCATAGGCTTCCAGGTTAAAGGGAGGCGAATTGAAGGAAGGAGAGGTGTCAGTGCTGGCCACATCCATCTTCGGAAAACCAAGGGGCTAGGCAGCTGCAGGTAGCAGCACTATCCTGAAACCCAAAAAGCTCCGTGAAAACTCAACATGCAGACGGGATGGTTGCATCAATGGTGCACAGGACACATCTCAATGTCTTAGCGCAGCTGACAAGGTGCCTCGGCTTGGCTTGGTCAGTGTTTTGTCGCGACAAGCGGTGTGCGCAATGACTGTCTTGATGCACTGAAAGCTTGCGCAGCAAAAGTTTTGTCAAGCTCTAAGCATCTTGTGCTATGCATTGCATCCTACAGTCCGTTTTGACCTGGGTCACTATTATACCTGCTAACATTGGCTCCCAGCAGCACGCGAACGCCAAGAGCAAGACAAAGGGACCAGGACTCCTCTAAGTTAAGCCGCTTCACCCAACGATGGGCCCTGGCTTTGTTCCTACTTGTGTAGCCCCTGATCAAGACTCGTGCAGGCAGACAAGTGAAAGAATGGTTTCACGGTCGAACACAGGATGCTGTAAGATACCACAAACCCCTAAATTTTGAATCAGATAATAGTCCTTCAGAACATATAGTCGACTTGTAGGAATGCTAGCTGCCAGCAACAATGATATGACCCCGATAACTCACAAACCATTCCTCCCCTGCCACACTAAGCCTGCTGGAGTCTTGAGCCCCTAGACCGAGCATCCCAGGTTATCCCGATGGCGTGCCGATCCTGCAGGCTCGTGCGAGCCCAGAAAGCTCAGAGAGCTCGGAAAACTCCTGGCTGGACAGCCAGCTCAGTCATGTGGATCAAGACAGGCCGCACAGGAGTGATCTGCCGGTTGTTGTTCAACCTGGCAGGGTGCACAGCTTCACGAAACTTAAATCGGAGTTATCAACGGCAGTCAGAAAGTTAAAGGTCCCAGTGGTAGGCCTCACGCGCCAGGTCAGCTTGAAAGGATTACGAACAGAGCGAAGCTTCGCAGCATCCATGTGTGCACCGAAAATCAAAGGTCTCACCTGCCACAAGAGATGAACAATTGATGCTGTGGGGGCTTTAAGCCGAAAGTGTTACTATTGGCTTCGGCCGACGAAACATAGCGAATTCAGCTAGGAAGTGTCGGAGGGGAGGGAGGTTTTCTTCGGCAACACAACTGCTATCATCGGTGAACAGCGGTGAACAGCGCGCTTGAAATTGAAAAGACCGTTTCTAACACCCCAGCAGTGCCTTCGAGACTCGTCTTTTCTTGGCCGGGCTGGACTTCGTGTCATCCATGATGAAAACGATGTTCTCATCGACCTTGAGCTGATCATTCTCCTTCGTGTGCCCCATAAATGAAACGATCTCGCCTTTGTCCTCCATGGTCACTAGGAACTCCTTCAAGCTCACGGCCTGCTTTATAAAGTTTACGAACTTATTATTTGGGACTCGAATCACAAGATTCCTACTCGTTCCTACTTGCAGCACTGCCTTTACTCTCAAAACCAGACAGCCTGGTTCCAAATGGGGAGCGACTTGAGTTCCTCTGGAAGCTTTCTGTCGCTTTCAAAGATCACGATCACATCAGACATGGGTCCAGCCAAGGAGTAGCGATACCAACGGCCATTTGCATCCGAAAGGACGTCCTTTGCCGTAGGCCCATCGACGAAATTGCCTGAGCCAAAGCCAAGCCACTCCGTCTTTGCGGCGATGCCACAGATCCGGTCAGACCCCACCCACAATGAGTTGTCATCCGAGTCGTAGTAAAGGCTGACGTCACCACACGTGGTCTCGAGGAGCCTGATGTGTTCAATCCCAAACACTCAAACACACCGAATGACTTTAATTACACCCGAGCACATCGAATACCCACAGACCGTCCACTGCAAATCTATCAAGAAGCCGCTTGTGGTCCTCACGGAAAGCGGTCATGTCATCGTAAGCCTTTTCGAGCTTCCTGGGCGTGTTGGCCTCGCGCTTCTTTCGAACGTTCTCCAGCTCAGACCGGGCATCTGCCAGGGTGGCCTTCTTGCGCTGCTTGTTGAACTCCTCGTCGTGCTTTTTCAAGACGCCCGAAAACTCACCCGCAAAGGCCGAGTTCTCGAACTTGGACATCAAAGCCTCAAGCACGATCAGGTCACCACCCACAGGCATGGTCACGAGGTACTCGTAGTCCGGCCGTGAGCTGTCCGTGTGCACTTTGCCCAAGTCGGCCAAGGCCGCGGTGAAATCGGGGAAGCCTGCAATGTTCAGCTGCTTCGTCTTGGCCCGGCCAAAGAAGTCATGAAGGAGCACCTCCTGTCCAAATCTTACAGACTCTAGATGAACTGTCCAATCCGGGATGATACCTCAACCACTAAAAACTAAAACTGGTTCAACCCCTTCCTTGGTGAACTTGTACTCGATCTCGGAGTGAGCCACAGACCCGCATGCAATAGAATGGTTTTCCATGTGCAGCTGCAAACATGCAAGTGGAACCCATCCATCGTGCGCGAACAAGTCGACCACCACAGTCTTGCTTTTGGCAACCTCCAGGCTCGCCAAAATCTTCTTGATCACCCCCGTTCCACCAAGGTGCTGGCGGAGCTCCTCATGTCTGGTATCTACAAACACATCACTGCCATCTCTACAAACACATCACTGCCATCATCTCTGAGTCTGTCATTGCAAGTCACACGAAAGACACGGGGACAGACGGACTGCAGCCAAGTCCTGCGTGCGGGACAAGCGGTCCGTGTCTGCAGAAATCTTGCGGCCCACCTCCACTTTCAGCATGTCCTCAGAACACCGACTCATGACACCAAGTTTAAATCAGTCCACACCGGCACATGGGTACAAAATGCAGGCAAACAACACTGCGCGGCAACATCGGAATCTTGTCCACGATGAGACGCTTGAACAAGCTCTTGCGGGGCATGGCAGTCGAAGATGAACTCGTGATCAGCCACGCCTCGTGGAACGCAGCTCTTTGCCCGTAGACGCTCGCCTCATCGAAGATGAGTGTCAAGCTTCGCACCGACAGCTGCCTTGCCGGCTCCTGCAACAAGACCTGCAGCTGGTACTTGAAGTCGCGAAGGGACGTCGCGGCCTCCACATCGATGGCCTTTTCGGGTTCATCATCCTCCCCTTCCTCGGCCTCCTGGGTCTCCTCCTTCACGTCTTCATCCTTCCTAGGCTTACTCAACTCCCAAACATACACACACACACACACACACTCTGTCTCTCTCTTCTCTCTCTTTCGCTGTCTCTGAGTTGGAACAAGACTCGAAGCAGGCTTCCTGCCCAGGTAGCTCTCATCACATGCCCGGTTTGGCAAAATGACCACTCCCACAAAGCTGTTCGGATGATGGGCAGCGGCATTCTGTAGTGACTGCACGAGAAAAGTCTGCTTCGCGGAGCTCACCACTCCCTGCGCCACCAAATTGGCAACGTAGACGATCATCTCCGAGGATGCCGAACGCACCCCACCCTGGAGGCCTGCCAAAGCCTCTGCCAACCATGGTTTCACAAGTGGCTCCATTGGCGGGCTTTCGAAATCACGTTCACAGCCTTGCCGCTTCTTCGGCGTCAAGTTGAACACCGGGAAAGCATCATCACCAAATCGCCGCACGTGTGTCCAGGCCGACTTGTGCAGAGACTGAGGGTCAGTCATCTAACATTAGGACCAGCTACAAAACCAAGACATCACATTGACTGGTTCGCAAAACAGCTCGGGACTGGTTCGCAAAAACTGCTCGGGACTGGTTCGCAAAACAGCTCGGGACTGGTCCGCAAAACAGCTCGGGACCGGTTTGCAAAACAGCTTGGGACTGGTTCCCAAAACAGCTTGGAACTGGTTCGCAAAACAGCTTGGGACTGGTTCGCAAAACAGCTTGGAACTGTCTCGCAAAACAGCTTGGAACTGGTGTACAGGATCAGCTTGGGACTGGTTGGCCAAAGAGGGCCAGCTTCGGACTGTTTCAAGGGAGTCAAGAACCTTTAATCTCCGGCCTCCAACATTGAAACTGCAGCCTGGCGCTTCCTTTCCGAGTCACCGGATGTTCTCAGAAGTTCCCTTGGCTGCTACAACGAAAGTTTCTCGGGCACACACGCACACACACACACACACATCACACATCATGCAAACTCATATAGAAAAGGTGCGCTCGAAAGAAGCTCTGGTCTTGCTGCAGCTGGCTCAGGAACAAGTCAAAGGCTGACTTCTCTGCCACACGCAAAGCATTCTGAACAGTTGCCTGCCCTTTCTCCATGAACTGATGTTGCATGTTTCCCCGAGCTTCCAAGAAGAATCCCATCTTCTCCGGGTTCCACGCTGGATCCCGAACTCTCAGAGCTCCACGAAGTTCCATATCCAGGGTCCTCAGTTGCAAAGGCGACTTGTAACTTCTTGTCAACTGTGACGCCCACACAAAGCATCGACCATGACTCGTCACATTTGCCACATGCACAATTGCCCGCTCGCACACACAGACACACATGCAGAGCTCTTTCATTTCGCATTCTGGTAAGCAGCAGCATCTGGAGTCGAAGCATGCTAATTTGACGAGACTGATAGGTGTGGGAAATACTACATGTAATCTCAGACCCACAACTATGGTCGCAAGGAGTATGACGACTTCAATCTGCTGGAATCACGCAATACTGCTAGAAACCGACCACCATCTGGAAGGATACATTCTAAATGACAAACTACATATTATCCCAGTGCCTTGCAGACATAGAGCGAATTTCTTTTATCTTAGTCAATTACAGAAATTCAATGTATTTTCCGGCTCCGGGATCTGGTTCCTAGAAATACATTGAATTCTGGATTTCAATGTATTTGTCTCTTTTGCGGGCACCACCAATGTATTTTGCTGGTCCTGGATCTACATCCTAGAAATACATTGAATGGTTTTTGCTTATCAATTTATACATTGAATCCTGGATTTCAATGTATTTTCTGGCTTTGGCTTGAGGGCCTCCAAAATACATTGAATTTCTCCCTAGTTGGTGGTTGTAGCATAATCAGTGTATATCAAAACCAAGGGATCGGGCTCCGAGAATACATTGAATTTCCCCCACTCTGGCTGCCTGACGAATGCATCGAATTTACAACGGCTCAGAACATTCATTCATAAGCCCGACAAACAGTTTGTGTCATGGCATCTCAGCACCGACGGTCCTCTAGTGACATTCGAGAAATCTCGTGGCTTTGAACGACAACCTGGAGCCGCCTGCCCAATCTGCGGGCTGATGCCCAGACCTGAATGGGAACACAAAGCTATTTCACTGATTGGAACTTCAAGAGTTTTTACAACACAGAGGGACACCACTCGAAGTTATAAACTCAAGCAGCGGCACTGACTTGCTCAAGCTCTCCGCAAGACGGTAGATCTGTGGAATGCTGTATATCCCAAGCTGGACGAAATCAATAGCAGTTTCACAGTCGAAGTAACCTTTCGGAAATTTCTCTTCTGGCGTTCTCGGCCTTCGCTTTCTCCCACCGTCGTTCGATCCTCGTGCCCCTTCTGCCATGATGGTGGCCAGGATGCAAGTCTACGACCGTACTACCAAAGGCACTTAAGCCAGGACAGCTAAGAAGCGCAAGTCAGTCCACCCCTCAAATGAGATCAAGCCGCGAGGCTGGGCCTACAAGCGATAATCAAGCCCAGGCTCCCCATCTCCCAGGCATCCAGCAGCTTCTGGCTGCCACTGCCCAAGGTTCGCTGCATCATCGGAGTCAGCCACTCCCACAAACAGCACATCTCCATCAGCTCTTTCAGCTGATCATTGCCCAGCTGCGCTGATTTCTGCCAAGGGATTCAGTTGCACTATGTGTGATGTTAAAAGCAGTCCTAAGGCAGAGGACAAACCAGTGCTTCACAAAAACCCAGCCTGCGTGCGCACACTCGTGTCAGGGGGGGCCTTGCTTCTGTGGGCCGCAGTCACCCGCTTCACCCAAGTGATCGTGGCAGTCTCGGTGACCTCCTTGTGGCGGGCTGTCAGGGTTGGGTAGGGTTAGGGTCGGCGTTGACTTTGGGGATGGATGGGGGGTAGGGGTTGAGGGGGAGGACTGGAAGTGGCTTGCTGGGGCGCATCGCGCCGGAACAAGATTACGACACAGATCGCTGTTGCACGGGGAAGGATATGTATGGTCTTTCAAGCAGACCCGTCTCAATGAGTGCGCAACCAAGCAGCCTTAATTCCAGACGTTCAATAGGGAATCCCGTAACTCATGGAAACCAACCTCGAAAGTACCCATTGAAGGAACCTTAATCTCAACCGCCGATCTACACACACATCTACAAGCGCGCACAGACAAGCATAGCACGAACAACCATAATCAAAGCTCACCTATCATTTGGCTGCAATTGAGAAACCAGGATCTCTGGCCATCTCCCCTTGTCAGTCTTCGCGAGGTTGGTCCCAGGGACGTAGAAATCGCCAGCAAGGTTGTCCAACGTCAGAGCTGATAGGGAAGAGCGACAAAATGTTACAATGCACAAGTTTCTTGCTGAGTCGGAGTGCCAAAGCAAATCCCCAGCCTGCATTGAAGTGCCGGTAGTCGCTGTACATGGTCATCAAACTTTCTTTGAAGACCAAGGGGCATCGGACAACGTTGTAGATGATCTTCACAGTCTCCTGCTTGATCTTCTGCCCCTGTCAAACATTCGATATCATGCCCAAACAAACCAGGACGGAGACATATGAGGGTATGGCACCGCTTAGTCGACGAATCCTGAATGTATACTTAATATCACATCACACTTCGGGCTGAATGAGAACTCTTCTTTCCTTCCGTTGGATCACCCAGATTCCGAGCAGAGCTTATAAGATGTAGACGGATCCCTGCCCTGGCCTTCCCGACAACCTTATTGTAATCCTGGACGCAGAGGTTGAGAAGGTCACGAGTCGATTTGGCTCCGAGGGACCTCTTCTTCAAACGAATCGCCTCGCTGAACACACTGACCAACTCCATCGGACTCGCCTGCTGTTTCTCTCCCGTCCGCTGGGTGAGCGCAAGAGCATCGTACAAGTACTCTTCCTCGCGATCGTGCCTCTTGAAGTTGCCCTTAAGATACTTCAGCGAGGCCACACACGTTGCCATGCTCTCGTCCCCGGCCAAGTCCTCCGGTGTCACCTCCTCACATGCGAACTGAAACTAAAGTCACACATGCACGCACAGCAAAAAAATAAAAGCAGCCACTGAAGTTCTAATATGTGCAACCAAGCAGTCCAGCTTGTGCATCAGCGCAAAGATCGCCTGGACACACAGGCTTTTCGTAAAGCCATCGACCAGTTTCACACTGAAAATCTCGATGCCGTCCACGAAGGGCATGGTCCCTCAATGGCGAAATGTAAAATCTTGCAAACACAAACTAACTCTTCACGGAACGTCGCACACTAACTGCTGTCCAAATATCCTTTCTCCGCAAGAAACCTCACGTCCAGAGGCTCCCTCGAAGCTTCGAAGCCAGCGGTGAGGATCGAAACAAAGTGAACACGTAGTGTGCACATGTCCGGGTACTTGCAGCTCTGGCCTCACAAGCAAGAAGCAGTTTTCGCAGACATTCCACAACACACTGTCAATCGAACAGCAAGTGTGAACATGTCTAGACTGGGTGGTCCGAAAATGAAGACAAGCAGCCATACTTACACTGGCGCGAGTAATCGATCATCCAGGGATTCAGCCAAAAGTCCGTCTTGGAGTCTGTAGGAACGTGGTTGATCGCCCGGTGGGACTGCACATGCTTGGCCACATCCGGAAGGCCCACATAATGCAGCATGACCTCGGATGCCCGCCCAGAGTCGATACACATCATGTCACGGCACCTTACACCAACCCTCCGTCAGCCCACCTTGGCAAATTCAGTTTGGCCCTCCTGCGAGTGCGGGAACCAACGCGCCATCATGTCACCAATGTGGGCCTCTTTGGCGGCCTCATCAGGACCAAAGTCGGGGGGGAAACTGCTAGGAAGCATGCTAGCCGACAGTGTGAAATCACATTGTGTTATTATGTCACACGAAGCACAACCAGACCTCCAAGAAAGCAAGCTCGATCTTGTCCTTGATCGTATATGCCATGGCCGGGGACGGCCCGGGCACTGCTGCAGCATCTGCTTGCGAAGCCGGAGCACTAGCATCGGGATGACCAGCCTTGGCATCCCATTCTGTCTTCACCTCCACAGCAGCCATTGACGACTGCAGTCGTCCTTTCAGGACCCACTGGCAAACTGCTGAGCTGAGCCACAGCTCGTCAACTGTTGCATGATGGATGCTGTTCTATGCCACGTGCACACTCAGGCGGCAACATGAGAAGCACACGACAACGGCATCTCAGAGGCACATTTACGACACCACACGCCCAGAAGTCCTGTCTGTCCTACACACGGTGAAACTGAACCCGCAAGTTGTGCACATCATTCTCTAGCGGATTGGGAAGGTTGATTCGGGGCACACCCCTAGCCTGCACATTTTGGGGATTCAAGAACGAAAGCCCAGGAAGTCGTTCCTGGTGCATGGCAACTTCTCCGGCCAGTTGCCGGAGATAAACAATCCCTCGGGGGTACTGTCGGGGATAACGCTTCTCCAACCATTCTGCCAGATCAGAGAACTCATCTATCTTCGGCTGCTCCAAGCCACGTGGAAGGCCTCGGCTCAAGCACATTCAATGCCTCACGGGAAAAAGACGACTCACTTGCAAACACCCAGGCCGCAAACTGCACGACCAGGTGCAACACAAACAAACCGACGAACCTGCAGTCATGCAGCTGGCACAGGCACCTGTAGATAGTCGTCTCCAAGCAGCCACGACTTGCGGCAGCGCCGCTCCCGGAAAGACTACCAAAGCCTTTTGACTGACATCCATGTCACTGATGTATCGCTTCACATAGCAGAAGACATCCGCGTCGTTCTTGGGATATCTTCGAGGTAGGTTCTCTTTGACATCACGAAGCAAAGCCTGAGGCAAACCTTGGTTTCTTCGCATAGCACACGGAAGCAGGAAACCCTAGACAATTAATACCGGGTCTCACGCACAACCTTTACAGCTCTCAGATTTGGCCCAAGTGTCTTTCTCTCCGCACAAAAGTGAACGAGTGAGGAATCACTTTGTTGCTGTCATCATCATGTTTCCTTTTCCGAAATATGTTGTAAATCTTTGCAGAGTCAGGGAGTTCGTTGCGGAAAGCGCGGATGTTCGTAACATGCTCAACATGAATGTCTTCGGGCCGGTCTTCAAACAGACGCTGCAGCTTCTTCTTCAGGAATTTCACCACATCCTCAGGGCATTGCCTGAGATGGCACCCCATCCACACAAGAAGGCTCCTACACCTTCGTTCCAAATACCTACTATTGCTGCCGGCAAACATATCTACACCAGCATGACTGATCATCGACGTCAGCAAGCCAAAGAACGCATCTTAGTTGCCACAGACAGGGCATGGCATACAAGATGAAGGTTCGATGTGACATGCCACTTTTGTGTTAGACATGGCATGCATGGCCTAGCATGATCCAACTGGGCTCCTTACCCACATCCTCGTGCGTATGCCCGACGGGTAGGTGCTTCAAGCTGCATGATGTAAAAATAGAGGCGGCAGTCATGGCTGAAAACACCCTGCTGACACAGGTGTTGCGCAATTCACGAGATGTGTTGTCTCCAAATAGGATGCAGTGCGCCGGAAAAGGCTGGCCAGTCTGCTGTGACTTGGTCCACTCTCTCTGAACAGCTCTCGTCCAAATCTCCATGGCCCAGTCGGCACCGGTGGTTTGGTTCTCATCAGTTATGAAGATGTTCACGGATCGCCCGTGCAGGATAACAGCATACACATCAAGCGACGGGCGCACCCTCTTGTCCGCCCCTTTTGGCGTTCTCAGATTGTGCCAGCGAGGTAGGGCGTACTTTGCACGGTCCATGCCATCCACGATTCCCAGCAAAATGTCTCGGTGTGTGAGTACCTTTATGGCATGGAAAGTTCAGCTTCAGGTCCTAATGTGTTTGCTTGTTAAAGACTCATAGAAACCCATTCTGTTGATTTTGCTGACAAGCAGCTCTTGCTCGAAGGCTTGCATATACTTTGCGGTCTGCAAACATGCCAGCCAAATGCCGATGATACTCATCACAGAACTTGGCATGTTCCACGAAGTCTCGGGAGTGTGCAATGGCAGCTTTCAGTCGATGGCATATTGCACATTGCGTGTGTTGTGTTTTGTTCCTGAACCGCAGGATGCGCTCATAGCCTGATGTTTTGAATGCCCTGTAAAATGTTTTGATCGATGCCACTTTGACACCAGCCGACATACAGGACGACATGTATAAATGATACAGATCCGAACGCTTGCCTGGCGGAAGATATTTTTTCGGAAGATGTTTGGGAGGCAATATTCCTTGCAACTCGTCCTGCAATGCCACATCCAGCATGCATCTGAGAATGTCAGCTTGGTACTTATCTGTGGACAGCATGTCGCCAGTCAGCCCCTCTTTGATTTTCAGCCTGCTGAGACTGTTGAATGAAAATCACAGCTTGCACAAGGCTGCCACACAGTACTCTAAGCTTAGGTCTTTATGCACACACTTCCAGCCAAGGACGAGTAGCTCGTGTGGCAAGGGCTCGGCTATGCCCCAGTAAAGTTTTTCGATGAAGGCGACACAGGATGCGTACATTGGACTCCACGAGGTTGGCTGGCCTTAGCATAATAAGTCTTAGCATGTAAACTGGACGTCTTCATGCGAGAGCAGGGAGCAGCAAGGCATCCAAACCCGACTGTACATCAATGACCATTAGCGGCCCAAAACTAAAACCGACCAGGCACGAAACTTCCTCATATCCTGTCCCCGAAATGCAGAGCGGCATCGAACAAGTCGGCTTGCCGAAATACCCAGGATCTTGACGAATGCAGCTCTGCAGACTTTGTGGCCTGGCCATTACAGACAATCACAGCACAAAGGCAAACGGCTGCACACAGGCTTCACTGCTTGACAACCACCCCACCTTCAAGGTACCAAGCCACTTTTCTGACGGACTTTGATGATGCACTCGCAGAGCTACCATCACTGCCACTGCCACTGAAGCTCTCATCTTCCTCAGATTCATCCGGAGGTGTCCAAATTGGATGTTGAAGGCTCCAAAGCAGCGAGTCCTGCCCAGACTTCGTCAGCGACCAGAACGCAGACACCAAGGCCATGATCGATCTGAACCCAAGCCTGCGCTTGCACTGCCGGCGGCAGCACCGAGACTGCAAAGCCCTCCGAACACGCTTCTCCGACTTACCATTGCACTGGTAAGCATCCTCGGAGCCAGAGTCTTCCTCGCCGAACAAGATCTGGTTCATGGAAAAACTTGCAATCCTTGGCTCGCTGGACTCTGACCCGCCATCGCTGGATTCTGAGCGTGACCCACCATTGGAGTAGGAAGAGCCGGATTCTCCATCATAGGACGAGGAGCTGGATTCGTAATCTGAACCAGAAGCAGCAGAACCGGATTCGTCCGACTCAGAAGTCGAGTTTCCTGGTCTCTTTCGCTTCACCATGATGTCTCGCAGCAACCCCTGGCTTTCCAGGTGATGTCTCGCAGCAACCCCTGGCTTACGAGGTGATGTCTCGCAGCAACCCGTGGCTTTCAAGGTGATGTCTCGTAGCAAACCCCGGCTTTCGAGGTGATGTCTCGTAGCAGTAGCAGTCACCGGCTTTCACAGTGATGTCTCGTAGCAATATCTCGCCATTGTGTCACACACAGAGCACGCGGGAGTAGCAATCCTAAACTTCGGGTACACATAGACATCCTACTACAGTACACAGAAACTCAAGGTACTGTAACTGTACTGTTAAGTTTATGTAAACAACTTCACTGAATCTGAAGTGATGACTCAGTCTGAAGGGAACCATAGCTGGACTTTGACATGGAAGAATTGACTCAGTCGGAAGGAAACATAGCTGGACTTTGACACGCTGCATCACAGATCGTCGTGCTCTTGAGAGCACTCTCGAACAAGAAGCTGACACCGGCGGTTCAACTGA
>CAJNDT010000857.1:280822-333322 GCA_905221615.1 Symbiodinium sp. CCMP2592
GCCTGATGTGTTCAATCCCAAACACTCAAACACACCGAATGACTTTAATTACACCCGAGCACATCGAATACCCACAGACCGTCCACTGCAAATCTATCAAGAAGCCGCTTGTGGTCCTCACGGAAAGCGGTCATGTCATCGTAAGCCTTTTCGAGCTTCCTGGGCGTGTTGGCCTCGCGCTTCTTTCGAACGTTCTCCAGCTCAGACCGGGCATCTGCCAGGGTGGCCTTCTTGCGCTGCTTGTTGAACTCCTCGTCGTGCTTTTTCAAGACGCCCGAAAACTCACCCGCAAAGGCCGAGTTCTCGAACTTGGACATCAAAGCCTCAAGCACGATCAGGTCACCACCCACAGGCATGGTCACGAGGTACTCGTAGTCCGGCCGTGAGCTGTCCGTGTGCACTTTGCCCAAGTCGGCCAAGGCCGCGGTGAAATCGGGGAAGCCTGCAATGTTCAGCTGCTTCGTCTTGGCCCGGCCAAAGAAGTCATGAAGGAGCACCTCCTGTCCAAATCTTACAGACTCTAGATGAACTGTCCAATCCGGGATGATACCTCAACCACTAAAACTAAAACTGGTTCAACCCCTTCCTTGGTGAACTTGTACTCGATCTCGGAGTGAGCCACAGACCCGCATGCAATAGAATGGTTTTCCATGTGCAGCTGCAAACATGCAAGTGGAACCCATCCATCGTGCGCGAACAAGTCGACCACCACAGTCTTGCTTTTGGCAACCTCCAGGCTCGCCAAAATCTTCTTGATCACCCCCGTTCCACCAAGGTGCTGGCGGAGCTCCTCATGTCTGGTATCTACAAACACATCACTGCCATCTCTACAAACACATCACTGCCATCATCTCTGAGTCTGTCATTGCAAGTCACACGAAAGACACGGGGACAGACGGACTGCAGCCAAGTCCTGCGTGCGGGACAAGCGGTCCGTGTCTGCAGAAATCTTGCGGCCCACCTCCACTTTCAGCATGTCCTCAGAACACCGACTCATGACACCAAGTTTAAATCAGTCCACACCGGCACATGGGTACAAAATGCAGGCAAACAACACTGCGCGGCAACATCGGAATCTTGTCCACGATGAGACGCTTGAACAAGCTCTTGCGGGGCATGGCAGTCGAAGATGAACTCGTGATCAGCCACGCCTCGTGGAACGCAGCTCTTTGCCCGTAGACGCTCGCCTCATCGAAGATGAGTGTCAAGCTTCGCACCGACAGCTGCCTTGCCGGCTCCTGCAACAAGACCTGCAGCTGGTACTTGAAGTCGCGAAGGGACGTCGCGGCCTCCACATCGATGGCCTTTTCGGGTTCATCATCCTCCCCTTCCTCGGCCTCCTGGGTCTCCTCCTTCACGTCTTCATCCTTCCTAGGCTTACTCAACTCCCAAACATACACACACACACACACACACTCTGTCTCTCTCTTCTCTCTCTTTCGCTGTCTCTGAGTTGGAACAAGACTCGAAGCAGGCTTCCTGCCCAGGTAGCTCTCATCACATGCCCGGTTTGGCAAAATGACCACTCCCACAAAGCTGTTCGGATGATGGGCAGCGGCATTCTGTAGTGACTGCACGAGAAAAGTCTGCTTCGCGGAGCTCACCACTCCCTGCGCCACCAAATTGGCAACGTAGACGATCATCTCCGAGGATGCCGAACGCACCCCACCCTGGAGGCCTGCCAAAGCCTCTGCCAACCATGGTTTCACAAGTGGCTCCATTGGCGGGCTTTCGAAATCACGTTCACAGCCTTGCCGCTTCTTCGGCGTCAAGTTGAACACCGGGAAAGCATCATCACCAAATCGCCGCACGTGTGTCCAGGCCGACTTGTGCAGAGACTGAGGGTCAGTCATCTAACATTAGGACCAGCTACAAAACCAAGACATCACATTGACTGGTTCGCAAAACAGCTCGGGACTGGTTCGCAAAAACTGCTCGGGACTGGTTCGCAAAACAGCTCGGGACTGGTCCGCAAAACAGCTCGGGACCGGTTTGCAAAACAGCTTGGGACTGGTTCCCAAAACAGCTTGGAACTGGTTCGCAAAACAGCTTGGGACTGGTTCGCAAAACAGCTTGGAACTGTCTCGCAAAACAGCTTGGAACTGGTGTACAGGATCAGCTTGGGACTGGTTGGCCAAAGAGGGCCAGCTTCGGACTGTTTCAAGGGAGTCAAGAACCTTTAATCTCCGGCCTCCAACATTGAAACTGCAGCCTGGCGCTTCCTTTCCGAGTCACCGGATGTTCTCAGAAGTTCCCTTGGCTGCTACAACGAAAGTTTCTCGGGCACACACGCACACACACACACACACATCACACATCATGCAAACTCATATAGAAAAGGTGCGCTCGAAAGAAGCTCTGGTCTTGCTGCAGCTGGCTCAGGAACAAGTCAAAGGCTGACTTCTCTGCCACACGCAAAGCATTCTGAACAGTTGCCTGCCCTTTCTCCATGAACTGATGTTGCATGTTTCCCCGAGCTTCCAAGAAGAATCCCATCTTCTCCGGGTTCCACGCTGGATCCCGAACTCTCAGAGCTCCACGAAGTTCCATATCCAGGGTCCTCAGTTGCAAAGGCGACTTGTAACTTCTTGTCAACTGTGACGCCCACACAAAGCATCGACCATGACTCGTCACATTTGCCACATGCACAATTGCCCGCTTGCACACACAGACACACATGCAGAGCTCTTTCATTTCGCATTCTGGTAAGCAGCAGCATCTGGAGTCGAAGCATGCTAATTTGACGAGACTGATAGGTGTGGGAAATACTACATGTAATCTCAGACCCACAACTATGGTCGCAAGGAGTATGACGACTTCAATCTGCTGGAATCACGCAATACTGCTAGAAACCGACCACCATCTGGAAGGATACATTCTAAATGACAAACTACATATTATCCCAGTGCCTTGCAGACATAGAGCGAATTTCTTTTATCTTAGTCAATTACAGAAATTCAATGTATTTTCCGGCTCCGGGATCTGGTTCCTAGAAATACATTGAATTCTGGATTTCAATGTATTTGTCTCTTTTGCGGGCACCACCAATGTATTTTGCTGGTCCTGGATCTACATCCTAGAAATACATTGAATGGTTTTTGCTTATCAATTTATACATTGAATCCTGGATTTCAATGTATTTTCTGGCTTTGGCTTGAGGGCCTCCAAAATACATTGAATTTCTCCCTAGTTGGTGGTTGTAGCATAATCAGTGTATATCAAAACCAAGGGATCGGGCTCCGAGAATACATTGAATTTCCCCCACTCTGGCTGCCTGACGAATGCATCGAATTTACAACGGCTCAGAACATTCATTCATAAGCCCGACAAACAGTTTGTGTCATGGCATCTCAGCACCGACGGTCCTCTAGTGACATTCGAGAAATCTCGTGGCTTTGAACGACAACCTGGAGCCGCCTGCCCAATCTGCGGGCTGATGCCCAGACCTGAATGGGAACACAAAGCTATTTCACTGATTGGAACTTCAAGAGTTTTTACAACACAGAGGGACACCACTCGAAGTTATAAACTCAAGCAGCGGCACTGACTTGCTCAAGCTCTCCGCAAGACGGTAGATCTGTGGAATGCTGTATATCCCAAGCTGGACGAAATCAATAGCAGTTTCACAGTCGAAGTAACCTTTCGGAAATTTCTCTTCTGGCGTTCTCGGCCTTCGCTTTCTCCCACCGTCGTTCGATCCTCGTGCCCCTTCTGCCATGATGGTGGCCAGGATGCAAGTCTACGACCGTACTACCAAAGGCACTTAAGCCAGGACAGCTAAGAAGCGCAAGTCAGTCCACCCCTCAAATGAGATCAAGCCGCGAGGCTGGGCCTACAAGCGATAATCAAGCCCAGGCTCCCCATCTCCCAGGCATCCAGCAGCTTCTGGCTGCCACTGCCCAAGGTTCGCTGCATCATCGGAGTCAGCCACTCCCACAAACAGCACATCTCCATCAGCTCTTTCAGCTGATCATTGCCCAGCTGCGCTGATTTCTGCCAAGGGATTCAGTTGCACTATGTGTGATGTTAAAAGCAGTCCTAAGGCAGAGGACAAACCAGTGCTTCACAAAAACCCAGCCTGCGTGCGCACACTCGTGTCAGGGGGGGCCTTGCTTCTGTGGGCCGCAGTCACCCGCTTCACCCAAGTGATCGTGGCAGTCTCGGTGACCTCCTTGTGGCGGGCTGTCAGGGTTGGGTAGGGTTAGGGTCGGCGTTGACTTTGGGGATGGATGGGGGGTAGGGGTTGAGGGGGAGGACTGGAAGTGGCTTGCTGGGGCGCATCGCGCCGGAACAAGATTACGACACAGATCGCTGTTGCACGGGGAAGGATATGTATGGTCTTTCAAGCAGACCCGTCTCAATGAGTGCGCAACCAAGCAGCCTTAATTCCAGACGTTCAATAGGGAATCCCGTAACTCATGGAAACCAACCTCGAAAGTACCCATTGAAGGAACCTTAATCTCAACCGCCGATCTACACACACATCTACAAGCGCGCACAGACAAGCATAGCACGAACAACCATAATCAAAGCTCACCTATCATTTGGCTGCAATTGAGAAACCAGGATCTCTGGCCATCTCCCCTTGTCAGTCTTCGCGAGGTTGGTCCCAGGGACGTAGAAATCGCCAGCAAGGTTGTCCAACGTCAGAGCTGATAGGGAAGAGCGACAAAATGTTACAATGCACAAGTTTCTTGCTGAGTCGGAGTGCCAAAGCAAATCCCCAGCCTGCATTGAAGTGCCGGTAGTCGCTGTACATGGTCATCAAACTTTCTTTGAAGACCAAGGGGCATCGGACAACGTTGTAGATGATCTTCACAGTCTCCTGCTTGATCTTCTGCCCCTGTCAAACATTCGATATCATGCCCAAACAAACCAGGACGGAGACATATGAGGGTATGGCACCGCTTAGTCGACGAATCCTGAATGTATACTTAATATCACATCACACTTCGGGCTGAATGAGAACTCTTCTTTCCTTCCGTTGGATCACCCAGATTCCGAGCAGAGCTTATAAGATGTAGACGGATCCCTGCCCTGGCCTTCCCGACAACCTTATTGTAATCCTGGACGCAGAGGTTGAGAAGGTCACGAGTCGATTTGGCTCCGAGGGACCTCTTCTTCAAACGAATCGCCTCGCTGAACACACTGACCAACTCCATCGGACTCGCCTGCTGTTTCTCTCCCGTCCGCTGGGTGAGCGCAAGAGCATCGTACAAGTACTCTTCCTCGCGATCGTGCCTCTTGAAGTTGCCCTTAAGATACTTCAGCGAGGCCACACACGTTGCCATGCTCTCGTCCCCGGCCAAGTCCTCCGGTGTCACCTCCTCACATGCGAACTGAAACTAAAGTCACACATGCACGCACAGCAAAAAAATAAAAGCAGCCACTGAAGTTCTAATATGTGCAACCAAGCAGTCCAGCTTGTGCATCAGCGCAAAGATCGCCTGGACACACAGGCTTTTCGTAAAGCCATCGACCAGTTTCACACTGAAAATCTCGATGCCGTCCACGAAGGGCATGGTCCCTCAATGGCGAAATGTAAAATCTTGCAAACACAAACTAACTCTTCACGGAACGTCGCACACTAACTGCTGTCCAAATATCCTTTCTCCGCAAGAAACCTCACGTCCAGAGGCTCCCTCGAAGCTTCGAAGCCAGCGGTGAGGATCGAAACAAAGTGAACACGTAGTGTGCACATGTCCGGGTACTTGCAGCTCTGGCCTCACAAGCAAGAAGCAGTTTTCGCAGACATTCCACAACACACTGTCAATCGAACAGCAAGTGTGAACATGTCTAGACTGGGTGGTCCGAAAATGAAGACAAGCAGCCATACTTACACTGGCGCGAGTAATCGATCATCCAGGGATTCAGCCAAAAGTCCGTCTTGGAGTCTGTAGGAACGTGGTTGATCGCCCGGTGGGACTGCACATGCTTGGCCACATCCGGAAGGCCCACATAATGCAGCATGACCTCGGATGCCCGCCCAGAGTCGATACACATCATGTCACGGCACCTTACACCAACCCTCCGTCAGCCCACCTTGGCAAATTCAGTTTGGCCCTCCTGCGAGTGCGGGAACCAACGCGCCATCATGTCACCAATGTGGGCCTCTTTGGCGGCCTCATCAGGACCAAAGTCGGGGGGGAAACTGCTAGGAAGCATGCTAGCCGACAGTGTGAAATCACATTGTGTTATTATGTCACACGAAGCACAACCAGACCTCCAAGAAAGCAAGCTCGATCTTGTCCTTGATCGTATATGCCATGGCCGGGGACGGCCCGGGCACTGCTGCAGCATCTGCTTGCGAAGCCGGAGCACTAGCATCGGGATGACCAGCCTTGGCATCCCATTCTGTCTTCACCTCCACAGCAGCCATTGACGACTGCAGTCGTCCTTTCAGGACCCACTGGCAAACTGCTGAGCTGAGCCACAGCTCGTCAACTGTTGCATGATGGATGCTGTTCTATGCCACGTGCACACTCAGGCGGCAACATGAGAAGCACACGACAACGGCATCTCAGAGGCACATTTACGACACCACACGCCCAGAAGTCCTGTCTGTCCTACACACGGTGAAACTGAACCCGCAAGTTGTGCACATCATTCTCTAGCGGATTGGGAAGGTTGATTCGGGGCACACCCCTAGCCTGCACATTTTGGGGATTCAAGAACGAAAGCCCAGGAAGTCGTTCCTGGTGCATGGCAACTTCTCCGGCCAGTTGCCGGAGATAAACAATCCCTCGGGGGTACTGTCGGGGATAACGCTTCTCCAACCATTCTGCCAGATCAGAGAACTCATCTATCTTCGGCTGCTCCAAGCCACGTGGAAGGCCTCGGCTCAAGCACATTCAATGCCTCACGGGAAAAAGACGACTCACTTGCAAACACCCAGGCCGCAAACTGCACGACCAGGTGCAACACAAACAAACCGACGAACCTGCAGTCATGCAGCTGGCACAGGCACCTGTAGATAGTCGTCTCCAAGCAGCCACGACTTGCGGCAGCGCCGCTCCCGGAAAGACTACCAAAGCCTTTTGACTGACATCCATGTCACTGATGTATCGCTTCACATAGCAGAAGACATCCGCGTCGTTCTTGGGATATCTTCGAGGTAGGTTCTCTTTGACATCACGAAGCAAAGCCTGAGGCAAACCTTGGTTTCTTCGCATAGCACACGGAAGCAGGAAACCCTAGACAATTAATACCGGGTCTCACGCACAACCTTTACAGCTCTCAGATTTGGCCCAAGTGTCTTTCTCTCCGCACAAAAGTGAACGAGTGAGGAATCACTTTGTTGCTGTCATCATCATGTTTCCTTTTCCGAAATATGTTGTAAATCTTTGCAGAGTCAGGGAGTTCGTTGCGGAAAGCGCGGATGTTCGTAACATGCTCAACATGAATGTCTTCGGGCCGGTCTTCAAACAGACGCTGCAGCTTCTTCTTCAGGAATTTCACCACATCCTCAGGGCATTGCCTGAGATGGCACCCCATCCACACAAGAAGGCTCCTACACCTTCGTTCCAAATACCTACTATTGCTGCCGGCAAACATATCTACACCAGCATGACTGATCATCGACGTCAGCAAGCCAAAGAACGCATCTTAGTTGCCACAGACAGGGCATGGCATACAAGATGAAGGTTCGATGTGACATGCCACTTTTGTGTTAGACATGGCATGCATGGCCTAGCATGATCCAACTGGGCTCCTTACCCACATCCTCGTGCGTATGCCCGACGGGTAGGTGCTTCAAGCTGCATGATGTAAAAATAGAGGCGGCAGTCATGGCTGAAAACACCCTGCTGACACAGGTGTTGCGCAATTCACGAGATGTGTTGTCTCCAAATAGGATGCAGTGCGCCGGAAAAGGCTGGCCAGTCTGCTGTGACTTGGTCCACTCTCTCTGAACAGCTCTCGTCCAAATCTCCATGGCCCAGTCGGCACCGGTGGTTTGGTTCTCATCAGTTATGAAGATGTTCACGGATCGCCCGTGCAGGATAACAGCATACACATCAAGCGACGGGCGCACCCTCTTGTCCGCCCCTTTTGGCGTTCTCAGATTGTGCCAGCGAGGTAGGGCGTACTTTGCACGGTCCATGCCATCCACGATTCCCAGCAAAATGTCTCGGTGTGTGAGTACCTTTATGGCATGGAAAGTTCAGCTTCAGGTCCTAATGTGTTTGCTTGTTAAAGACTCATAGAAACCCATTCTGTTGATTTTGCTGACAAACAGCTCTTGCTCGAAGGCTTGCATATACTTTGCGGTCTGCAAACATGCCAGCCAAATGCCGATGATACTCATCACAGAACTTGGCATGTTCCACGAAGTCTCGGGAGTGTGCAATGGCAGCTTTCAGTCGATGGCATATTGCACATTGCGTGTGTTGTGTTTTGTTCCTGAACCGCAGGATGCGCTCATAGCCTGATGTTTTGAATGCCCTGTAAAATGTTTTGATCGATGCCACTTTGACACCAGCCGACATACAGGACGACATGTATAAATGATACAGATCCGAACGCTTGCCTGGCGGAAGATATTTTTTCGGAAGATGTTTGGGAGGCAATATTCCTTGCAACTCGTCCTGCAATGCCACATCCAGCATGCATCTGAGAATGTCAGCTTGGTACTTATCTGTGGACAGCATGTCGCCAGTCAGCCCCTCTTTGATTTTCAGCCTGCTGAGACTGTTGAATGAAAATCACAGCTTGCACAAGGCTGCCACACAGTACTCTAAGCTTAGGTCTTTATGCACACACTTCCAGCCAAGGACGAGTAGCTCGTGTGGCAAGGGCTCGGCTATGCCCCAGTAAAGTTTTTCGATGAAGGCGACACAGGATGCGTACATTGGACTCCACGAGGTTGGCTGGCCTTAGCATAATAAGTCTTAGCATGTAAACTGGACGTCTTCATGCGAGAGCAGGGAGCAGCAAGGCATCCAAACCCGACTGTACATCAATGACCATTAGCGGCCCAAAACTAAAACCGACCAGGCACGAAACTTCCTCATATCCTGTCCCCGAAATGCAGAGCGGCATCGAACAAGTCGGCTTGCCGAAATACCCAGGATCTTGACGAATGCAGCTCTGCAGACTTTGTGGCCTGGCCATTACAGACAATCACAGCACAAAGGCAAACGGCTGCACACAGGCTTCACTGCTTGACAACCACCCCACCTTCAAGGTACCAAGCCACTTTTCTGACGGACTTTGATGATGCACTCGCAGAGCTACCATCACTGCCACTGCCACTGAAGCTCTCATCTTCCTCAGATTCATCCGGAGGTGTCCAAATTGGATGTTGAAGGCTCCAAAGCAGCGAGTCCTGCCCAGACTTCGTCAGCGACCAGAACGCAGACACCAAGGCCATGATCGATCTGAACCCAAGCCTGCGCTTGCACTGCCGGCGGCAGCACCGAGACTGCAAAGCCCTCCGAACACGCTTCTCCGACTTACCATTGCACTGGTAAGCATCCTCGGAGCCAGAGTCTTCCTCGCCGAACAAGATCTGGTTCATGGAAAAACTTGCAATCCTTGGCTCGCTGGACTCTGACCCGCCATCGCTGGATTCTGAGCGTGACCCACCATTGGAGTAGGAAGAGCCGGATTCTCCATCATAGGACGAGGAGCTGGATTCGTAATCTGAACCAGAAGCAGCAGAACCGGATTCGTCCGACTCAGAAGTCGAGTTTCCTGGTCTCTTTCGCTTCACCATGATGTCTCGCAGCAACCCCTGGCTTTCCAGGTGATGTCTCGCAGCAACCCCTGGCTTACGAGGTGATGTCTCGCAGCAACCCGTGGCTTTCAAGGTGATGTCTCGTAGCAAACCCCGGCTTTCGAGGTGATGTCTCGTAGCAGTAGCAGTCACCGGCTTTCACAGTGATGTCTCGTAGCAATATCTCGCCATTGTGTCACACACAGAGCACGCGGGAGTAGCAATCCTAAACTTCGGGTACACATAGACATCCTACTACAGTACACAGAAACTCAAGGTACTGTAACTGTACTGTTAAGTTTATGTAAACAACTTCACTGAATCTGAAGTGATGACTCAGTCTGAAGGGAACCATAGCTGGACTTTGACATGGAAGAATTGACTCAGTCGGAAGGAAACATAGCTGGACTTTGACACGCTGCATCACAGATCGTCGTGCTCTTGAGAGCAATCTCGAACAAGAAGCTGACACCGGCGGTTCAACTGAAGGACCCACTGCTTTGTGCATCGTGATATTGAAGCTCATGCTGCACACAGCAACTGAAAGCAGCTGGTCACACGCACACACATCACTGACACTCTGTCTGTCTGCCTGTCACTTTCTCTCTCTCTCTCTCTCTCTCTCTGTCTCTCTCTCTCTCTCTCTCTCTCCCTCTCTTTCTCTCTCGCTGTCTCTCTCTCTCTCTCTCTCTCTCACTCTCTCCCTCAAGCCTTGCTTCTCGTGAGTCTCATGTGGCTGACGCGTGCGACCTGCAGTAGCCTGTTTCCCGACACCACAGACCGGAGCACTTCCATCATGATTCTGCCCGCTCACATCCATAAGAGTCGGTCCTCAGAGACACAAGACTTCACTTCCATGCAGCAACCAATAAATTAAATATCCAGTAGGTGCAGCATGTGCACGCTAAACTTTTGCAGGCCGGAGCACTTCCAGCATCGATACCCACTCATAGCCATAAGGATCGGTCCTCAGAGACATGAACACTAACTTAAGCTGCATCGAAAATCAGCCCCCAACAACAAGCATATGCACGGCAGGAATTTGCAGACCCGAGTACTTCGAGCCATTCAGCAGCATAAGACTGGCTCCTCAGAGACATCAATACAAACTTCGCCGTTACATGATCCGCAAGACACAGCATGTGCACTTTAGACTTCTGCAGACCAGAGCGCTTCCATGTCCCACACACCATGTGCACTACGGGATTTTGCATACCGGTCCTCAGACAGTCAGAGACATAACACAAACTTCACCCGACCCAGGAGACACAACATGTGTGCAAGAGGCTTTGCAGACTGGAGCATTCGAGCCAGGCCACTCATCACCAAAAAGACTGGCCCTAGAGACACTAACAGGAACTTCACCCGACACGCAAGACACAGAATGTGCACAACAACTTGTTTCGCATGCCAGAGCACTTCCAGCCACTCATAGCCATAAACGCGACTCCTTAATAAGCCACGACAAAATGATCTTCAAGAAACGACATGTGCACTACAGGAGTTTGCAGACTGGAGCACTTCCAGCCATTCATCCTGAAAAGAGTGGGTCCTGAGAGCCGGCAAAACAAACTGCACCCGACAAGAAAGAAGAAACATGAGGTTTTGCATACCGGAGCACTTCCAGCCACTCATCGCCATAAGACTGGGTCCTCAGAGCCAGTGTAAAATCTTCACCGACCCAAAAGACACCGCATAGGCACAAGAGGCTTTGCATACCGGAGCACTTCCAGCCACTCATGGTCATAAGACTGGGTCCTCAGATCCAGTGTAAAATCTTCACCCGACCCAACGGACACAGCATAAGCACAACAGGGTTTGCATACCGGAGCACTTCCAGCCACTCATCGTGATAAGACTGGGTCCTCAGAGCCCGTGATCTTCACCCGACCCAAAAGACACAGACAGCATAGGCACAAGAGGCTTTGCAGACCGGAGCACTTCATCGGCCACGCGCATGGATTTCCTCCTGGAGCCGAGTCAAATCCACGGCGCTGAAAGCGCCAATCCATGCCAGCGCTGCAGATCGCACATTCATCGCCTCAATCAAACAATTGCCAGGCAGCCGGACCAAGACACTAGATACTCACTGTCACGTTGCAGCTGGGACACATTCCCTGCCAGCCTCCGCAGGTCCTGGAAGTGCGAGGTGGATAGGATTTTCGATTCAATATGGGTTCGGTGTGCAGAACGACAACCGATAGAATTCGAGAGCTATCTTTGGGGCCCCAGCTAGTCTCTATGTAGGTCATCACATCTGAAGGATTGAATCATGATACCCTAGTCCATCATGTCCCCGGCACGCACGTGATACGGCCAAGCGCATATTGCGAAGGATGCGAATGCATTCTGCGGCACCAAAAGGCAATGACCCGAGTGCGTTACATGACCAACACAAGTAAGAGCGGAGCCTACTAAGCTCTGCAGTACCACAACCGAAGTGTGACATAAATAGTTAGAGTTGTTACATTATTAGTATGATTTTTGTAAATCTTCTTTTAACCGACGATGCGCCTCAAGTCAAGTCAATCTCAGTCGGTTTCATCAGCAGATTGCAGCAACAACGCAGCCGCAAGAAGGAGTCAGCTTGGGACTGGTGTCGCCGAATTTATTACCAGCACTTTGGCTGGTAAACTAAATTGAAGTCGATATCAGAGTGAATTAACTCATTCGGACCCTTGAATCTCGATGAGCCAAAAACTGCTGGCAGCCACATACCCCAAAACCATCAGAATCAGTCATACTTAGAACACAGGGTGTCCCAGATGCATGACGAAACCCTCGAGCTACCTCAGGCTTGAAGTTCTACCAACCAGGATCTATAATGAAGCTAAGGTCGATACCTTAGTGTGACCTGGTCCATAAAACAAAACCAGCCGAATAGCTTTCAACATCAGGTTAGAGCTACATAGGTAATTTTTGCCAGCGGCCATCATATAGTTATTTAGGCAACACAACGAATGTCAAGCACAACATAACAAATGTCGAGCACACCATAATATAGCCACCTGCCAAATCGACAATACCCAGAACTGTCTTCCGAGGCACTCTGAAGAGACCGGAAACACGAAATGATGCCCCTGCAAGCACAGCCGTGAAAAGACCTCGAAAACCACACTGCCAATAGGAGAACTGTAAATGAATCTAACCCACCAATCAGCCGACTTCATCCCGTTTCAACTATCCAACCGCCGGCCCAGCCCTATGAACTCTCAAAGTCCACTCGAGACACACTGAACACAGACTAAATCACTGAAAGCTGACTATCATGCCACCAAACCAGGAAGACCCAGATACTCGACCAGCCGAACCCTGAATGCTGCTTCCAGAGCCCACGACGATACCGTGAAAACCAAACGATGAACTAGCAAAGATCCGAAACCCTCAGCCGGGGCGGGTGGGTGTAGCCGGATGAGTAAATGTTAATTTCATGAAACTGGGGTCCAACTTAGCGAAGGGAACCCCGTGTCTCAGAAACCCAAGAAGCTACAGACCACCAGAACCATGGAGAATGACACCACATAACCAGCATCATCAGACTTACAAGTTCATAACGAGTTGCTTAAGCCTATGTGCCTATGTTATCTACTACTTATTGATCACATATCACACCCGAAACATAGCCTGACCGGTCGACTGAAAACCCACCCGAGCACTACAAGATCGGCCCACTACTGTGCACATTAAGTCGAATCTACATACATTAATACCCATACCACAATGCCGCCAGCACTGATGCATCGGAACTCACCAAATCCGGCTGATCAGGAATACGACCCCGGTCCTTGTCGCACAACCCATAGAGGTTGAGCTTGGACACATCGAAGTTTTGAAACATCAGCATCTCCATGCCTGCGCGCAACCATGATCATTTCTATATCCAAGTAACTTACCACTGCACAACAAAAACACTTGATTCCTGGCCTGTCAAACACCGGCCACGGTGAAGCAAGTACATACAGCTGGAGGGTGTAAGGCATGGTACCCAGCGGTGCGCCACGTGCATGCGGTTGATCATCTGGCTCACATTCACAATCTTCGGCTGGTCCTGCCCGTGCATTGTCGATAGGATATCGATTGCCTTAGCTGCCACAGTCAAGGGTCGTTGCTCCCGTTTTGTCTTGACGAGTGACTGATTGCAAACGACTTAAAGTCCAGAGTGCGTGCTGTCTCCGTTGGTCCGGAAAGGCCGCACGGGCAAAGTCCGACTTAACCAGCTTCCTCGGATTCACCTGGTAGAGAGTGGTGCAAAATGGTGAAGTAGGGAGCTCCTGCACTCGGGCCTTGTGGTCCTTCATAAACTTGAAGTGAATCGAAGGCCATCGCAGTCCTGTGTCATGAGGCCTCAAGAGTTCTGACTGGAATTGATTGGGGGGTGACATGACAGGTGTCAGGACATGCAGCACCTAATCAAATGCAAGGCCGAGCTTCTCATAGCGCAGATCCAATTGGGTTTGCCTCCTTCTCTTGATCGGCGGCTCCTGGACCGCATCGGAGTCGTCCAATAGGAGTTTATGCCAGGGCGTCGGCGGGGTGCAGTTCCTCTTAGCCTTTGTGAGGATGGAGTTCACGGCATTCTGCAGCTTCGCATTCGAGGAGATTTCAGGGGCTGCCACGCTCCTGCTTTGGGGTTTATGGAATGGGGCAGTGTCTCACATGTTCCAGTTTAGGTACGAATAACAAGATGATGCAGTGTCCTCAGAACGCCGATGAAATACAGCCGGGGTCGGCTCACCACATCTCCTATCTCTTTGGCGTCAATCTCCATGATGGCATGATAGTAGTCTCTGAGCTTGTGCAACTCTTCGTTCACTGCCCCGAGGCATCTTTTGATCCCCCTCACATTCTCAAGGATATAGATGGGCACCCGAAGCCTCAGCACACTCTTCCATTCTCGTTGTTTCCGTTTTAGAGGCAACCAGCTAAACCGAGCCAAGGGACTCGCCGATGGTCTTGACGATGGCGAAGAAGGGCTTTGCAGCCTGTGGGCTGCCCGACAGCATCGCATCTCGATTGAAGACTGTTTTAGCCTAAACTTGCCCCACCCATACACTAGAATTCTGAGTCCTCTTCGTCGAGGAGATCGCTGTCTCTCCGAAGCACACTGAACCTGAATCCGATTTGCGCTTCATGGACTGCTGTTGGGACTGCTGCCGACATGTCAATGTTGCAACAAAACAGGCTTCGACCAAGCAGCGGTTGGCAGGGGAAGCCGGCGATGAGGGCACCGCTTCGGTAGTTCTCAAGCTGCAACTTCCGGTTGCAAACATCCGGGTAGAACCTCATGTGACAATCAGCTGGGAGTTATCATAGTGCCACATTTATCTAGCCCTTAGTAGCACAGCAGAACAAGACTGAGGCATGCAAAGTAGCACACGCGGGCGGAAGTTGTGAGCGAGGAAGTCCGTTGCAATGCAGTTAATCTCGGAGGAGCTGATGTGGTCTACCTCAGCAGTGATTTGTCATTGTTTGCATTTGATTGTTTTGGACTGCACCCATTTGAGACTAAATCGTCCTGGCCTTGATCCCCAGCGCTTGCAGAGCAAGAATGCCGCCTTCGGCTCCAGAGCCTCAAAATCGGTCAATCAATGATCCAAGCAGCCCTGACGAAAACAATAACCCTTGAAACCCGGCAGCACTAAAGTGCACCATGCATGATACCACATACAAGGCACAATCGGACATCACCGGGAAGTCGTAGTTGAGGAATTTTTTCACCCTTCCCAGCATTCCTGGGTTTATTATGCGGCTATGCAAATCGGTGGGAAAAGAGCTCGCACCAGCATGCACGATGTAGCCCAGTGTCCGGTGCGGCACAACATCGAGTTTCCCCAGCCAGAAACATAGTTTCGCTGTGCACGGTTCAGTCTCTGGGAGATCACAGGGTCTCGCCTAAGCTCTGAATGAAGCAATCAATGTCAGCGATAAGTTCAGCAAACACAAAGTAATTCAATTGCTGAGTGGCCTTGCACGGTCACAAGCCTCATCCCAGTCTGGTAGAGCGGCATCACTGGAGCTGGAGTCGAAGCACACACTGTACTCTGAGTACTCCGTGTCCGAAGAACCACTGTAGCCCGATCCCGAAGTCCCTGGCCCCTCGAGGTCTGTAGACGTCGTTTCCGACTCCGAGCTCTCTAGCGCATCCGGGTCTGTAGTCTCCGAACTCGACATGGCGGAAGGAGGTATCTAGATTTTGCAGTTCATGGCATGCATGGACGTCTCTAGTGCAATGCTCGAGTGCCAAGTCCCTTGCTGCAGCCCTAGGGTTGCTAGATATAGGATGGCGCCGGGGGCTTCGAATGGGATCTCAGGCGCTACGCATCGAAACGGTTGATGATACAAATCCTGCATTACCTTAGGGTCCTTAAACTATGCAAATTAAGGTATTCCAGTATTATGTGTAATGCAGGCTTTGTATCATCAACCGAATCGCAGAGCAAATGTGTATGACTTCCTAGAACATGAATGCTGTCCCTGGAGCACACTCGCCTCTCGGCCGCCCGTGTTTGCCCGACTCTCAACTGAACCCCAAGCTTTAAGCCCCGAAATCCCCTATGGTAAAGCCTCTGATCGGAGTCTCGGTTATGGCTGGCCAGAATCCCGAATAAGACGGCTGTCCCCTTTTAGGGGTTTAGGGTTTAGGGTTGAGGGTTTAAGGTTGTATAAGAGCTTCAAGGGATGAGATGGTGGGGTGATTTTTAAGAGCTTCGCAAAGGTTTTGGGATTAGGGTTAAAGGCTTCATAGGAGCCCTTGGATTCTTTATGGATTGGGCCTGAGGGTGTCGCGATGTACACGGGCGCGTCAAAAAAACCAAAGCGTGAACCCTGAAGATCCCGCACCGAAACCCCAAAGTGGCTCACACCAATGCCTGAAGCCTCAACCGACAGCAACCCATGCAGACCCGGCTTCGTCAAGGCGGCTCAGGGTTCCGGGGTCTCAGGATGTACCTGTACCTAGAGTCTCCATTGTAGCTGCTTTTTGGGGTTACCTTATAGGATCCTACTTATATAATTGGTTAAACCAAAAAAAGGAACTACAATGGAGACTATAGGTAGTCTCCAGTGTAACTTCGGAGTTTGGACCCTGCTTCATAGGACATTTGACAAAGCTCCAAAAGAAGCCGTCTGAGTCCAAAGCCCTCCAGCCCTCCAAAGAAACAGCTGGAGCGGGGATTGTACCAGAAAAGAACCGGTAAACCATGTTCTTGCTATATTGGGCTTCGAATGTAAGCCCTGTGTGTAATCGGCTGCAAAACGTGAAAGGATCCCCGATGCAGGCCCCCATACAGGCTCTAACTCTAAGAATGCCCCCACGCGCATACATAGGCTGGCCCAGCTCAGGTCCAGACCACTCCCGCAATGCCTCCTGCGGCGTGCTTCAGAGCGCCACCCTCAGAGTGTTTTAGGACTCTTGCAGATTTAGGCTTACGATGGTTTAGGGCTTGCAGTTTAGGGTGTGGTCTATGGTTTAGGGACCGGTGTTGAGTTCATGATGGGTCTGTTACAGCTCCATTCTCTGCAGCTTGCCTTAACCCTGAATAACTTACCTTTTTAGGGTTCCTTATTATGATTTCCTTGAATAAGGCCTTATAAAGGAAGGTTATTCCGGTTCAAGGTGAGGTTTACGGATTGGTGAATACATCGGTGCCTGAATCTTAGAACCAGAGCCAAGCCAAAACTCGCCCTGCTCACCCATGAGTCCGCCGATCTTCAGGGCCTCTGAACGACCAAAGAGTCCTAAGCACCCACATGCCCCACAAGTAATTCTTTTTTGGGATTACCTGATAGAATTCTATACATGCCTATATAGTATAGCAGAATGCAGGGCTACCATGATGATTTGCACAGGTATCCCCTGTAACAATGCCCAACTAAGTACCTAACAACCATATACTATCCCACATAGTAACCTACAAAACTACATTCTTAAACCCAGCTACCTAATTATCAGGTCCCTTGCACCCTTAGAGAATGACCCAAAGCCCGAACCCTTGCCTTGGCTAGGGCTCAGGGTTTGCGGCTTAGGGTGAGGGTTTGGGCTTGAATTTTGTTTTTCTTTAAGCGCCTCTTTTCGAGCTAGCAGGTACGTTTGCTCACCGAAAGGGTTTGGGGGTTTAGGGTTTCGTGGGGCCTGGGAGGTTAGGGTTACGGCGTTACGGATTGAGGGTTTAGGAACACGGTCAAGCTTCTAAGGCCCAAACCCTTAGTCCTCCACCCCAGTGCTTCAGCTTTTTCCGGGACCCGTAGGGCCCTACGTACCTCCATTTCTGGGCCCTTAAATCCTGCATGACCGGGTCCCATTATACACATGGACATCCCCAAAGCATCTTGCCCACCAGGAGAATCAGAGAGCTTAGCAAGTGATGTTAAGTAGGTCAGGTCGGGCTGCACATGACTACCCTAGGGGCCCATACTGCTGATGGACAAAATCCTGCATGACCCTAAGGACTCTAAACTATGGGAACTATGGTATATTCATTATAATGGGTCATAGGGCTCAGAAAACGCCTATCAGCAGGCGATAGCTGTTGCCCCAGTGCACTAGTTGCACGACATTCCGGCTGTAAAAGGCAGCCCGACTTGGCACCGCGCTGCTAGAAAACGGCGGTCGCGTGCCCGCCGTAGAGTCCGTGCGGCGCAATTCCTCAAGCAGCCTCCTTCGAGAGGCGATCTGTGGCTGCTACGAAGCCACGACTCGGCACCAGCTTACCGGTCAGATATGGGCAAGGCAGGAAAGCAACCATGGCAGCCAAACCACGCGGACTACAGCTATCGTGGACAGCGGCCTGCCAAGTAGTGGGGATACTGGCCTGGTGCCTGGTCGCCACAGCAGCCCAAGACCAAGGAAACAGCCTTTCCGCCGTACGATGCGGATTGGCAGCAGGCCCCGGACATCATCGAGATCAGCGAGACCCGTGCACAGCCAGCCGTTGGAACAAAGCCGGGAGGCCTGGTGAGTGGGGTGCAGGCAGCAGTCAACGCTGCAAGACGGGTGGACCAGAAACTCGCCAAGTTGCGACGCGAAGAAGCCCAACGCGATCGGAGCTGGCTTGCTTATGTTGCCAAGTTGCAACATTCCCTCCAACAGGAGAAGAAAAGACACCTGGTGACACAACAACGCATAGCTACGGAAGTTGCCGACTTGGAAATGAAGCAGAAAGCAGCCTACCTACATGTCCAAGATGTAGCAATGCATGGAGGCATTGCTTCCGAATCCTTGCCAGATTTGAGCATGATGGACACGGACAACAGCGAGGACGCCCCACTGAACGAAGCACAGCTCAACCTCGAGCTGGGACGTATCCTGCAGGTTGCACCCACTTTGACATCTGGGCACCGACCGGATGGATTACCAGGGAGAGCTCCAGGTGCGGCTGTCGTTACCCCTCATCGCACTACGGCCACAGCTCCCAGATCTCCTGCTCCATCCGAGTCGACACATCGGACAGGTCCCGGCCCAACAGTCATGCCTTCGCCTACGGTCGAGAAGACGCACCACGATCCCTACATGGCTTCACCCAGCTTGGCACATTTCGGCATTTCAGCACCCGCAGGTCAAGCCTCAGGTGTTCCTGCGGCCCCACCTGCGCCAATACCCACAGGTGCTGCAACTACGAATACAGCACCAGAGATGACGTCCGACGGAGCACACCGGCTCACGGAAAGGCTATCAGAGAAACGGAGGGCCCAACGCAGTGTTCTGGAACCCTTTGGTGGTCCGAGACATCGTGGTCCCGATCGTCCGACCATGGAAGCCCTCGATCTTGCAAGAGCACGGACGACACCGAGGCCACCAAGACCGAACTTTCTAGAAGACGACGACGAGGTCTTCGAAGCAGCTTCGCCAGGACTCAGCCGGCTGGAGTAGCCCAACCAACGCATGCAGCACAGTCGACGGCTTGGTGTCCACCGGACGGTGAGATTGACAGACTCAGGAGCCCATGTGACTTGTGGCCTCGGGGCGAGGCCACTGTCACTCTGTTGTTCCTTGGTCAATGTCCTTCTCATGGTCTCGTGGATACGAGTGCCTCCCGATTGTGCTTACGTGTGATGCTGCACTGCGAGCTCTTGTACAGTTTTGTCTTTTGTACAGATTTCGCGTGCCGGCCGCCTCTACGGCCCTTCTCTTGTCTTTCTTCCATTTCGATCCTTGATTTCGTTGTCCTCGGCCCTCTTCACACCTCCTTGGGCTTTGGAGGTGTTGTGGAACGGCCCCCGCCACAGGAAACATTGCTGATTTTGCGATGTGCACTCGCTGCCAATCCCGTCGCACAATTCAGTCCTCTTTCCTCTGACACATGTTGCCAAGGTGCGGCAGTGGTCATGAGGTTTTCAAAATCTTTGGGAGGGGCGCCTAAAACTCACATCGGTGGCTCTGGGGTGAGTGCCCTTCCCATATCAACAGCCCAGCCTTGTCTGCAAACAGTTGCCTGCCCGGCTCCTTACCGTTGTCCCACTGTCATTCTTCGTTTTGTGGAGTTTGTGGACTTCGAGCCTTTGCATGAAGAGTTGGATCTTTGCGATGCCACACTGGCATATGACCCGGCTCATCCCAATGCAGCCACAACATCTCCGCTTCGTGAGTACCTAAGAGGAGCATCGGTGGTTCTGGGGCGCCCACCACGAACGGAGATAGTTGCATTCACACGCCTGTCACAAACACAGCTCTGTGCCGAGCCTTCCTCCACATCGCGTCATTTCCCAAGGCTGCTTCTTGCCCTGGGACTTTGGCTTGCAGCTCTTGCGCGCAGTTGGTGGATGCTACTCACGATCGGCCTTCTCCAGCTTTGGATGCATGCTCTGAGCAAACAGTTTCCGGTCCTACGCAGACTGCGCACACTGCCATGCCTGGACGCAAAGCCAATTACGGTTCTCCCCCTAGGCAAGATAGGTAGCGGTCAGCCTATTTTAGCTTGGATGCCCACGTACCGTGACAAAGGCAAGCCACGTCCTGCACCTCGGTATCATGTCAGTCGTTGGCTGCGATTCTGTGCCTTTCTTTGGGCATGCCTCAGCATACCATCCCCAGCCGAGGCTACACCCTTTCCACTCCTTCCAGCTGTTTGGCTTGTCAACGACTTTGGTAGAGTCATGTCATCCTCAGAGCCTCCTGATGACCTACCCCAGTTAGCACCCGATGAAAGCAACACAGAAGCTGCAGCTAATAGTCAATTTGAGGATGGACAGGAGCCGATCCAGACACCACCCGAAGCTCTTGTTCTTCTTCCAGGCCATCACAGCCCTGACTACCTTGATCAGGCACACAGCCCCCCGAGAGGCCCACCGCCTCCACAGCCTGTCACTGTTGTGTACAATACCACACGACACACCCGACCGGTTGCCTTTCAGGAACGTACTTTTTCAGTTTGGCTTGGGACACCGTATCATGCCCCGGAAACACTTCAGTTTCCTTTGCAGATGCCCTGTGATATCGAAGATGCCGTCGATGCTACAGAACGACATGTGCAACGTTTACGGCTGCCATACTGCACAAGAGTCATTCCAGTCAGGCCACAACCCTTTACGTCGTGTGCTGCGATGGTCCTTACACCAGATTGGACCACCTTTTCAGCTCTATCCACTGTCTGTCTCGACTTGCGGGACGTCGGCGAACATGCAGATGGACCAGTCGTTGTGAGCTATGTCACACGCCCAACATGCAGGGCAGAACTGTGCAGGGAGGCCGGACTACACGAGACACAACATTACAGCGTATACGTCGGGACAGATACAGACCCACTTCAAGACGATGAGGAGGTCAACCTCGCCAGTGGAGCCCTCGTGTCTTTCATGCGCACAGATCGTATGCCGTGCTTTTCCAACGATCTCCAATATCGTTTGCAATTTCCGCACATATGGAGAGAGCACGTGGTGTTTCCGCACAGCCCTGCCGTGCGCAGCAGCGTTCTCCTTCTGCACAGAAGCGGGCGTTATTTATTTCGGCCCCAGGCTGCACACGATCCGCAAGACCTTGCAGCCGCTAGATTTGTTGGAGTCGAAAGAAGCACAGTTGACTTTCACACACCAAAGTCAGGAACCATGGATAGAGTTCTCTACCGAGGCATCATGGTACGAGGAGTCATCGCCATCGCAGAGCATCAATTCCCTGGCCAATGTGTCATCTTTTTAGATCTCCGACAGATCTCTGAAGGCATACAGTTTGTCGTGCTAGAGACACCCAGCATCCGTCTTGCCGACATCTTGCGACTTATCGCAATCAAGCCCCCCCCCAGTTGGCGGCTCAGAGTCCTTGGTGGCAGAAGAAGGCGTGACAGGATTGATGTTGCTCCAAATGACACACTTATCGTTGGCTTCGAGTTCCAATGCGATTCAGACCCCTCCGACACCTCTTTTGACCCCACTACAGAAGAGGAGGAAGACCCGTCAGACGATGCTGAATCAGAATCTGACAGCTCCAACAGACACTCTACTGCAACGACACGTTCACGCAGCCGACGGAGAGCTTCCCCAGCGCCTGGCTCTCAAGAGTCTTCGGACCATTCCTATCAGGGTGGCATTGATAGGTTTGGGCTCCTTACCTTTGCGGTTGACAAGTGTCGTTTTTCAGTCTCGATCCCTAACCTTAGTCCCCTCCTGTGTCGTAGTTGGTCCTTGACGGATGGACTAGACAACTTCCGACTGTGCTCTGACATCGCAAAGCGCTCCGCAGTCTTACTGCCCGCGCTCCCCCAACGCACAGCGCGGGACATCGCACACCAGATCAAATTGCTTTCGGAACCCACTTCACAGAGACCGGACCAGCGACAACGCCTCAATGCCGTCCGAGAAACAGCCGATTTTTTCGGAGAAACCTGGAGGTACTTCCGGCCACAGACCCGCCGACATGTTGGACACACTGCTGATGTTGCTTCTTCTTCAGAGGAGGACGAGGCAGCATTGCAACGCCGTGCCTCCTTTCTGATCTGTGTACCTGGTTACACCTTAGAGGTACTAATTCTTGAGCTTCGGTTTCCTTCTACCGTTCAAGAGTTGATTCCCCTTCTCAGGACAGCCCGACGTCAGGAGTGCGACTCCCGATTCCCACACCTGAGGCCTACCGTTCCGCAACCTCTCGATGGCACAGGCGTCTTTGTTGCAACGCCACATTGGCATGCCGACGCCCTTTATGTATGTGTGGATTCCACACGACTTGACGGGCGACTGTACGCCATTATCGCGCCAACCTATGCAGATCATGAAGCCCTGCTCGATCTGCTTGGCATCACTGACACCACAGCCAGGTTTTACATAGGCCTTGACCCCGACCCACTTCAGCATGGTGTGCTGGCCCACCTTGCGCCAGGAAACACCATAACTGTCCTACCAGCACATATGCCACCACCCCCTTTTTGGGATATAGGACAATCCCTGCTAAGCCCCCAAAGCTGGAGTTCTTCTCCGGTCTTCACAGAGCCGACAGATACTGCTGCCTATTGCCTGGTGTTGGACCGCCATCATCAGTTCTTCCGGGTTGATCCCCGTAGGCCGGCACTGTATCGACAACATCTTGCGGCAGCTGTTGGGGCTGCACAAGATCAAGTTATCCTTAGCCCAGCAACACCGAGAGCTGAGGATGTTTCCATTGCAGGTGTCAGATGTCGCACGGCAATTGCAGTACATGTACGACAGCCTGAGACTGCACCACAAACCATCCGCAACATCCTCATCGATGCGCGACCGATACATGAAGGATGGTTTACGTGGCCAGCACCACAGGGCCTGCTGTATATTGCTGACCTCATTCAGGACCTGCGACACACTTTGCCACCCGGGCATGACATTCGACTCTCCGGAGCACCTGAAGTCGGACCACATTTCCAGGTCCGCCCCGGAACCATCCTCATCGCAGATTATGTGCTGCAGCCACCGCCTCAGGTCGTTACCCGCAGCCTTACCCACACTGCCACAGTTACTCTGGCAGACGGTCCACCTGTCCCTGAACCTGCAGGATCGACACCGCCTGCATCTTCCTCCACACCTCCTCATCCAACTCCAGACACAGGAGGTGCAGATGATCCACCTGCAGAGGCCCCTCGTCTGGATGATTCCGCCATTGTCGATGCAGCCAGCACCCACAATCAATGCCGGACTGTTTTCTTGATCTTTGCGCCGGATTACCTTCCAGAAATGATAGAGTTAGACTTGACGATGCCAATTTCGGTTGACACAGCTCTTGCAAGGGTCACGGCAGAACGCGTGCCCAGATGCTGCCAGCGCTTTCCGAGACTTCAAGTCGTACACCCACAGCCTTTCAAGCATACCAGCCAAGGTATATCACCGCTGTCTCAGGGAGCAACTTCAGCCTACCCTGGCTGGACACCGGTCCCCATTTCAAGGAGGGACACTGCCAGGCCAGGGAATAGAGTATATAGCGCTCACGGCCAAAACGTTTTTCAGTCTCTGTCATCATACCAAGATGTACGCCGCCATAGTGTTTTTTGATTTACGTGCAGCCTTCTATCAAGTGCTACGCCAAATCCTGGTGCACGATCACGAAAGTGACGTCGGACTCCTCCGACTTTTCCACCATCTTCAACTGCCACCGGAGGCAATAGTGGAGCTTCGGGGTCACCTTCAAGCCCTCACGGAACTGGAACGAGCAGGTGCCACAGAGCACACCTGCGCATTGATTTCAGATCTGTTCCGTGGAAGCTGGTTCCGACTTTCTGGCAGCAGTCTGCTCACCGTCACAGGACGCGGATCGCGACCTGGTGACCCGGCCGCAGATATCCTGTTCGCTTTTACACTGGCCGGGTACATGCGCCAAGCCATGCAAGCCCTGCAATCAAAAGGACTTCTCGCCGAGATCCCCTCCGCCCACACACGGCACCCAGCCGTGAAGGCCCTGTGCAGTTGGATTGCCCTTCATGGGCGGACGATTTCTTCTTTCCACAAACGGCAAGCAATGCTCCGGCATTAATTGAGAGGGTCCGACAAGGTGTTGTCACGCTTGCAGGCCAGGCCACCGGACTTGGTATGACCGTCAAATACGGAGAGGAAAAGACCGCCGTCCTATTCCCTGCTACTGTGACCACCACCTCCGACCTTTTGGAAGAAGACTCCGAAGGTCGCCAGGGGCTCCACATCCATGACCCAGTTGAACAGCAAGATCATTTTCTGCCAGCTGTTGCTGCCTACCGTCATCTTGGTGGTATCATTACCTCCAATTGCGATCCCACTCCTGATCTTTTCTTTCGATACTCCAACAGCCTCGGAGTTGTGCGGCCTCTCCGGAAACGGCTCTTTGGGGCTCGACGTTTTGACCTGAGTGTACGGCGGACTCTTCTCCAAACCTCGGCAGTTTCGAAATACGTCCACACAGCTTCAGCCATGATTTTTTGTACGTCCTCCCATGTTCGTTTATGGGAACGGCAGTACATGCACATTTGGAGAGCGTTGATAGCGCGCCACTCGGCTGACGCCCAAGCGCACAGCTATTCCGTCCTGCTCGCAGCAGCCGCACCCTCACCGCCTCTGGCCCTTGCAAAGGCTCGAGCGGCTTTCCTTGCCAAGTTGTTCACCGTTGGTCCTAGTGCTCTCCTAGCCTTACTCCATGACCATTGGATGAGACATCCCCGCACCTCCTGGTTCGCCCAGTTTGAGGCAGATTTTTCTTGCGTTGCTGCGCTTGTTCCGGCTACCCGCACACTCTTGGACGCCAAGTCCATAGTGCCGTCATTGCTGGATGCGTACGCTGAAAACCCCCAATGGTGGGGACAGCAAGTGACAACTGCCCACAGGGCCTTTCAAAAGGAACTGCAGGCTTGGGACGAACAACGCAAACAAGGAGGAAGGTCCCCGGCCGACAACACTGCCGGTCAGCCTCTACCCTACGCCTGCTATCTGTGTCAGGCGCAGTTTCTCCTTCGCAAACACTTGCACGTGCATCTCGCCAGGACACATGCAATGCACAGCCCAGCACGCCATTACGCGCTGAGCGAACGGTGCGAAGGATGTCTCAAACACTTTGGCCGCGTTAGTTTGGTCCAGCAGCACCTTAAACGCACTCCAGTCTGCCTGCTCCGGTGTCTTCATCGACATCGACCCTTGACCACAGAAGAGATCAGTCAAGTCGAAGGGCCGGAGAAAGCCCAGCAACGGGCCATCAAAAAAGGACAGTGGAAGAGGTTCCAGTGCAGTGGTCCTCCAACACGTGTCCCGATCACGGCCGGCCCTCCATTGCCAACTGCGGCAGACCGTACCAGCGCACAGGAGGTTACAGAAGAGACCTGTCTCAACCTCCTGGCCCGGCCTTTCCTTCCACACCCCTGTCATGTCGTATGGATTCACGACTACATAGCACAGAGTAGTAAGGAGGCCCCAAGGCAGACGGCACGCCGTTTTTGGCAGCGAAGGCCAACTTCGCCATCCAGAATTTAATGCATGCATTTTTGGGACGCACTTCCCCGTTGGAATCCTATAAGGTAATCCCAAAAAGGAAATTGCTATGGGGCCTTAAAGTAGGTTAATACAGCTAATTACCATTGTGTATCAGCCCGTTCGTCCGTAAGTCCGATGCCCAAAGCCTGAAGGCGTTGAACCCTGCTCGCTCGAACCCTAAAACCCTCAAACCCTAAAGCACTGAACCCTTAACCCTAAAACCCTAAACCCCAAAACCCTAAAGCCCTGACCCAAAAAGCCTCCATGACACTATCAATAGGCCCCAAAGTAGTTCCTTTTTGGGGTTCATATATAGAATTCTATAATACTATAGGGCCTATGGGTAGAACCCTAAACACCCAAGCCGCGAATCCTTCTGTGGTTCCCTGGGGGCCCCACAACGCTGATGGCCTCCGTCTCCAGATTGTCCCACATACCTCGTTCTAGGCTTCAGGGTATAGAATTTAGGGCTTAGGCTTCAGCCAGGGTTTTAGGGTTTCAGGGTTTTCGGTTTAGGGTTTAGAGTCTTGGCGTTCTGGTTTAGGCCTTGGGGTGTTTACATCTGAAGCTTACTGTTCGTGGGGCTCGAATTTGGGGTCTCGTCTTCGGTTTCAGGTTTAAACGCTCCGGGCTACAAAGCTTCTGTCTTCTGTAGGGTTTACGGCGAAGGTCCATGAGTGAAAGGGACTGCCTAAACGCCTACAAGTAACTGGGCAAAATACTGGCCCACCAGCACCTCTAAAAGGCTCTTCTTCTACATACTTTTGGGTCCCTGGTAGAGTTCAGGGGCCCACTAGACCCTGAATAAATGTCACCGAACCCTGCGCTACACATCCGCCGAGTAGCTTCTGTAGCTGGCTCCAAAAGGCAACGCGAGCTGGGCCACCTCCTGGCCAATCTCAGAAGGTTCAGGACTAGGGGTTACGGTTTTAGGAGTAGAGCACCCCAAGTACCCTTTACTAGAGCCCTTATCGTCATTGATAGTGGTATTTAGGATATAATAAGCGGGTAGTTGGGGGTTCTAGGTGGGGTGGAGGGTATCGGGTCCTAGGTCTTTTTAGGCTTTTGAAGGTCTAGGCCAGTAGGGTTGTAAGGGTTTTGGGGCTTTTGGGGTCTAAGGGGCTCTGCTAGCATCAAGCCGAGTGTCTGCACGAATGCAACATGTTTATACCTGTTGTAGCTCCAATCCAAGATATTCCAGCGGGTCTAGAGTCTAGGGGCTTCTAGAATCAGGCACCCCCCCAAACCCTAAATCCTGTACCCTTTCAAGGGTCCTCCGTCTCCGAAAGGCGGAGGTATAGGTAATTTATTCAGGCCCCTATATAGTGAGGGGCCATTGAGCAGATACCAGCAGCCCGCACATCCGCACCCTGATCCCTGAAGTAACGGGTCGGGTATCAAAGCCTATAGGGCACAGTCTGCGAAGCTGAAAAGTATCGCTTCCTGGACCCCCAAAGTATGTAGAATAATGGCCTTTTATGGGTCTTGGGCCATTGTTTTACCTACTTTGGGGGGGTTAGGTTGATGCTTATGAATACAGGTGTCGATTTCCCTGTGGTTTGAAGCCCCAAGCCCTACACTACAGACAGGAAGCTCTTGTGAGGCACTCGGCTGAGACAATCTCGCAGGATCGTCGATGCGAAGTCGGCCATCTAAATCGCGCGTGTAGCCTCAGCTGCCGAACATCGCAGAACCCCCAAATGAAACCACCCGGCCGAATCGATGGTGCCTAAACCCCATAAAGCCTGAAACCCTACGACCCTAAACCCTGAACCCCAAACCCTCAAATCAAAAGCCGCAAAAAACTCGTCAACCACCCGAAGCCCAGAACACAGGGCGAGCCAAAATTTCTATGTACAATTGTTACGCACGTGCATACCTACATAGAGGATTCGATGTGAATCCTTTTGGAGCTCCGGTCTGGGGAAACGTCCACTCCTTCGGCTTACGTCGGAACTTCGTGCCGGCGCGCTTGGCCCGACCCCAGCACCAGCCTAAACAGAGCTCTATACGGGTTTAGGGTTTGATTTTTAGGGTTTGGGGTCGTAGAGTTTGCTTATGGGGGTTCGGGGTTTAGGGTTTAGGTTAATTGATATGTGGTACTATTGACTTCTCTCCTTAATTGTGGTATCTTGCATGAAGCTCCCAGACTCTACGGGTGTAGGCAGCCGTGCTCACAGTGCTTCATTGTGATTGAATCCGGCCTTGGTTTTGTGGGAATTCCGCAATGAACCCTGGATACCTTGATACTATGGCAAACCCGAAGAAGTATAAACCTCTGAATCCTTCAGGAAAGCCCAGTAAAGCCAAATCTGAACTCATGACCCGCAAACACAAATCTCTATTAGGGTGGTTGGGGTGCAGGGGTTGGGTTTAGGGTGGAGGGGTTTAGTCTAAACCCGTCAAACCCTAAACCCGAAACTCCTGCAGCATGCAACCAACGAGCCGAATAGATATTGGAGCTCACGCGTACTTCCCGAGTCGTCCACAAGCTCCATGCTACCTCAGTCTCCGGAAAAGGCCTATATGGCTTAACTACACATCAAAAGGGCCATACTCTGATTCAGGGCTTGCCAGACAGGGCCTGTGATATGGCTTTGGCTATACACACATGTGTGTATACATATATATATATATATGTTATTATGTTTATTGTTATTTACTATTATTGTTATTATTATTATTATTATCATCACTATTATCCTTCGTCTTCTTATGTCTTTATTCTTCTTCTTGTTATATTTTTTTTATTAGTATTATTAGTTTTACTAGTCTTATTCGTATTATCATTGTCAACATCATTATTATTGCTATTGCTATTATTAGTATTATTATTATGTATTAGTATTTTTATTACTATTATTCCTATTTCTATTATTATTATTATTAGTAGTAGTAGTAGTATTAATATTATTGTATATATGTATATATGGAACAGCGCAAGAGTTGTGATAAAAATGATTTAGGGTCTGAGGGGCCTCCGAAGTCCACTAAACCCTCATCCCTCAACTCTACATGAGCCCTTGTGTAGGGCTCAGTATCTGGGATTGCACAATGGTCTCTAGGATGTCAGACCAGGGTTTGGGGTTTGAGGGTGGCGGGGGCTACAGTGGACTCTCAACTTCTTTTAAAAAGTTAAGGGTTTAGGGGTTTTGAGGTCTGAGGTTTAAGGGTTTAGGATTTTGAGGTTTGCAAGGTTTTAGGGTTTCGGGTTTAGCGGTTTAGGTCTAGGGGCTATTCAAGGAGACAAGGAAGCACGACGTCCGAGCAGCCGGCCTATCGCCTCGCGCAGAGGATCGGATCGAAGTCTTCATTGCGGATGAGGATAGATTGGCTTCAGGTCTAGTGGTTTGGGGATTCCCGGCTTCCGGTTGAATTATGGGTTTCGGAATTTCGGGCTTTGGGTTTATGGGTTTCGGGATTGGGATGTGAAGGGCTTGAGCTTTAGAGACTTCGGGATCTTTGAGGAAATCTCGGAGAAGTGCCTGCGCTGTGTCGCCACTGATGGCAATCTCCTCATTCACAAACCGGACCTGTGCTGAACATCTCGGGTCTGGGGCCTAATGGGTTTATTGCGTATATTCAGTGATGCTTAGTGCGAACGTTCGGGAGCTCAAGCGAGATGTAAAAGAAGGGCATCTTCGTGGACAAAGGTTTGGTTTACTTCAGGTCTGTTCCCCCAACGTAGAACCCTACACATACTTGACAGACGCAAAAACATCTGAAATTAAGGCAAACATGTGTTGGATTTGTATTCGGGAACCCTGCCTACAAACATCTTCCTGCACATCCTAAAAATCTCGCATACCTCGAATTCAAAGTATGCTTGGCATGAATGTGAGCTCACTTCCCGAATACCCATGGAAATGGCAGGCCACACTTTTCACCTGCACCATCGACTCCATAAGCTCTAAACCAAACAACTTCTGAACCCGAGTTAGAAGGCTTCAAACGGAGTAGAGGCCTGAACACGTTCATGTGGCCTCCTTACACCACTGTCAAGTCTTGTGAAAACCACGGGGTTTGCCAGAGCAGCCAGCCGGGAACGGTGGCCGCCAAGCAACTTCCGAATTATAACTTCGCATCCAGAAAAAGGACTATTGTCTAGGGGTTCGGGCTCCACGACGGGGCCCAGAATCCCAAAAACACACCCAATCCTAGAAAGCCCTTTACCCAATAAAGGACCTAGCTGTCCCAAAGCCTGAAGCCCCAAACCCTAAAAGCCCAAAACCCTAAGCCAAAAAGCTCAAAACCTTCACCGAAACCCGAAAGTCTAGGGCCTAAGGAACACCCTAGAACCCCAAACCCGCCTCGTTCCACGGGCGTAGTGCGAAGCCCCGGTCGGAAGGAAACCTCCAAAGCAGAAGGTGTGAAGCAAAATGGGCGAACAAGGGTTTAGGGCTTAGAAGTATAGGGTTTCGGGAAATAGGGCGTAGGGCTTAGGAGTAAAAGAAGGGATTTCAGTTTCGGGTTTGCAAGGCTATAGGGGTTTTGGGCTTCGCGGTTTAGGGGCTTAGGAGTTGAAGGTGATGTGCCTGGGCTCTTCAAGGATCTACCACAGATTCTGCAGATATGAAGGTGTATGTACCTGCAGCAGTGCGGCATTCTGTTCAGCCCATCTGTCCTGCCTGGCTGCTTGCCGCCCTGCCATCCTACCAAACCCGAAGCCCACGCTTGCATAACCCTTCTGGAGGAACACCTTGAACGATGCAAAGAAAGCGAATAAGGAGTCTATTCAAACCTACTCCTCCAACTTCTCGGAAGCTGAACGAACACGGCTCCACCGAGCGCCAAGCTCACGATTGGCACCGATTAGCCAAGAGACCTTGCATAGTATGAAACATGGTAAGTCTACGTATGTTCCTGGCAGTTGCAGAAACTTCCTGCCTTGTCGCAGGGCATCAGGACATGTTATGAATGCGATTTCTTTCCACCATGAATTACAAGGGTTTATCAGCAGCACAGAGTGCCACATGACATGTCGAGATAAGTCACACATCAGATAAGTCACACATCTATATACAGGGCCTGAATAACAAGAAGATCAGGGTTTGAGGGGCTGTTTAAAGCGACCCACACAAGTCTATGATTGCATCAAGATGTTGTGACTGCAGTGAGATGCCGTTCTCAAACTGTTCAACACCTGCCTGCACTTCCCGTCGTGCCTCAACTACCGAAGGCGGAGCGTAAACGTGTATTCATTTTCAGAAAGAGGGGCAAGCGAGAACTACTGGTACAAGATGCAGGACAGGCGCCAGCTGCAACGCTCACAAAGCGAGTCTAAAACATGTTCCCACGCCCCCCAACGATCCCAACCGAAGGTGGCACTCTCGTCAGAGCCCAATGCTTTAAGCTTCATTCCGACAGCCAGTGCGGTACTTGTTTGCTGAGGTTGCTGTTATCTGCCCGTGCACCGAAACCCTCGTAGAGCTTGCAGATGTTTGAATTCATGCTCGGTTCAGAAACCCTAAGGGTGCCAGTGAATACCCCAAGATCTTGGATGCCTAGAGAAAGCAGCCGGGGGCCATGCCGATCCCAAACGGGTGGTACGGAAACTGGCAAAGAAGACTTTCATGAGCATTTCTTACTGTACTTATACCCTCGATCCTGTGTGGGATTGAGTGTGGGAAAGACCTTTCAGGAAACAAGGCAACCCAACAGTTACCTTTGGTTAGTAGGGAATGGAGGAATGGGGTACAATTACGACAACTATTACTAACTAACCAAAGGTAACCAGGTAAGAACAACGAGGAGCTACACTGGAGGTGATAGGTAGGAAGTATGTAAGGTCTCGGGGCTTCTCGTCCAGTCCAGAGTCCAGGGATCAGAAGAATCCCTCTGTCAGCACAAAACCGAAACGGATTTCGAGGTTCTTTAATATGGGGCCCGAATAATTAACCCCCAAATTAAGGAACCCTTTATAACCCTATTCCAGCTGGAGAGGCCCATTTATAATAGGATTTCTGGCGCATTGTTCAAGCATGCCTAATTTCGGGGGCCCATAATCTCAATTAGAGGTGTGGAGCGTAGCGATGTTAAACCCTGCACCCTGCAACCTTCTTCGATCTATTGCATCTATTGGAGTCCTGGTGGGAGTCCCAGGAATGAGGACCGTCATAACTACGCTTAAACAGTATGATCCTCACTGTAAGTGGCCCCCCAAATCAGCTCTCCCTCATGTTGAAAACAACATCATATAAGACCTGTATACAAAGCCCTGAGCCGACACAAAAAACACAAACACTGAAGGGTGGGAGGGGGGGGGGGGGGGCGGGAGGAGGCACGAACCTGTCTGAAAATGGGGCTTTGCAGATCATGTTTTACAGCTTTGCAGTCTCCATGCGAGCTCAGATTTGAAGCTGTGTCAAGGGCTCATCTGAAAGTTCTTTTCGGACTCAATTATTAAGGTTTGGGCTTGGTGGGTGCAGTTTAGGTTTCGGGGCTCAAGCAGAATCCTGTCAGCGAGCCAACAGCTCTCTTTAAGGCAGAAAGCTGAAGAAAGTGTTCGGGCCAAGTGTAGCGAAAACACAGCACTTTAAACCCTGGAGCAAAAAGAAGTGATTCGCGCTTGGGGCTCCTATGTAACCCGGGCTCTTGTTGAATCAGTCCCAGATGGCGGGCGATTGTTTTTCTTTAAGAAACTGTCGTAGGCTGGGAGATCAGGGTTTCGTGTTTGGAGTTGAGTCTATACTGAACTTAGAACCCTAGCAAAAATTATAATTTTAGCTGTTTCTTAGGGATTATAATAACCAAAAATTAAAAAATATTTCTAAGTACCCCTAAGGAGTAGGCTCTAATCAGCATCGCTTGTCTAGACTTGCTTTACGGGAGTAGTGTTTTTGATTCACATCTCCTAAGGGTCCATGTACTCCTGTAGTATATACATTGGCCTTAGTGTACTCCCTATTTAGGTACTTTGTGGCCCGAGTATATGCTATATGGTTTCATGGACCCTTAGGGATCAGGGACCTACCTTGGAGAACTTTCCATTTGGGCGCCTTCGGGAATAGATCTTCGGGCTTTGACCTGCTACACTCCAGTCATTGTAACTCCTACCTAAACCCCCCCCCCAAAAAAAAGTAGGAACAAATGATGGCCCCAAACCTATAAAGAGACTTATTCTACATACTTTTGGGGTCCAGGTAAGCAAGAGCATCCGAAAAACAAAAGCCCCAGCGACATGAATCCCCCCGCTCCACCCCTACGCCCTGAACCCAGCCGGGAGGAAATGGACTTAACAGGATCTAGTCCCAAACGCTAAACCCTTAGCCCAACGCCCTGAACCTTAAAACAATAACTCCGAATCCCAAGAAAGAGCCCATAAGATGTCGGGCTGCCGTGTACTTGGCGAAGCCTCTGTGACCTGACACGAAGCTCAAAAGACAAGTCTTGAACGGCTTGTAAAGGGGCTTACACAAGGACCCTGTACCCTAAGCCATAAACCCACGGTTCTTTCATGTTGCTTTTATTGTAAGAGGTCGCAGGTTTGCGAGTTTATGAGGCTGCAGATCTGGATGAGATGGCCTGTCCCAGACCATACAGTTCCGAATGGGCTAAGCAAGGCTCTATAGCAGCTGTCTGCACCGACGAGATGAGCAGGACTAGCACCTGTGGTCCTTCATAATCAGAATCAGGTTTTGAGGCACAGTGACACTTTACTTATATTGGGGAGCATATATAAGGGACTACTACCAAGTACCGGTGATCATTCCGATCTGTATACACCCCTCAGGAGCTCCCGGTTTTGAGATTTCAGGGGTCTTGGGGCTTGGGCTCCAGGTCTACCTGGACCCCAAAAGTATGTAGAATAAGAGCCTTTTTATGGGTATTGGGCCATTATTTTACCTAGTTTGCGGGGGGTTTAGGTAGGGTCGGGATTCAGTTTCAAACAGGAAAAACTGATGCCATGGGGCCCTCGGTGGAAAAAACATCGAAAATGGAGCCTTCTCATCTCCAAGGGTCCATGTACTCATATAGTATATACTACCCATAGGCCCCATAGTAGTTCCTTTTTGGGATTACCTATAGAATCCTATATATGAACCCCCAAAAGGAACTACTTTGGGGCCTCTGGGTAGGGTTTAGGGCTTAGGGGTTTAGGGTGTCCCTATTTAGGGACTTTTGGGGGCCAAGTATATGCTAGATGAGTACATGGACCGTCAGGGCATCAATGAAGGCTGGTACTACGGTTGATTGATGATATAAATCCTGCATGACCTTAGGGACCCTAAACTATGGGAATTATGGTATATTCCTTTTTATGGGTAATGCAGGATTTATATCATCAACCGTACCAAGCATCCGCCTCCCCCTCAACCCAAGGCTGAGAACGGTTTGGCAGCCTTCAGCATCACAGGTCCTTCGTTGAAGGCATACCTCTCACCGGTGATCTGCTCGGAATTTAGGTTAATGAGTGCTGAGGGCTGGGTCTCCGAGCCAATTCTGGCAATTTGGCCTATGGGGCGTAGCGCAGTGTCTTCTCTGCGACGCCGCCACGCAATGATGCTGCTACTCTAGAGCTCTCGTCTTTCGCGAGGCTTTTGCTCTTCTAGGGTTTAGGGTATAGAGTTTAGGGTTTAGGAGTCGCCTGCCACTTGTCTGTTTGGAGTTTCCAGCCTGGGCCAGCCCTTTCCTGTCCACTGGTGATCCTACACAATGGGATCCTAAATACAAGGATACCTAAACTCAAGCATCCCCCCCCAGAAAGGAAGTGGAAGAAAAAGAAGTCTTGGAGATCACCCCGAAACGAAATGATCTCAACGGACACACAAGTCTAGGCAGTACACCAGAGATGGCCAGCAAAAACAGGCTTCCTTGTTGTATACGTTCAGGCCTTGTACCTAGACCAAGTAAACATGCTTCTTTAGTTCGGTCTTCTCTTTGGTAAGGGTATCAAGATCAAAACTGCAAGTCAGGATCTACAGAATTTCGAGCCTGTGACCTGCACCCCATAGATCTCAGGCCCACGAGGCTGATAAGCTCTAAGGCCCCGACGCCCTAAACCGTACAAGCCGTAGACCCTCTAGTAGAGCCCTTAGCCTCTAAGGCCCTATATGGGTGGTTGTCAAAATTAGGGTCCCTTTCTGGGTCCCTCATTTATTACGGCATCCAATATTTAGGGTACCCAAAAAGGGACCATAACTTTGACAACTACCTATATGATCAAAACCCTGAACCGCAAGCCCGAAAGCCCACAACCTGAACGCGCGCAAAGCGACAAAGCCGCATCTCGAAACCTCCTCCTGACCCTGAGCCCTCAACCCTCAACCCTAAGCTAGACTCTGAACCCAAAACTGCTGTTCTGGTAGGGCTGTTTTTAGGATGGAGGGGTACCGCCAGGGTGTTCCATTTTTGGCTGTGAAAGACCACTTGCACTGTTCATCAACATGAAGCCCTAAGCCCCCCAAACCCTAAACCGTGGGTGAAAAGGACAACCCATGATAACCCATGGGCACAGCTTGTCCACGAAGGATGCCGCACGGGTCCAAAGCACGCTCCTGTGCACGGTCCAGGGCTTCGGGTTTACGGGCCTGGCGGGCCGCAGGGGGTTTCGGATGGTTAGGGCTTTAGGCCTTACCCTTAGCCCTGAATCATCTACCTTTTTAGGGCTCCTTAGTATGATTTCCTTCTATACGTCCTTAAAACGCTGGCTTACTCCGGGTTAAGGTAGGGTCCAAAGTCTAGGATCTCAGAAGTTCTGGGACGCAAGGCTGAGAAAGTGGGCCTAGGACTGCAGGCAATAAGGGCCCGGAGTTTAGGATTTGCTGTCGCTGATCCTCGTCCGGGGTACAACGAGAGGATGAACATATGGGAGGCTCGGTCAGGGCATCCCCGAACAGGGAGGCCCCAAAGCACCAGCACTGCGAAGGGCCAACATGAGCTCTTGAGGCGCTCGTTTTCACAGCAGTGCTCTGGAACAAGAACCGAACAGCCCAAAAGTTCAAGGAACTCAGCATCCGAAGTGGTAAAGATATGTTCGACTGAGGCAGGTTTATGAGAGTTTAAGGTGCACTATAGCCCCCATTCTCCATGGTCGCTCGTTACCGTCTGGGACCCCATATACATACATACTTATTTATTTCTTTAATCTATTTCTATGCATAGAGGGAGAGAGAGAGAGAGAGCGAGAGAGAGAGAGAGAGAGAGAGAGAGAGAGCGAGACCGAGCGAGAGAGAGAGAGAGAGGGAGAGAGAGAGAGAGAGAGAGAGAGAGAGAATTAAGCCAAACCATCCAACTACAATGGATCCGGTTTGGGCCGCAGCTCCTGTTCACATCGCTCTGGGCGTGAATGCCGACGAGGCCCTTGATCTCGGCCTCCTCTTCGACCTCCTGCAAGGGCTCGTTTTGACCCTATACTATAGGGGCCTACATATATGCCTATATACTGTTCTGGGGGTTCCTTGTTACATAATTATAGCAAAACGGCCCCCAAAGTCCTTCTCTCATTTTTACAAGACTCCTGTATAAGCCCTTCCTTTTGAGGGGCTCAACATTAAGATTACCCTATAAGTCCTTTGTCAAGGTAGATGTTTGAGGTCCAGGTAGGGTCTAGGGTTTAGGGTTGCGGGTCTAGGATATGGATCTAGGGTGAGGGGGGTCTAGGATTGAACAATGCTTCTGCTGCTTGTAATGTACTTGGAAACTTGTTTCGGTGCTGAGTTATTGCATGTGGTGGTTCGGAAATTGTTCTCTTTGTGTGTGCATGCGTGTGTGTGTGTGTGTGTGTGTGTGTGTGTGTGTGTGTGTGTGTGTGTGTGTGTGTGTTCGTGCATGTGTGTGTGTGTATGTATGTATGTATGTATGTGTGTGTGTGTGTTCGTGCATGTGCGTGTGTGTGTGTGTGTGTGCGTGTGCGTGTGGCTCGGGCTTGCTTTGTGGCTTTTGTCACGCTTGTTTAGAGGTTACGAGTTTATGGCGTCTAAGTTTTCCAAGACTCCAACCCTTTGTTCCCGGTCTCCTGTAAAGCTAATACCTAAGTTCGCCTGTAGCCTCTTCAACGTTCCCTGTGTCCCAGCATTCAAACATACTAGGTAGACGCAATACTCAAGACTATTCAGCTACCTAGAAATGCTGCAATCGAAAGCCCGCACTTAAAGCCAGGAACTCTAGCCCGAAAGCAACAACTCCCTGCCCTGATACCCAAAACCGCAAACCTCATCGGCAGAAGCACCAGCCCCTACAACCCCAAGACCGGGGCCTGCATTATGAACGCCGGCATTTGCGAATATTGTGTATAGCAGAGAAGGACCTTGGAAGTACTACTATGACTGAGTTTTCAAAGCTCTACATGCCTGCATAAACCTTAAACCCTTCACGCTAACCCGTCAAGCCCTATAATTATAATTGCCCCCTCAAAAAACATCGTCTTAAGATTCGCTCCAGAACTTTTCTGCCATACTTCCCTAGCTCCACGATGCCATCGCCCCAGTCCTGGCGCCGGGCGCTGACAGAGTTCGGCAGTAAGGCGTGGTGTTTAGGAGTTTAGGGTTAACCTTCGCCCAAATAACCCATGTGTTCATAGATTCTGTTAATTAGTAAGGAAGCCGAAAAATGTATGGTTCCGAGTCCTAATTAGCCCTCAAGGCATTTGCTATCTGAGTAACTGCGGGTTGTACCAGGGTGGTGGTAGATGCCCTAGCCGTCCGTGTGCGCCGTGGAGTACGGTCATACGGCTGGCTGCTAGCTTTCTTCTTTGTCCGGATGGAGTGGCTCGAGTCGAGCTTCTTTTCCCCAGGGCCTACCCTCCAGGACGAAACTGTGATGAAAGCAGTCGCAATTGTTCGCATCCTCCATGCATAGCAAATTGGCTTGCACCAGGCGCAAAGCCCGATCACAGGGGCGCCGGCACAGGAGCGTGACACATGCTCGTGTACTCCGGACTTAACATCACGATATCATATCGCCGGACCAGCCTGGTCAACTCCACTGATCCGATCTTGAATTCAGCCAGTGCTGCACAGACCTCCTCGCCGATCCACGCTTCGCGGCAATCGCACCAAATGTTGTTGGCGAAGTCCTTTCCGTCCAGCTCATGCTGCGGAGTGATATGTTGGGAGACGTCAGGTTCAGGAGAGACAGTGCTGCTTGGGTACCGAAACTCTACAGTCGAATCTCTGCTCGCCAACTCGTCAACAGCATATCCCCTCAGCGCGAAAGCCTGAACCCGCATACAACCTCAAGCGATGTCGTATGTTATCATTATGATTATTAGTATTCCTTCATTCATACTCTTGTTGTTAGTTATGTTCTTCTATGATTGCTGTACTTATTGTAAAAAATATGGCCAGAACAAACTCAACCTGAAGGCTCCACATCCTGCACCCGAAGCCAAAAGGCCCTCTAAGCCTGCTGCTTTTGATTTTTTTGCTTTAGCTCCAGTTACCTCATAAGTTCTTACCTGGACCCCCAAAGTATGTAGAACAATAGCCTTTTTATGGGCCTTGGGCCATTATTTTCCCTACTTTGGGAGGTTTAGGTACTAACCCTATAGCATGTAACCCAACAGCCCACTAAACAAAGGCGTCAGGTGTTGGGTTAGGCACTTCAGGATGAGAGGAAGCAGGCGGGAAGTCCTTTTGCGCTTGAAGCACCTGCGCGCGAACGGTTGGACAAGCAGGCTTCAGTGTTCACCTGGAACCGCCAAAGGTACCTTTAATGAACGTCTTTTTATATCCGTTGACAGTGGGTGTTCAAGGTCCAGAAAGAGGCACTGGGGCAAGAGGACTTGCACTTTATGGTTTAGGCTATCGGTTTGAGCAGTGCAGAAACATCAGCCTCGACTCAAAACGAAAAGGATGAAATAGCATCGGTTTTGGTCATTGCCCGCCATCTGGGCATAAGAGATATTGCCAATTGTCTTCGCCACGGCCTGAGTCGCACAGGCTTCTGCCGTCTGAGCTTGTTGCTGCTTCTGACAGTAGTTTGCAGCCCTACCTCCTCCGCTGGGCTGTCCAAATCGCACGGAAGAGGAGAGGAACCCCTGAGCTCAAACGTTTCGTGAGAGGCCACATAGAACGGCGCAACGACCAATGGTCCGCGGAGTGGGAACGAAGCGATTCCAAGCCACAAGCGACCTGCTGCTCCATCATTGGGTTTGGGGTAATATGCTGAAGTGCTCCATGTGGACACTTCGCGCTGGCTCTACTGCCGGCGGATGGTAGAACGCAGACACACCCCAATGCAAAGCCAAGCGTACCCGAAAAGCCAAGGTTTTTAGCCTTAGGCAAGAACCAAAAACCGATCGACCTTGAAGCACAAGCCCAAACCCCATATACCCCAGATGTGCATGGAGTTTCTGTTTGCCCAGCAACTTGAAATACCCCAGACTGAAAACTTTTCAACCCTAAACCGCACCCCCTCAACCCTTACGCCTGAACTCAAGCCCCTTGTCCTTAACCCGTACGTCGCCTGAAGCTACAGAAACCCCGGTGTAGATTTAGGTCTGCCAAGCGCGGAAGAACGACAACACCATGTTCAAATGGATATAAGCCAGCGAAGCATGAGCTCTCACAGCCTTACCCTACTGGCTCCGACTTCTTTGAGGTTTCCCAGCAAAAGCCCAAGTATAGACTTTACCGGGGACTCTACCAACAAATCCTCATATGCTAAACCCTATGGGCGCTAAATCCCTAAAGGCATAAACCCGAATCCTAAACCCCCTAAGCCTCTAAGCCCACAGCCATTAAATCGCCTTGCCCCTCAACCCTAAACCCCAAAAACTAATCCTAAACCCCCTAATTTAACCTCGAAGACCTCAGCCCCTACAGATAGCCTAAGCCCCTAAGCCCTGGACCCCTATAGACTAAAGGCTAATCCTAAACCCCAAAGGTATGTAGAATAGTAGCCTCTTATGGGTATTGGGCCATTAGTTTACCTACTTTGGCCATTGGCGGGTTTAGGTAATCCTAAGCCCCTAAACCGCATAGCCCCTAAGCCCTAAACCCTAAACCCCTAAACCCCTGAGCCCCAAACCGCCCCACCTGACTGCGCTGGAGCGGCGCTCGGATCTCCGTCTTCCGCAGCTTCCTCCGGCGGCTTCGACTCGGGGTTTCATGGGCTTCATGAGCTTTACCCTGAGCTTCCATGTTCCTCAGGCCTGAGAGTAGTCCCTATATAAGTACTTTGGGCCCGAAGTACATACTATTTGGGTACATGGACCATGAGGTTTACATAAAGGTCCGTGACAGGGCATCTACAAAGAGGGTCTAGGGTTGTGGGGTGTAGGGTTTCGGGGTCCAACCAGGGTCTGGGCTTGTCTAAGCGTGAGGATTCGGGTTGTCGGTTTGCGGTTCGGGGCGCAAGGCTTTGCAGTAGAAGCCAGAAAGTTGGAAAATGATTATCCTAACCCCTTTATGGTAAATTATAGGGGATCCTGCCATTTATCCATATTCCAACTTTCTGGAGTTCCCTTTATGCGTAAGAAGTTTCAAGTCCAGAGGCAGGTCACAAACTTGCAGTCGAGGCTTCAGGGCTTTATCGTTTTTTTTTGTGGGGGATTACTGTCATGTGAACACGTGTTCTGGATCTCTAGTAGGGAGGAACTACTGCGATTCTAGAGCTCCAGAAATGCCGCCGGCAGCACGCAATTATTGGTTGATGACCTTTTGACTATCGTCTCGGCATATTCCACCTGGCTACTGTAGCTTCTCATGCACATGCACAAAACTCTACATACTGAACAGAGTTGCTTGCCGCATCTATGGCCTGAAATTGAACGTTCCAATGGAAGACTCAAGATGATGAAGTTTCCTCTGCTCTGCATGTCAATACGAATAAATAGTAGTAAAAATAGCAATAATGATGATGAAAATAATAACAATACTACGAATAAGAATACGAATACTGTTGAAGCCAAGAGTGGAGGGTGAGAGATTGAAACCATAGTTTTCGAGACAAAACTCGGCTTGTGCAACTGTCTGTCCGACGGTGTCCGACGGGGTTTGGGGTTTAGGTTTAGGGTTCAGTGTTTAAGAACTGGGGCTATGGGTGGGCATTTAGGATTCAGTGTTGTGCGTTCTTGGGCCCGTTTTAAGGTTTAAGATCCGGGATGCTTCGCTCAGCATCCGACTGCGGGACCCTTGCGAGGAATGGAGCACTCAAGTCATTACAAGAAGCTTTCACAAATTGAGGGTTTAGGGCTTGGGGTTTAGCACGAGGAAAACCCTATGAGGTCATCTTGAGATAGATTCATCCGCATGAATAGAGATGCACACCCCTGTGAGCCCGGCAGGTGAAACTAAGCCTTAACTAAGCATCTCAGCTCCGCTGAAACATGCCGGCCCACATCCTGTACACTTAAGCTCGCGCTTGGGGTTGAGGGGTTTACTTTCCGAAAGGCTCGCCCAAAGCTCCCAGCAAGATGTCCTGACTTCCGTGTAGTTCGGGAAGTGAGCGTGGTGCATGTTGATTCGGATGGTACCCTGCAGTCACCCTCCCTCAATGTTGCTCCAAGAAGCTCTCTTCCAGTCAAGACGGCGATCTTACAGCTGATTCATCCCATGGGCAAGAATCTGAGTTCAATACTTGAATCATTCGTAATACCACCATCCCAGCAGCAACGAGTCACAAAAACAACAACAGCAACACTGACACCGCAACTCCGACACAACCGCAACGACAGATGCTGTAAATCGACACTCCTCCTGCCACGTCAACTCCTCGTAATACTGCCGTTGCAGTTGCTATTATGTTCAAATCATCGCTATGCCTCCGGCTGCTGGTGCTGCTGTTGCCGTTCAACAGCTGATGCTGCTACTGTTGCTACGGTTCATTACGGATGGTCACAAAGCAACACACCAACAGCAAGACTGGTGGGACCGACAGTACAGCAAGTGTGGTAGCATCGCGATCGACAAGCTGAATCCCAAACCTACACCGTCGAAGCAGCGTGGGACTATGCTTCCGACACAAATGTGCCGCGAGGAGCAGATAAACCCGGAACAACCACAGATGCAACAGGAAGACACGACCGAGCATGGCTCGTCTTACTTCTAGGCTGCTGACAACTTGGTGGTGAAAGCTTCAACAGAACATCTAGAAGCAGCGACACCACAATTTGACACTGCCGTCTGAACACACCTGCTACAGTACGACTACGGCTAGGAGAGCCTACACCTGCTGGCAGTGCCATGTGTAAGACGACCTGACCCGGGTCTTGCGGCAGTCATGGTATCTCGAGATCTTCAGTAAAAGCAATCGAGCGCCTTCCGGCTTACCCGAAAACCGGACACAGAATTCAACTCTCAATCCGGACATCAGAAACCCACCCTAAGCCCTATACCCTAAACCATAAGCCCTAAACCGTAAGCCCTATAAGCCCTAAACCCCACACTGCTCCTGCCTCCATCGACTTCACGAAACCCATGGCATACTCGCCCTCCAGGTTGAGGGTCAAGGGTTTCGGGCTTCCATTCAACCCGCTCCACCTCCCCACACCGTACAGATGTTGCGTGCTAGATAGTTCCCCAAACGCCCACTAAACCAGCCTGAACCTTAAATCCAAAGCCTTGAATCGCTAAATTCACAAACCTTAAACCAGAAGAAACCTGCTTGGGATGTTGGCTGAGTCCCTCCCTCCTCCCGGACAGGTCGTTCGGTTGTCAGTCCCTTACTGTCTGATGCAGTTCACAGGTTAGATTTAAACTTATTCGAGTTTAGGGTTTAAGGTCTAGTCCTAAACTATTGTCATTGCCGGAGAGAATCACCGAATGCAGGAAGTGTCGGGCCGGGTCAAAGCCCGCACCAAGCCACGCCAATCTCAATAGCTGTAAGGGATTTAAACCTTCAAAATGTAAGGCTGTGGAAGGTTTCGGAGGTAAAGGGGTTTACTGTCTGAGGGCAAAAATCAGACATAATCATAACGAGAAAAACATGCATCAGAGTCGCAACAGCGATGGCTTTACCTGCAATCTCGACAGCAGCACCATCTCCCCCGCCCCAACTTAACCCTAAACCCTAAACCAAAACCAAAACTTAACCCGCAACATCAATTACCAAGTTCGCGTTCGGCTCTAGCTCTAAACCCCGATAACCCCAGGACGCCTGACCCAAAAGCCCTGGGCCTTGATACCCTATATAAAGGTCGTGCCCAAATTCCTGAGATGCGTAACCCTAAATAAGTGCCAGAAATGTAGCATGCCATAAACCCCCCCCCTTCGAAGCACACGATCCGAAGCTTGCTAGTTTTGGGGCCAGAATGATCAGAATATGGTTTTGGGCCTGGGACATTTTCCAATGCAAGTATAAGGAGACTAACATGGAAGAGCGTCGGTAATTACACCGACCCCTGTGATCAATACCCAAAACCTAGCCCCAGAACCAAAAAGGCCTAAAGCCAAAGAACAACTAACCCTCCTTGCTATAAAAAAAAGCCAGACAGCCCGAGCCTTCCGCTGAATCCCAGAAGTCTCAGTGTGAGAGGGTTCAGGTTGTAGGATGTGGGGTTCAGAGGTTTTCAGGCTTAGGGTTTAGGGCCTCAAGGGCTTAGGATTTATGAAGGGTTTAAGTTTATAAGGTTTAGGGGCATGGGCGGTGGGCAGTCGGGGATGTTGCTAGGGAGCCTCTTGTTTAAATGCAAAAGCTTGAATGATGAGAACCGGGTTGTATATTGACAGGAGAGCTTTCGGGGACGATACCAGGACAGGGACTACAAGAGGATAGTACTACTACTACTACTACTACTACTACTACTACTACTACTACTACTACTACTACTACTACTACTACTGTTACGACTACTATTACTATTACTATTACTATACCGTTACTATTATGGCTGATTTTCCGAACCCTTCATGATCGGATTTGTTCCTGCAAACCGGATCCCTAAGCCCCGAAGTGCGGGGATTAGGACTTTGCTTGGGAGTTTCGGGTTCCTGCGTTGGGGCTTGTAGAATTGTACAGTAGAAGCCGAAAAGTTGGAAGCCCATAGGGTGCGGTTGAGGTTTAGTTTAGGGCCTCCAGGTTTGGAGCCTAAAGGATCTACAGTAGAAGCCGAAAAGTTGGAAACCCAATAGCTTCAATCCTTAAGAGTGAGATATAGGGAATCCCAGCACCATTTGGCCTTAATCCGGTTTCCAACTTTATGGGTTTGACTGTAGTGCGTAAAGTCTCGTCCGTATGGCCGAAGGTAGAGTTTCTTCTGATTCCCGGCAGGGCTGCTCCTCGCTTGAAACGGTTTTTGGCTTAAGGGTTTAGGGTTCAGGGTTTATGTTTCAGGGTTCAGGGTTTAAGGGTTTAGGGATTAAGGGTTTAGGGTCTAGGGTTTAGGGTTCAGGGTTCAGGGTGTAGGGTTTAGGGTTTCCGGTTTGCCTGAAAGCGTACCGTTTCAGCTTCGCGGAACACGAGGAGTTCAACCGAAGGTTTAAACAAAATGCCCAAGTGCCTGATATGCATACCGTCTTCCAGGTGAAAGCCTGCACAGCTACCGTCCTAAGCTCACATGCTCAAGCCCAGTTCGTGCTCTTCTGCATCCCTCTCCTCTGATTTGAGGATACTTTCTGAAGCTTTTCATAAAGAGGCCTTTATAATTAGAATAGGGTTTTGGGGCCCATTATGCTACAATTACAATAAGGAACCCCCCAAAAGTATTGGTAATTATTAGGCCCCTATAGTATACCCTATAGTATAGCAACAGTGCTTCCTAAGAGACCTAGAGCCGCGGGATGGTGGAGTCTCTGGGTGGTGACCGACCCCTTGAGCCTCAAGCCGCAACTCCGTACCTTGACGGCCACACCTTAGACTTACCCACAGGCCCCAAACTTCATTCCTTTTTGGGGTTCATATATAGACTTCTACAAGGTAATCCCAAACAGGAACTAGTATGGTGCCTATGGGTAAACCCTAAAAGTCCTGAAGCCCTGAACCCTGCCAAATAGAAGGGCCCACGTACTTTAGGGCTTGGTCAAGAGCTGAGGAAGATGAAAGCTTACGTTTTAGAGCTTTACCCTTTGCCATCAACCGTACCCCAATCCAAGAAAGCAAGCTCGCAGGGGAAGTGGCATCGTCGTAGTACGCATGGCCCATCACAAGCCCCTGCGTTCCATGGATGACGACCTGATCCGGCGTAGCTTGCAGCTTGGAGGGACCAACACATGCCGTTTACACCCGCAAAAGGGCTACCATGAGAATAAGAATGGGGGATCCTTTAAAAGGGCTTCTATGATAATTAGAAGCGGCCCACCAAAAACAAGACGATCAAGGGTCTTCGGCTGCGAGTTTAGGTGTTCGAGGTTTGGGTCGGTTTCTGGGTGTACAGTGGGTTCTCGGGTTTCGGGTATGCCTGGACCCCAAAAGTATGTAGAATAATAGCCCTTTAAGGGTTTTGGGCCATTATTTAACCTACTTTTGGGGGTTTAGGTGGTGGCTAAGGGTTTGTAGGTCTTCTTATCGGGGATTAACATGCAGTGCAGAGCTTAAGGTTGCAGTTTTCTTCAAATTGCACCATACGCCCCCCCAAACACACATAATGATCAATGACGGCCAACGCTCCGAGGCCTACCTTAAACTACCAAACCCTACTTTTTTGTAGGTTCCTATTATAAACCCGAATATGGAATTTATAGGGACCCTACGAAAAAGTAGGTTTTGGTAGGTTAAGGTAGACCATACAGAGCTAGACAGGGATTTCATCTCCACTTACGATTACAAGGCTGGGCCAAGCCAACTGAAGCTCTCTGCCCCAAGCCGCTAAACCGGAAGGCCAGGCCATACCCAAAGGATCAGGGGACTTAGCAAGTAAACTTAGAATTACCCTAGTTCGGGTTTTAAGCAATCCTAGCTACAGTTTATTTATGTTAAACCCTAGGTACTGAGCCCCGTTTTGATTTCTGTAGGCCATCCTCAAGCCCTTCTTTGCACACTGAGACCCTAACCCTAAGTGCCAGACCCAGTGCCTTGTTGAACCCATCTCTTTTGCTAATGACATGATATACAAGTATAAAGCATGAACTGAAAAGACATGAGAAACGTGTCACCGAGCAGCGTCGTAAGAACACCAGCAAACTAGCAGCAAAGCGAACAACTCCAAACGGCAAGAAACAAGACTGGTATCAACCATAACTTACGGACACTGCACACAGACAAACGGAACACCAACACACTGCCTCAAATTGCCTCAGCACATCGAAACACGCAGACGCACAAATGTCTGGGTGTACATACATATTTGCATACATACATACACACAAACACATACATAAATACATACATACATACATATACATACATACATACATGCATACGCTCACCGCCCCCCCTCCACCCACCCTCCGGCGACATACCAAAGGAAGATGTTGAGTGGTTCGCGGCTGGCTGGCTGACATTATACTCATAACCTGCATTTGGTGCCTCGAGCTTATCGTTCTGTCACTAGTCATCATTTTGGTCTCCGCGCTGTTCATCACAGAAACGTACCAATGAGAAAGCTGTGTTTGTAAGCTGTGTTTGTTGAGTCCCGTTTTTGTTGGCATTACTTCTAGTACTTTCGTCGTTGATCCATTATACTCTGTAATGCCTTTTGATGCCGTCACATTTCATTCTACTTGTCACACAATGCCAAACACACACAACAAAACTCAATCAAACAGCATAAAACCCCTAAATCCTAACCGCCCCAAGCCCTAAACCCTAACCCTATCCCCTAAACCCTAAACCCTAACCCTATCCCCTAAATCCTAAGCCCTAAACCCTAAACCGCCCTAAACCCTAACCCTACCCCCTAAACCCTAAACCGGAAATACCAACTCCCAGGCTTCCCGGCCGCTTCCGAGCTGAGCTTCGCTGAGGCCCAGGGCCTCAAGGCGAAGCCCCAATCCTGCTGAGGCGGGGGATTTCGCGGATGTCTTGTATGTGTTTTACAGCGAACTCCAGAAAGTTGGAATATGGTTTCATGGTAGGATACCCTATAATTTACCATAGAAGGGTTAGGATAATCATATTCCAACTTTCTGGCTTTTACCTTAGAGGGAGGGAGGGAGGGTTTAGGTTTCGGGATTTGGGAATAAGGGAGAAGGGGCGACGGGTGGGGAGGTGGGTGCGCTGCAGAATGCTCGAATCTAGGAGAGGTTTGCTTGGATTTACAGCGTTTTGGTTTGGACTTTTTTTGCAAGGTTCAGCGCTGCGCGGCTTCATGTTCAATTCTAGGCATTGCTTTTCGGGTCCCTTGAGCGTGTGGGAGGCTGGAGTTCTGCTTTGGCCTCACAGGGTCGTAGCATTGTTGTTCTTGGGGTTCATTGAGTTCATGTCTCGGTTCAGGTTACACGGGCTGATGATTCAATCGCTTGGGTCTCAAATGGTGGTCGGGGTGAGTCCAACAGGTTGGGGTTTCAAGGGAAGCGCCCTCGGCTTTGAGTTGGGGCTTTGGATTTCGAGTGTAGGGAGTGGCTCAAGCACGGGATTCCGGCTCAGGTGTTGGCCGAAGGGTCTTGCGGGTTTCGAAGTATGGTTTGAAGGCTTTACTCGCAACCGCGAACGAGAAGCAACAAAGGATAGACTCTGACATAATGACGGCAGCGGGAAAATAGATCCCATAATCTCACCGTCAACCCCAAATGTCATGCACGCAACGCTAGACAACATACCCCAAGCGTGCGGGAATTGCCTCAGGATAGACAGGATTGCCACCAGCAAAATATGAAACCGCACCGGCCTGACACATCAAGTTTAGAATGTGGGGCTTTTGGCTTATAGGGCTTAGGACCTAGGATTTAGCAGTTTCGGGGCTTTAGAAAACAAGCTTATAGATAAGGAGGTTTGGGATTCAAAAACGGCATTCTGAAGAAGGCTTGCTGTCCCGTAAGAACTGATCTGTCTGACCTGCTAGGGTTTGGGGCACCGGCACAGGATTTAGGGTTCAAGGTTTAGATTTTAAGACCTACGAACCACTGTAACATCGTGAGGAAATTGACAGTGAGGCTTGGGTGTCGTGCAGCAGCAGCAGCAGCAGCAGGATACTGACTGCAGGAGCTTTATTAATTAAGTTACAAGGGTAGCGGTGTGTGTGTGTGTGTGTACTGCTCAATAATACTAGACATCCATCAAGGAACTCGATGGAATAGGATTGTTCACACATGCAGCAGCAAAGGTTCTGGCAAATGACAAGCATCTGGCGTGTTCACCCTCAACCCTCCACCTCGAGCCCAAATCCTAAACCCTTACAGCCCAAATCTTGAACCCTTACACCTTCAACCCCCTCAACCCCCTCAACCCTAAACCTGTTAACCCTTAAGCCCTTAACCCCTAAACCCTTAAGCCTAAGCCCTAAACCCTAAAACGCCCCTCAAGCCAGGAGCCCTAAACCCCAAAAAGGCTGAATCGCTAAACCCCTAAAAGCCCCTAAACCCAAAGCCCCGAACCCCTCAACCCTAAATCCTTAAACCCTGACCCCAAAGCCCCTACCCTCAACTCCAAACCCCCTCCTAAATCTGGAGAAAGATCCTTGGTTTTTAAGTAACAGAAAAGTGTAAAGTTTTATCTCATAATTGATGGTTCTTTTTTCGGAAAAAATGAAAGTATGGTACTCCAAAGCCCAGGATCTGATCCTGAGGACCCCCACCCTGGTCGTGCGGAAAGGAATCAGCCGGGCCTCCGGAGCTCCGCTGGCAAAGTCGGGGTTTGGGTTTCGGTTTTGGGCTAAGGGTTTAAGGGAATAGGGTTCAGGGTTTTAAGGTTTTCGGGTAGGTTTTTAGGGTTTAGGGAGGGTTTTAGGGTTTAGGGCTTTGGGGTTTAGGGTTCAGGGTCTTGGGGGCTTGAGGTTTAGGGGGTTCCGGGGTTTGGGTTTGGGCTAGGGGTTTAGGGTATACGAGTCTAAGGGTTTGGTGCTGAAGGGTTTAGAGCTTCGGGCTTCATGGCTTTTAGGGCTTGGTGTTTAAGAGTTTATGGGTTTAGGGCTTAGGTTTTTTTGGGGGATCGGTGCTTTGAGAGTTTATGATGGTTTTCAATTTTTTTCGGGCTTGGTGGTTAAGAATTTCAGGGCTTAGAGGTTCAAGGGTTGAAGGTCTATGGGCTTGGGAAGTTTAGGGTGTAGGGTTCAAGGGCTCAGGGTTTAGGGATCAGGGTTTGGGATTTAGGGCTTCGAAGAAATGGGTTGATACGATTTAGGACTCCGGGTCCAGACTATAACTATAGGACTCAGGGATGTGTATTCAAGTGGTTCATGGCCGGTACAATCGGCGAAACAACTTCCTCTGGGGCAAGCTCATGTTCAATCGTTTCGAGATCGATCGCATTACCCCGCGGCACAGAGGGCTCGGCGCGCGAGTTTCGGTGCTTCATCTGCCGAGAAATTTCCTCTGGTCAGCTGAGCGCCTGTGACTTTCTGTGACCATCCCGTGCATCGGTGCCCGGTGCTGGTCCTTCCGAGATTCCCACCGCTGTGGGCCACCCTTTGCAAGTACAAGTTGAAGTTGCATTCGGTTTATGCAGTTCGTGGCGTGGTGCATCGGCATGTATACCGCTACATCTAGGCACACATGACTGTGTACATCTGCTTGTCTATGGACGACCGACCATGTGCGTGTGTGCATGTGTACACACACACATAGTTGCATACAGACATGCATGCATAAATTATATGCGTCTGCGGAACCTGGCACATACACAACCTTTGTAGTGCAGTCTGCGGGGCAGCGTGGCGTTGTTTTAGCATTTCTTAGCCATGATCCTCGAAATCGGCAGGCCGGTAAAGCTAGACACAACTACATGGCTACTCTGAACTATACGGTCCACTTAGAAATGGACCCAAATCCAGAGAACTACCTAACGAGTTTAGCAGAATTGCGAGTTCCAGGTAAGGGCCACGGTTTTCGGGATGTGGTTTCGGATTGGGAGGTTTAGCGCTTTGCAGAGCTCAGGGCGATTCAGATTGAAGCTTTGTAAACAACAACAATTGTTGTTGCGGCTTTGGGAACTTTGGCTGTAGCAGTTCGAAAGTTCCCGGAGCCCGGCCCAAACCCAAAACCAAAACCCTTAAACATTTTAACCCTAAACCCTAAGCCCTAAACTTCTAACACTGCTGCCTCTGCAGGCTTGAAAAGAACAGGTCGGACGCTGTAGGCCTGGGCCCGCGCTTTCGGAAAGCCTGTTCATGGAACCCCCTCAGATGCTCCCTAAACCCTAAACCCGGACCATGAACCCCTAAATCCTAAACCGGAAATGCTAAAGCCTTGGCTAGCCTTGCAACTCCCTGGAACCGCAGAGCAACTGAAGAGAGGAATCTGCATGCTTGTGAAAACCAAGGCGTGTTTGTGCGTAGCGGTCTTACGGGGCTTCATGTGTGCGTTTATGGAAGCTTCCAGGCGATAACTAAAATGAAAAGGCTCCGCACATGTAGAGACCCTAGAAGCCCAGTTAACGGGGCTCTCAGCGGAGTTTCAGGTATGCTGGCATGAGGTCGTCAGGGTCTAGGCTTGGAGGGCTCTGCGATTCAAGGTCGTGTATAGCAACTGAGTCTCGAGGCTCACCAGGAGGCTCCTTGTGCTGCAAAGCCTATCGAGCTTTAGGGGTGGCTGAGCGTAAGTTTTGGGCGTCATAGCACTGGTGGATTGTGCCGAAGATATGCAAGGCTAGTCTCGGTGTTTGCGCCTCATCAGTTTAGGTTTCGCGGGTTAAGGTCCAGGGTTTTGAGCTTAGGTTTGCTTAGCCGGTGTAAACTCTCGACTTCTTCGTGTGCAACCCCCTCGACCAGCCGGATTCGATACCAACACTGCGTCGTTTATAATTATGTGTATAAGTGTAAACATTAATATACATCTAAACAACTATAAACGAATATACATGTATATGTATACGTACGTACATACAGCTATAATGCCACATGCGGGCCTTGCCAGACAGTCACGATTTGCAGTGGCCTCAGGCAGTGGGTGGTCACCGGCTGATCTCATCAAAAAGTTGAGCCAAAGAACGCTCAGCGAAACCCTAAACCCGAAACCCTAAACCCTGTCCAAGACCGGTGGCATGCTGCCACCTGAAGCACTCGTGGGCGAGCTTCTCCTGGAACATCTCCTTTCTGTCCCCTAGCCCTAAGGGTCCATGCACTCATATAGTATATACATTGGCCTTAAAGTACTCCCTACATAGGTACATTGGGCCCACAGTTTTTGCTAAATGGGTACATGGACCCTTAGTGGTCGAGAGCTTCCGGCTCGTGAAGAACCACGGAGAGATGCGAGCCCTCGGCTAGTCATGGAGTTGCAGCAACGGCGCCGACAGTGAAAGCCAGACGAAACAAAGGAAAAACATGATGCCACTCAACAGCCTTGCGTCTCAGCCTGAGGGAAGGTGGCTACAAAAAACATAAACCCAAGAGCCCTGGCCCTATGCGGCCCCTATAATTACTATGCGGAACCCCTGATTACATGGGGCCACTCACTCAAGTCGAGCTCGGTGCTTTTGACAGCAAAGCAGGCCCTGAAAACCGGCTCCTGAAGACAAGCCTCTCGACAAGCTTGACTCGCTCCAAACTCCAAACCTTATATCACTACCACCCCTGAACCGCTCCCCATGCCGAGGCAGTATGTCGTTGTCAGAGGTCCTCAAAATCAGGATCCGAGTGCTATTTCGGGTCTATAGCAGGATCCCCTCCCGTTTTGTGCGAAACAACAGGCTCATGTTGAGGCTTTCAAAAGGAACCCTAAACCAAACCCTAAACCCTAAACCCTAAGCCCTAAAGCCTAAACCCTAAACCTAAACCGTATGAGTCACGTACTTTCTGAAGCTGAGCTCCATGCGTAACACTCATCCACCAGCCTGCGAGATGGAGTAACGCGTGCCGAAAGACGATATGGGGTTTACCCATAGGCCCCATAGTAGTTCCTTTTGGGGATTACCTTATAGAATTCCATATATGAACCCCGAAAAGGAGCTACTTTGGGGTCTATAGGGTCTTGGGGAAATTGGGGTTCGGGATTGTTTACAGCGCGACGAAAGAAAACAGCACCGTGAAGCACTCCGAAAAGAGTTCCCTACATCCTGCGGCAGTAAGGAAGCCCTGGCCCCCAAAAGGAGCCTGAATGCCAACTGTTAAAAAGGATTCCAGCAATCAGCCCTTAGACAGCATCGGTTTAAGTTTTAGGACTTCGGGTCAGCGGAAAACCTCAACCCCCCAGCCGAAACAGAAACTAAACACGCCAGTACCTTGCACATAAGATGCTGCACCTTGACTGCATCCCTGATCCTTTCGCAAAACACCGCGGGACTTACGAAGCCTGGCAAGAAAGTAGGTACACAACCCGCTGGGCACGCTACTTTATAGCCCCGACTCAAATACTTCGATATCCCTACCTATAGGCCCCATAGTAGCTCCTTTTTGGGATTACCTTATAGAATTCTATGAGGTAATCCCGAAAAGGAACTACTATGGGGCCTCTGGGTACTTCTTATGTTCAAGGGGGCTCAAAAAGCTCCTC
>CAJNDT010000857.1:338322-486079 GCA_905221615.1 Symbiodinium sp. CCMP2592
TTCTAGGGTTGGCCATGGCCCTGCACGACCCCAAACCCTAAACGGCAAACCCTGAACTCGAAGCTTTAAGCCCCAAACCCTGAACCCTAAGCCCTAAACCCTATACCCTATGCCCTAAACCCTAAACCCTAAACCCCAAGCCCTAAACCCTAAGCCCTAAACCCTAAACCATAAGCCCCAAACTCTGGAACCCGACTTCTTACTTGGGAGTCTTGGGCTCTTAAGATCCGGCAGCGAGCTCTTGACATGGGTAGTTATCAAAATTATGGTCCCTCTTTGGGTACCCTAAATATAAGGTGCCGTACTATAATAAGGACCCAAAAGGGGACCCTAATTTTGACAACTACCCATATGCATTCTGAACCTCCAACCCTTGCCTCCATGTTCATCTCTGTGAGATTCTGCTCCTTTGGCTCCTGCCGGCGGAAAACAAAAGAGCCAGAACTCACGCAGAGGCCTGACAAATTGAAAAGGCATGTTGTATACTGGAGTTGCATTGGGGCGAAAACACAACTTTTAAAGTATAAAACAACCAGAAGCCTCCCCGAACTCCATATTCTAAACCTCTGTATCAGGGTTTGGGGCTGCAGGGTTGATTCGGGCTTTAGGTTTTCGGCTTGAGGCGTTTAGGGCTTAGGGTTCATGGCTTATGGGTTTAGGGTTTACCTAAACCCCCAAAAGTAGGTTAAATAATGGCCCAAAACCCATTACTGGGCTATTATTCTACATGCTTTTGGGGTCCAGGTAGGGGTCTAGGCTGAGAAAGTCGACTCACTGGGTCACCACGCAGCGAAAATCGGAACGCCGCCGCAGGATCAGCGACGACCGGTGCTCTGCGAAGCTGACTCCGTGCCTACTTGGAGGATCATGGGACTCAGTAAGTAGGGCTACAAGTACCTTAATTGAGGTTATATGTAATTATAAGTACAGTTACCTTAATTATAACCCTAGTTACTAAGTCTCATGATTCTCCAAGTAGCCTCCTCAAGCCCTACATGACCCAAAACTTAAAGCCCAAACCCAGAATCCTAGACCAAGACGTGCTGCTTTCCTCTTAATTAATTGAGTACCAAGACCCAGACCCGAAAGCCGAAACCTGGAATTTCCAGAATTCCGACAACCCCGAAGCCCAAACCAAGGCCCAATCCTCAGACCCCAAAGTAATGCACCCCACAAGTGTCCTATAGGCCCTTCACCCTACGAACCCCCCCGCCGGCCCCACACCCCGCCCGCCTCTCCGAACTTCAGGGCTGCGCCATCGCTGGGTATGGAGGCGAAGAAGTAGCTGATGCGCAGGGAGCCCTCGGCATCCTTCTTGAAGCCTGCCGGTGCTCTTGTTTTCGGTTCAGGGCTTAGGGTTTAGGGGATCGGGTGGTAGGGGTCACGAGTTTAGAGGTTGTAGGGCCGAAGACTTTAATTAGGGAACTCGGTTCTCACAACCCACGCTTTACAGGCCTGTATAGCTGCGTTTATGTGTTGCCGTGGTAACCCAGCTGTTGTGGGTTAAGAACTTACAGTTTAGATCAAATGAACTGCGCCAGTCCTACATCCTACGCAATTGCTTAGTCTGCTGCAGGGTAGCTCTGTATACCAACTTCATAAGATTCGGCCTCTGTCTTGCTGTCTGTCTCTATCACTCAGTCGCTCTCTCTTTCACTCCGTATGTATGTATGCATGCATGCATTCATGCATGCATTTATGCATGAGGCGCGGCGCTACATCCGATGTCCGAGAGCACGCGACCCTAAACTCTACCCCCTTAGCCACCGCACTTTGCCCCTAGAAGCCCTAAGCCCCTAATCTTAAAAGCCTAATGCACCCTGAAATCAGCTAAGGAAAAATATACTTTAGCACGCAGCTAGGCGCCCGCGCCAATCGTGTACTGCGCCTCAGTGGTTTCCTCGGCTTGGCTTCGTCCGCGATGCTTGGCACTACGCAGAGCTAGCCAGACGGGGTGGGAGAACCTGTCACTAATTAATTACCGGGTTCTCTCTAGCCCAGAGAACCCAAACTGCACTGTCCAGACAAGGGCTTCCGAGCAAAATTGCACTTTAGAGTAAGTTCAACGATCATGGTTTGAAGCTTTAGGCCGCAACCCAAAACTAAAGAAACAACCGGATGCCGCTCTAGATGCAGCTGTCTCATGTAAGCCGGAATAACCAGGCTACAGTAGGGTCTGCAATGTCCTAGCTATACAACAAAAGCAAAAATGCAACCTCAGGTATTCATATTGCTGATTGCTTTGCCCCGTATGTGAGCGTCCCAAGACAATGGAACATCGATTCCAGACTCGCAGACCCTGGCTGCTTTGACTTACGAGCCTTTTCACCAGAGATTCAGAGCTGCTCGCAATGCGAAAGTCTCTCTGTACGCAAACAAGAGAGCAAAAGCCCCAAATCCCTAAACCTTCCATATATAAATCCTGCCTTGCAGCCCCAGCAGCTGCAGCAAAATAGCAGGTTAAAACCCTACGGCTGCATTGTAATCCTCTAAGCCTTATAATAGAAAAGTGCTGCATTCCACTGGGTCCGCCTTAAGCCTCGAACCCTGAGCTGCAAACCCTGCACCCTTGCCCCGAAACTCTAAACCCCCAAGCCCTAAACCACATAAGCCCTGAATCCCCAACCCTTAACTAAACCCTCTAAGCCCTAAACTCCCCTCCCCCCCCAACCCGAAAACCCCAGACCCTAAAACCCTCCTTCCCGAAAGCCCTTACACCCTAAAACCCTCAAACCTCCACACCCTAAACCCTAAAACCCTCAAACCCTAAACCCTAAAACCCTTAAACCCCAAGTTGCTACAGGAAGCCGAGGTCCCTACGCCTTCTTTCGTCTCGAAGACATAGTTGCCCATGGCTATGGCCTTGCCCACGATCGCTTAGGGGATAAGGTGTTAATAAGGATAAGGGTGTAGGGCTTATTGGGTTTAGGTTCAGGAGTTTAGGGTTTAGGATTGAGGGTTTGGGGTTTAGGGTTTAGAGGTAAGGTGTTAATAAGGATACGGGTGTAGGGCTTGTTGGGTTTAGAGGTTTAGGGGTTTAGGGTGTATGGCTTGTTGGGCTTAGAGGCTTACGGGTAACACCTCAACAAGGATAGGGGTGTAGGGATTGTTGGGTTTAGAGGTTTAGGGTTTAGGAATCCCGACATGTGAACCCCAGAATCGCTTCCGATTGCGCAGCAATTTTTCAATTCCGCTTGGGCTGCTCGTGCGGGCCCTTCTGCGGCATTACATGCGGAGCTGATGAATCTTAAACCACGACGACATCTGCAAAACACAGGAAAACATCACGAATCCAGTGTTGCTGGCAGCATACCTAACCCCTTGCCATGCGAAGCGTCAGAATTCAGGGGTCCATGGCATCATGCAGACATGGGTGGGGCAGAACTAGAGCAACAGGTGTTCGTCGTGCAAAATGAAACTGAGCACGGAACCGTCTTCTCCTGCAAGATGATGCCGTAGTTGCTGAAACTGTACCGAGCCTCAGAGCAACCACGCTTTAGGATAGAGGGACCGTAAGGGGATACTATTGCTAATACATATATTGGTGGTTGAGGGCCGAGAGGCCCCGAACGAAGGGGACACTCATGGACAGTCGTATGCTACAAAATGACTGAACAAACGATACCGGTTTACGTATCATAAACTCTGTAAACAAAGGGCATAAGGCTGATAAGTCTTTGCCTTGTGCATCTACGTGTGGCCCATTGTTTGAAGTAATCTTCATCAAGCTTCCGTGAACCGGCTCCACCTATGTAACGGGCATGCTTACGAAGGCCACTCATGAGAAGGTCACACAGGGCCGAGGCTTCGCAGCAGACCCATCGATTTCGGGGTTTTGGGATCGGCTTTCGTCAAGCTTTCACGTTTAGCTAGCAAGCCTTTAGATTTCCCGCAGGGCATGTTAGCCTGTCATGCGCAAGAAACAGAGTTCTTGCGAAGGAATCAATATCAAGCCATGAAAGCCAGGGAGCCCTATTGTATAGATCCTGGTTTGGTAACTGAAACTAAGTTCCTCAACAGGAACCCAAGAGAGGGAATTGCAACACGATCAACACAAGTGCTTCCAACAGATGTACGACAGCAAAATGCGCGAAGGAAAGTGACGATGCCCTGAACAAAAAGTGTAATAGCGGGAAAGGTAGCCACAACACAAAACCATCACAGAAGAAAACAGCTAACAGTTGCTCCGCACTGGAAATGCCAGGGTCTCAGCATTGATCAAAAAATGAAGGGAGCCAGAACGCTAAATCCGAAGCCAAACATCATCAGCCCTAAACCCCAGAGGGACCCTCCCTAGAATCGAAGATCTTAGAACTCCGAAACTTTGCTGTGGGATCCCCGTGGCTCCCCTGTTCGGAAACAGTCGACAGCAAGGCTCCACCCCATCGAACCCTTCGAATTCTAGAGCCCTCAGTTTAGGGGTTTAGGGTTTTAGGGTTTAGGTTTCTTTTTTTAAAGCTCCTTTTTCCAGGGGGCGGCTCGTCGCAGCATAGGGTTTTAGGGTTTAGGGTTTAGGGGTTTAGGGTTTAGGGGTTTAGGGGTTTAGGGTGTAGGGTTTAGGGTTTCGCAACACCTTCAAGAACCCCGAAGCGCCCCTGTCTAGAACCCCTGAACCGCAAAGCCCCACGCACATACAGGGAACTCCAGAAAGTTGGAGTATGGTTTCATGGTAGGGTACCCTATAATTTACCATAGAAGGGTTAGGATAATCATATTCCAACTTTCTGGCTTTTACTTTAGACTCCAAGCCCCGAATGCCCTATCTCTCTTTCTGTCTATATATGTACGTACATTAATATACATCTGCAAACCCTAAACTTCTAAACCCGCAAAACCCTCGACCATATACGTACCCCAAACCCCTGAAGCCTTACCGTTAGCCCCAAAGTAGTTCCTTTTGGGGGTTCATATATAGAATTCTATAAGGTAATCCCAAAAAGGAGCTACTTTGGGGCCTATGGGCGGACCCTAATATAGTACCCTGAATAGTAGGATCCTTATCATAAGGACCCCGCAAAATACGATACCCGTAATTTCGGAAACTCTCATATAGGCACCCTAGACCCCTGAAGCACCCTTAACCCCTATACCCTAAACCCCTGAAGCACCCTTAACCCCTATACCCTAAACCCTTAAAGCACCCTAAACCCCTGAACCCTAAACCCTAAACCCTTAAAGCGCCCTAAACCCCTGAAGCCTCAAAGCACCCTGAGGAGGCGGCCCAGGGCTTCAGCGCGAAGCCCTCGTCCTGCGCACGTTCCGGAAGCTCCGGGAACTTCGGAGAGCCACGGTTTAGGTCATAGAAATTGTATAGGGTTTGGGTCCGGAGTTTTGAAGGGTTTTGCCGGGTTTTGGGTGGTTTTCGCTTTTGCTTTTTGATTTTGGGGATTGGCTGAGCTGGCTGGCAAAGGTTGGGGGGCTGGGGGGCTTGGGAGGGTTTCTGGGTGGCTGGGCTGGGCGCCTGGGTTCGGGGAGGCCTGAGGGTCCGGCTGGGCTGGCTGCTGGGTGGGCAACCTGGCTGGGCTGGTTGGGCTGGGGTTGGGGCTTGGGGGCTGGAGAGCTAAATTCTGGGCTGGTGGCAGCTGGGGTGCTTGGGCTTGGGCTGGGCTGGACTTTGGATGGACACGTTTAATGAAAAAGTGGGCTGGTTTGGTCTGGGCTGTGGGCTGGGCTCTGGGCTCTGGGCTCTGCGGGCTCGGCTGGGCTGGGCTGCCGCTGGGCTCGGCTGGGCTCCGTCGGGCACGTTTAAAGAAAATTCGAAACTATTGAAAATGCAGTCGCAACGAAATTCACACTATATCTATTTATCCTGCTCTTGAGGGTTTAGGGTTGAGGGTTTTAGGGTTTAGGGTTTGGGGCTTAGGGTTTGGGGTTTAAGGTTTGGGAAAAAGAAGAACGAAACCGACAAGGACATTATCAGCAGTAGATAAGGATATAAAAACACATATACAAACAAAAGTATGTGTGTGTGCATGCACGTGTACGTATATATAAACATACACGCATGTGTATATATATATATATATATATATATATATGTATGTATATGTATATATATATATATATATATATATATATATATATATATATATATATATATATATATATATATATATATATATATATATATATATATGCCACATGTGGTTGCCTTCTGAACGGCTTGTTCTTTGACTTTTCTGCCTGGTGGTGGCCTTAGAGGGTTAATTCGGGCTTCGGGGTCTCAGGGTTGAAGTTTGGAGGCTGCACATTACTACGCTGAACTTAGAACCCTAGCAAAAATTGTAATTTTAGCTGTTTCTTAGGGATTATAATAACCACAAATAAAAAATGTTTCTAAGTACCCCTAAGATTAGGGTTTTAGGGTTTGAAAGACGATACGGATCAGGCTTAAGGGCTTGGTTCTAGTTTATGGTGGGTTTCGGGTTCAGGGTTGAAGAGCAATCTTGGAGCTTTGGCTTGGACTTGTGTAAGCTTCAGGATTCAGGGTTTTGGTTTGGGTTTAGGGTTCAGGGGTTGAGGGTTTCATGCTTGAGACATTTAGGTGTGAGCGACTTTTGATGTTGGAGAGAGCTGGTGGTGGCGGTGGTAGGGATTAAGGGGCTTAAGGCTTGTGGGAGACAGGGTCAAGGGAAGGAGGTCATGAGTCAAGGAGATCAAGGTTCCGGATGCCAGGCCTCAATCAGGGCTTAATTGAGATACAGGGCTCATGGAAATGAGTGAAACACTCGGCCCGTTGGTGGTGCTTATCCAAGCAGTCACACCACTGAACCAAGGGCCGTTGCAAAAATATGCACTTGCACACAAATATCATGGCCGCTCAACCCTGCAAAGACGCGCTTCAACTCTCAACAAACCGAAAAAATGCCTCAATGGCGCCAAGCGCGAAACCTGGACCTCTAAATCCTAAAGCCTAAACCGTAAACCTCATTATTAACACCCCTGGGCTTTTCGTATCCTCAGGGAAATCATCGTTCAGGCCACGGAAGTAGGACAGCGCACCTCCGAGCACACTCGAGTCCCTGAAGTCTGCGTAAGATCCCTGAACCTCCGGACCGAGGTTTAGGGTTTAGGAAATAGGATTTAGGGGTTTAGAGTGTAGGGGTTTAGGGGCTTTGGGCATTTCATTTTTGAGCTCCTTTTCTGCCTGAAGTACCAGCCGTCGACGAAAGATCGCATGGGTCAGGAGCTTAGAGTTTATGATGGGGATTATGATGGAGACTTTAGCTCATCAGCCCCTGATCCATGGGTCGAAAGTACTTATTAATTAGGCATTGGAGTGATGTAATGCAGGTCAATCTGTGAGAGAGTATATGAATGGGATTCAGGGCTCAAAGGTAATCGAGTTTGTGCTTCACTTGAAGGAGCTTATACGATTCAATTAGAGTGGTAAGAAATCAAGTACTGGGACCGCATCAAGCCTGCAGGATATCTTCAGGTTTAGGTTTTGAGATGTGAGATGCCAGGATTGGGTGCAGAAGATGCCTCGACAACAGCAAGGTGAAAGGCCTAAGGCTAACGGTTCAGGGTGAATGATTTATGGCTTTAGGGTGTGAGGCTTCAGGATTTCAGGCTGCATAAAGCTCTTCTCGTCGGGTGATGACTTACCGACTCTTCTTCAAGCTGCTTAACGTGTACGCTTCCCCCGAAACCCCAAACCCCTAAATGCACTTCCTGCAATGCGAACCTGAACGCTAAGTCTATCCAGACAAAAACAAACAATATAGCTCTTGATGCAAGCATCCCTTCAATCAAGGACAAAAATTACGGCGCAGACAAGAGAAACTCAAACAAGAGCTCGTTGAAATTTGAATCGGAAAACCTACACGCCAACCGCCTGAAATGCACGAATCCTTGATTCGAATCCTTAAACGACTAGTAAGTCTTGAAACCTCTGCGATGCCCACCTGCCCTCTCCAAGCGGAACGGATGCTCCTTCACCTGGCGCATAAGAAGCTCCGATTCAGGGCTTAGGGCTGCAGAATTTTAGGGTCGAGGCCGTCTAGGGCGGAGACTCGCAGAAGGGGTGAGAATGCCAATGTCTGCAGAAGGGATGGGGGCTCATCGAAACAACCAGAAGTCCCCGAAAAAGACTGCTATAAACGTACAGCAGACACAGGACTTTTCGACAACAAGCAACAACAACATGGGGTAATTAGTCTCCTGATGGAATATTCCTTTTTAATCTTTGCCTTAACCCGGGATCCTGACATACTCGAGATAGAGTTGATTGAATCACTATGAACCCAAAGTGGCCGTTCCTTGGATCCTACCAAACGATGCATAACATGCTGTTGGGAAGTGCGCACATGTCTAATAAGGCTCTGCACTGTATGCATGTCTGTAAGAGACATAAGGAACCGGTGGCACAGGGCCCAAGGGCCTAGCTCTTAGGATCCTTACGACCCAGACTACCGAAGTATGCGATCGCTACTTAAAGCAACATCGAAGCCTAAAGCCCGTGAACCCCAAACCGAGTTTGCGCATCAGAAGAAACTGGGGAGCTCATCTTCCAAGTCTTACGGCTTCTAGGATACCCAGTAACCTAAGAATAAAAAGGCCTCTCTTTTTGGTATTGGGTAACTTTATAAGGAACCTAGGACTACAAAAAGGGAATATAAGGGTACTACTGGGCATCCTAGGCTTAGAATTGGCTTCGAACCCAACTTTTCAGCGTTGGAGTGCTAGGGGTTCGGCTGGTAAAATTGAGGGTTTAAGGTTCAAATCCTAGGCTGAACGGCTTACAGCTCTGCCTTAGGGGTGTAAAACTACAGGATAAGGGAGTTTCCGAAAATTAGGGGGTACCTTATTTGGGGGTCCTCATGATAAGAATCCTATCATTTAGGGTACGATATTAGGGTCCCCTATTTTCGGAAACCCCCATAAGCTAAACGCCGCAACTCACGAAGCACTGCAAGAGATGGCCCTTCGTGGCCCTGTAGAACCGAAACAAACCTTCTCAACCCCAATGGGACCCCCGTATGGAGCCCTTATCGAACCCGTACAGAATCCCTATGGAACCCCGGTAGAACCTCAAATCCCAAAAAAGCCCATTCACAGTTTTTTCACTCCGCGGCCAGGGTCAACCGAAGCCTATGTTTCACTCTGAGAGTCCTGACTGTTGACAAGGGCAGCTCACTGGGAGAAGGCTTTCAACAAGGCCTTTTGGTTTTGCTCTGTTGTCCAACTCCTTTTGCAGGGTTCCGGGCATAGGGCTAATCGCCGAGGGCCTCAAGGCTTGTCGAGCTTAAGTTTTACTTAGGGTTCAGGTTGAGGTCTACTGTCTTAACTGGTGTCATACCTAGTCTTATATGCATGTACTCAAAAGGAGCGAGAAGATTCGCAGATCCTGCGATAGACTTTTTACATCGAACATATCTTGACCTCCGCAAGCATTCTATGACCATTTTCAGGTTCAGGGACTACAATAATCCTATCCTGTCTGGCTATTTGCGTTAGTATTCCTCGGACCGTTAGGTTGCCTGAATGCCAAGTCCCTGCACCGTGCATCCCAGCTAAGTTCAGTAAGCTCGAAGCTTTTGGCAAACCTTGTACGCGCATTACATGCATGCAGGCAGCTAGCCCATGCATACATACATACATACATACATGCATACATACACATACATACATACATACATACGACATGCCTGCATGCATACATAGATGAATACCTGCATGAGCACATACATATATGCACACATACATATACACTTATACGGATACAAATACCCATACTGATGCGGATACAGACCTAGACATGAGCATGTACAAGCTTATACATGCACAAGTACTTACATATATACATATATGTATATACAGAAACACACACACACACACACACATGCCTAAGTACAGAAACGTCTATGAGCTCATGTGTGTGTATGTGTGTGTGTGTGTGTGTGTGTGTGTTTGTTCGTGTGTTTGTTCGTTAGGTCTCAAAGCACACTTTTTGCGCTTGCAGCAAATAGCCCGTAAGTTTAGGGATCGGCTTGAGGGCATCAGGTTCCGGACGATTTGATCCGGAAGCATGCTCCGAACATCTGAGAGTAGAAGCAAGCGAGCCACACGTGGCCCAGTCAGAACACCGAGATGCTGAGGTGAGACGCAAGTGAAATACCCATATTGCCTGCGAAGGCTTGCGTGTCGCCTGCACGCTTCACCGACACACGGGTTTGGAGTTTGGGGCTGTACCTCTTGACGTCTAGGGTTATTTTTTTAGTTAGTTTACATCTGGCGACGCATATTGAGTCTTTCTGTCTTCCTTCACTGTAGCTGCACTGCAGCGATGCCTAAGTTTGCACACTACCTGCTGTCAACAACGGACGATCAGATCAGACTGACTGTCGCTTGGAAACCATGCTACCAAGTGAGTAGTTGCATTAGCTAGTCCTACGAGCAAAGATCTGCCAGAAAAAGCTTCCGCCCTATGGGTAATTATTGAGGCCCCTATAGTAACCTTATAGTACCCTTATAGTATCCTTATAGTACCCATATAGTATCCTTATATAAAGTATCAACTACTGCAGGGATCGCAAGCGACATGGGTAAGACTGTTCTCGGCACGCCTGATCATGCCTTGGTTGGCTTCGCACAAGGAACTGCTGCTTGTTGTTGCATGCTGGATGCAAGAGCGTCTGAGTCCTGCGGTACGGAAAGGCCAAGTTTGAGAAATGTAGAGATACTGATGTTCCGCCTGTTGAAGTTTAAGCATGGTGACATTCGGTCACTCAGGAGCTGATCCCCACAAGTGACGAGCCACATACGGCAGTGGTTCTGAGGTGATGAAAACTCTGTAAGGATGATGGGGGACAGGGGCGAGAATCAACTGTCGCAAGTTGCCGTCATCATACTCTTGTTCAGTCATCACAACCATCAGCAGGCAAAAAACAGCGTCATGAGAAGCAGCATCGTCGCCAAAACCGCGGATCATCAGCCTCATCCAGCTTGATCTTGCTCAATGGTACCCAGAACGGTTGCAGCATGCACATACTACGAAACAGCGGAAAACCTTGGTCTATAGAACAATTCGCTATTCTTCACCGTCCATTGGAATGCGCGCCTTACCATCATGACCACGACGGTGATATTCATGAGCAGCATAACCAACGACACCATCATCATCATCATCACCCACCACTCATCATGTATGTACATCAACATGTTCATAACGCCTTCCATGAGCGGCAGCATAAGAAGCAGCTTCATTAACAGCACCACCAGCATCATCAACTTACCTTTGGTTAGTGCAGAATGGAGGAATGGGGTACAGTTATAACTACGATTACTACAATTCTTCCATTTCCTACTAACCAAAGGTAAGCAATAGGACCAACAGGACTCTCGGGCATGGCACTGCAAAGCCAGAAGCACAACATTAAAAATACAAACCGAAGGCAACGAGTAGTCACGTAGGGAATGTTCAGTAGTGGCAGCAGCAGTAGTAGTAGTAGTAGCAGCAGCAGCAGCAGTAATAGTAGGAGGAGCAGCTGCAGCAGCAGCAGTGGTACCAGCAGTAGTCGTCGTCGTAGTGCCCGAGATGCAACAACAACAGATCGAATACGTAAGAATCCTCTCTTCGTGCTTATTGAGGGTTCTCTGTTGCATCGGCATTGCACAACAACCGGCGGAATTTCCGCCCTCCTGTTCCTGTGCAGCCAGACATCAAACTATGTGACGGCTCGCCCTGTGCAGGCATCGCCTTCACTTGCTAGTGTCCAGCATCCACGTGTCTCTTCCGTACCCAGAGCTGTATAACTGCGCTTTGCGTGTTTTCCTTGTCTAGTATGCAATATTCGGGTGCATGCTGCTGATTACGTGCAATTAACCCTGGCAGTCCCTGCCGAACAACATACAAGTCATCAAAACCTAGATCCCCTTCACACTTACTTCATGCTCCGTTGCAAGCTCAATGCCTTCTCAGTATCCGCCCATGTACATCGCCGAGCGGAAAAGATTTGGCCACTTCCTGATATGAGCCCGAACCCGAAACCGGCCTTTGGGTTACAGGGTTTAGGATTGAGGATGATTTAAGGATAAGGGTTTAGGAAACAATCTTACATCCTGGCCCTAATATCCTTGCACCCCTGCAGCCTTCCATGTGTGCAGTTTATGTAGAGCATTTTTTGATTAGAATAAGGTTTTTTTTTTTTTTTTTGGGGGGGGGCGCTTTTTCTTATAATTAGAATGAGGAACCACCAAAATGGTATTATAATCAGGAACCCAAACATAGTATTATAGTAAGGAGCCCCAAAATAGCATTATAATAAGGGCCTTCCGGATTGATAGTACTGTTGGACCTTCATAGCTCGAAGGGGAGGAGGGCACATTATGCGATAAGTACAATAATTTCAGGAACCCTAGTGACAATTAGCACTCAAAGCTAGGTAACCTGAGATGATGTACGTAGAAGCCAGGCAGAATTCAGGGTGTACGTAGGGGTCCATCTAATACCCAGCAACACCAGAATAAGAGACCGGATGAAGCTCAGTCATGTAACAAAATGCTGTAAACAAAGATACGTTCTCTATATCTACCTATCACCTCTCGACCTATCTCCTATCTACCCATCTCTCTATCTGCCTGTCTATGCATCTGGCTATCTAAATGTCTAAGTGTCGATATAGCCGTCTATAGTTAAGCTGTCTATGTACCTGTTTATGCGCCTACGAAACCATGTACACCTACTGTATCTATCTATTTCACTACGGGGGGTTGCCGTCTTTAAAAGGTCTTATTTGGGAGTTGAAGCTCATTGCAGGCCGCGTCGCTTCTTGACCCGCTCCAGCTCTTTGCAGGCAGGCCGAGGAAGGTTGCGAGCTTCCTTGAAAAGATGGAATTCGTAGGAAGTGGGCTGGAGGTACACTCGCAAGGCCCGGGCCTTAAAACATCAACCCTCAACCAATCCCGACACTACGTTTTAGGGTTTACATGTCCCAGGTTGGACCATTGTACAAGCACCAACTACCGTAATAGCAATACTATTCCGTAGGGTTTCATGGCCCAAAGAACCTGTTCTATTTACCAAGGCAGTATCATAAACCTGCATAGTACCCTCCGCTGAACCCTGATACTACATACCTATAATGGGTTTAGTGCTTAGGGTTTTACCCCTTGCAGAACCCTTAGATTGGATCACAAACCGTGGTGTCTGATGGGAGGCCAAAAGGGGGTTTAAGATTCTTGGGGTAGGGGTTCCTTAATATGAACCCTATTATGGGAACCCTAATCCCTACTAAACCCCCATAGGCTAAAACCCCTTTTGGCCTCAAATGAGTGTCAACCGAGAGACTTGCAGCTCATCCTCGTTCCTCCTCCGCTTTGCTTGTAGGACCTGGGTCTGTCGATTTAGGGTTAGGGCAGTAGAGGGTTTAGACTTTAGGGTATAGGGTTTAGGGTTTGTCGGTCCCCAAAGGTCCGAGTACAAGGGTAGCCTATACTTTGGGGGACCAAATGGTAATGGTAATGGTAATGGAGCGCCACTGCAGAACACGTGGTGGAGCAACGCTGCACCAGAGTGATCTACTAAGCATATTGTGCGGTACCTCAAGGGGAGCCTTGCAGGTCGGGACAATATGCTAACTGTTTTGTTTCAGTGCTCGTGACCGCCTCTCTCGAAATCCATGGTCCAAGCATCCATGCGGGCCTCATCCCGTTCATCGTTCTGTTGACACAGGTGCCAACGGATCTGAGCTTCAACTTGCGAACCTACGAAGGTTACATGCTGTAAGAAGTCGCCGTGGCTGGCAGGCTCTCGGAAAAGATCCGGCACAGCTGGCGCAGAAATCGGCCTGCTGCGGCCATCCCTGCATTCCCCCAACACATGGAAGGTCGCAATATTCCTGCATCCACACAACCTACAGAAAGGTAACTCGCCCATCTGCGTCTCGACGTCAAAGAGTCCCATAGGCCATGCCCCTGTAAGTTTAATCAGATACCAGATGGGGACAAATCTCCACGATACGTCGTTGACAAGCAACAGGCTGATGGCAGTTTTGGAGAAACAACCTAGATCCTCATACGAAGCACGAATGCCTGGCAACTCCTTTCTCGCATCTCTGCGAAAAACAGCTGAATCCAGATGCAGCGCGGCAGGCCGCACCACATCCCACTTATACTTGCGCAGTATTCTCCGACGTACAGTACTATCAGTGAAGACCAGGCGCTCTTCATTGACATCAATTACACGTGCAGCAAAGACATAGAAGTAGCTACTACATTGGTACGGTTCAAGGACCCTTTGCGGCTTAGGGTTGCGGCTTTATGTTTAGGGTCTGTGCCGGAGCGTGATATATGGGAGGCTCAGCCGAACGGAACGTGTCATGTGGGAGCTGCCAGGGATCAAGCTGTCGTTGCTGCGTTGTATCGACGATCTCACTACCCTTTCTCGTCTAAAGCTCTTAAACGGACAGGCCTGAGACTTCAGACTGCGGCGGCTTTAGGGATAAGGCATTCGGGCCTGAGGGTGTAGGGGTGCCTGAGGTGGATTTTTTAAGATCCTACTTTATGAAGAAGATCTATGTCTGGAGCCATGGTGCAGGGTTTGAGGTTTATCTTTGTCCTAGCGAAACAGTGAACACCAAAACTCAAAAACCTGAGCCCTACCGCAGAAGCCAGGAAGTTGGAACATCACTAGCCTCATGCCCTTAAGGTAAAGTTTAGGGAATCCCGGCATGAATTATCCTAACTCAGAGCCAGAGCCATTCGTTCTTCAGATGTTGAGACCCGAATCCAAAAACGGGTTTGAAAGTGCAGAAACCCCTCAGCCCTAAGCCGCTCTGTCGTGAGTACCCTAACCCCATAAACTTTAGGCCGTAAACCCTAAACCATTCTGGATCGCAGGATTCCCGTGTGGGAGCCATGAGGCCTCGGTGCCGAGCCCCCAGAAAAAAAATCATCCCCCCACACACACACACACGCACACATGGATATGTGCCTATATACACACATGTATGCATGTGTATATATATACACATATATTCACATGCATTAGGTATTTATGTTTATAGATACATGTTAACACATCTGTATGTAGGTGTATATATCTATGTGTATGTGTTTATGCATATGTGAATACATGTCTATATACACATAAACATATATACAGACATCTATATGTGCATCTATACACCGATATATACATATATAAATATCTCTGTGTGTATACTTGTATGCATATGTCTATGTGTGTGTGTGGGTGCGCGTGCATGTATGTGTGTGGATGTCAGTGAGTAATTTCAAGAAATAGGCATGTATGTATGCAGGTACAGAAACATATGTACCATATGTATAGAATATGCCACCATCTACATAGAACAGATGTACGTATGTACATACATGTATATGTATCATATATATATACATAATGAAACACAATGACAGTGAACACGTATTCAGGGTAGATGGCTAAGTGTCCTCTCAGTTGCGGAGCGAGTAGCCTTTTTATACTGCGTCTTTTCCTGGTAGTCGCAGTCGCTGCCCAAATTGCGTATGTGGTAGATCCTTGGCTGCTTTGGTGAGCAAGTTAGAACTCTCATATAATCCGCTTCTAGGTGCCAGGCAAGATTTCCAAGGTGCCGGCACATGCTTGCCGACGGTTGAACACTGTTCAACGGAAAACCCATCCCGATGACGACTGTCGTTGTCATCATCCTTGTCATGGAAATGTTGCTGATTGCATGTGATGCTGAGAGTGACGACAAAAGCAACGGCTAAAACGAGGATTCATGCTAATCAGTGGTGATGATAATGAGGCTGCTGCTGCTGCTGCTGCTGAAGATGATGAGGATGATTTCAAACTAATCAAATGCCACAGGGTGGTACAGAGGCTGATTCTGGCGACGAAGATGCCGTGGTGACAGGAGACATACAACAACAAACTCCCGGTGCTGATTGCGATGTATTGCGATGATTGTGGCGACGGTCATGATGCTGAAGATACTGCCGATGGTGTCCACGGCGATGACGATGATCACGCCGATAACACTGACGATGATGCAGCTCATAGTGACGAAGAGGGTGGTGATACTAGTGACAGCCGGGATGAAGAAAGCGATCGGTCAGCTGAAAAGAGCAGCCAAATGTCTCCACTTGCCGGTCGAACTCTGCCAGGGATCGAGTGCCTGCTAGGGCTTGGGTTTTGGGATTTGAGGTTTCGGGCTAGGGCTAGATGTTGCGTGGTTGGCAGGCAAAATGCTCATCAATTTTACATGAATGATGTTTACATATCTAAAGCCATGAAAAGTTGAATGTCTTCACCGATAGTTCTCCAAACCCATCTAATACCCACGACGCCACCTGTGAGTGGATCCAAGATCTGGCCATTCAGCGGTTCTGGCCCTCTAGACTTGTCGCGTGCGTCCTATTTTGAGGGATGTGGGGTTGTAGACACCCTGAGCCGGGCCTTCGCTGTAGTGCTCCTCAAAATCGTCGGTTACATAGTACGGCACGTTCAGCGTGGCCGTGCTCCGCTCGTTGCGGTAGGCATTGTTCGCTTGGAACGAGAAGCGGCCACCTGGGAGTTTCCGAAAATAGGGGACCCAAGGATAGTACCCTAAACAGAAGGATCATTATCATAAGGACTCCAAAATAAGGTACCCCTAATTTTCGGAAGCCCCCACCTCGCAAGCAGAGTTGGAAACCTACGGCTTGCCTATAGGCCCCAAAGTAGTTCCTTTTTGGGGGTTCATATATAGAATCCTATAAGGTCGTCCCAAAAAGGAACTACTTTGGGGCCCATGCGTATAGTCTCCATCTCAGTACCGTTTTGGTGGTTACCTTGTAGGAACCTACATGTAACCTTGGCTAGATCAATAGGTATGCTTCAATGAGGACTCTCGAGGTGGGACGAAGGTAGCTCACACAAAAGTTCCCATGTAAGGGGTTTTCAGTCCTGCCCAGCTTAAGCCCGCGTTTTGAGGGCCCTGAAGTGTTGCAGACCGTGCACCTGAAAAGCCAAGTTTTTCAACTTCAGATCCCAAAACGCAATCCTTACACGACATTTTGTAGCTTGAAACTCCTCTCGGATGTACAGCTCCAACTGATACACCCAGTGTGAGACGCAAAGAGGCTTTTGGCTCTCAGGGGGCCTTAGGGACAAGTTCCAGGGATAGCCGACAGCATCCTTTCCTGCTTGCACGCGCGTAAGGTCAGAAGCTTGCGAAATACGGGAGTTTCCGAAAGTTAGGGGGTACCGTATTTTGGGGTCCTTATAATAAGGATCCTACTATTTAGGGTACTATGTTAGGATCCCCTATTTTCGGAAAAAACTCCCATACCGGCGGCAACAGAACCCTGAATCTTTGTAAGAAGCCCAAGGTCGAGTCGTGTAGCCTCCACCGTCTTTGGCAAAGTTGGACAAGGTCAGGAGCACCTTCGGCGCACGGCCGGCTGGGGCTGGAGGACTTTGACTGTCTACAGCTAGTTGGTGGGACGAACGAAATATGTGCGCACTTGTTTATTCAAGCAGAAGTAACTACACTCTCTATTCAGATATTCACAGTTCTTTCAACTAGAAGCCTAGAAGGCTACTGTGAGGGACACAAATGCTGAGATGTAGACAAGCTCTCTCTCTCTCTCTCTCTCTCTCTCTCGCACGCACGCAAGCACGCAAACACGGAGGGAGATGAACGTCGAGGTGGACATCCGCTATCAACATGTTCTGACCGCTCAGCCCCCAATGTCGGGGCCCGAAATTATTGTTTAGGATTCCATGTTATGACTATGCTATACTGTACCTCCCAAACTCTATTCAAACTCTTGAAGGCCCCTCTACTCCACCCCGCAAGGTTTTGCCAAAACTTCCCGGGAGAGTTCCGGCTCTAGGTCAGGATTGTTGGAATTTTAGCAGGGCCGTGGAGTTTTGTGAGGCTTTGTGGCGGTTTGCGAGCTTCACAGAGTTGTGCGGGTGTGTCTTTGCTAGGGGGACGAATGATGATATAAATCATGCATTACCTTAAGAGTCCTTAAACTATGGGAATAATGGTATATTCCTTACTATGGGTAATGCAGGATTTATATCATCAACCGGAGGGGGGCTTGATCGGGTGTCAATGAAGTTACCGAGGGCAAGGCGGGCTATTGCTTTCTGCGCCAGCTGTCATTATCTCGAAGCCCCTTTTTTCTTGATGGTAGTTGAGTAGCTGCATGTGTTAGAAAAAGGTGGCAATCACTTGCTTGTATCTTCATGAAAGCGGTGCATGCATATGACTCATATGACATATACCGGCTAGAGCTACCAATGTTCAAGCTACGGTACCGGCTTAAACCTTAAGCCCTAAACTCTAGGCGAAAAGCCTTCACCACATCCGGAATCGAACGCCATACACCAGTTGCAAAGAACGTGGACGGGAAGTTTTTTTTTATGAAGTAGGCCAAGGCATCCCGACAGAGTGTTACCTCGAATGTTAGACTAGTTCATTTTTGTGTTAGGGTTATTTTTTCTACATTGTTTTTCCTTATTGGGTTTTGCACCCATAAAAATGTAAAATGTTACCCAACTATGACAATGTAGATGCTGACATAGGCGGCTTCTCCTCAAAGTTTCAGTAGACTTATAAGTACCCTAATTATAGGGACCCTACATAGGGGTTACGATACTTATAGGTTAGAAGCTGCCCCCACCCTGTAATAGTGGTATAATATGGATATAATAGGGCCCTAATATAAGCCTTATAGCCACTATTACAGGGTGGGGGCAGCTTCTAACTTATGAGTCTCTAAAAGAATCTAGCATGCTCATATCTTGCGATGGCGATTGACATTTCGAGGCACATACCCAGAGACTCCAATACCTCTGAATTAAGGAATATACCTTAAATTCTAGTAGGATCCTTAATATGATTTAAGGAATATTCCTTAATTCAGGGGTATTGGAGTCTCTAAAAGAACTACACGAAGCTTTCGGGCCGACCAGGCCTTTGCTCTGTCTGATGGCGGGCTCTGAAAACGATGACAAGGGTGGTTGTCACAATTACTATATGGGTACCTATATAGGTACTTTAAGGCTTATAAGTATCTACTATATGGGTACGGGGAGCCTTTCCTGGATCCCAAAAGTATGTAGAATAGTAGCCCTTTATAGGTTTGGGGCCATTATCTTACCTACTTTTGGGGGTCTAGGTTTTGGGTAGCCTGAATAATAGGTGCCGTATTATGGGGACCCAGAAAGGGACCATAATTTTGACAATCACCCACCAAGAGGAAACACACACTTCCGAATTCCGAAAGAAAAGCATCAACCCAACACCCCAAGCAAGAAAGCCCAAATCCCACACCCTAGATCCCAAACCCTAGTATCAGCTCAAAACCTCCTTTAAAACATGACAGGAAACTCTGAACCTCAAAACCGAAGCCTAAACCTTGGGAGGCCTAGAACCGAAGATTAAACGGGAATTTCCAAAAATAGGGGACCCTAATATGGTACCTTAAATAATAGGATCCTTGTTATAAGGACCCGCAAAATAAGGAAACTCCCAAACGTCTCAATCCGAAACCTTGACATGGCTGGGGCGGGCGCTAGAAGCAGAACTGGAAGCGCTTGGAAAATCTGCATCCGCTGTGCCTGTCCATCGAGATTTTTTGTTCTTTGCAACAAATCTCTAAACAATAAATCTCATCCGCTGTGCCTGTCCATCGTCTTGATGATGTGCATGGTGACCTTTGCCATGTGGGAGTTTCCGAAAAATGGGGGTATCTTCTTTTGGGGGCCTTATAATAAGGATCCTACTATTTTGGGTACTATAGTAGGGTCCTCTATTTTCGGAAACCTCCATGTGGAGGGCTCAAGGCACCCAGTGACTTCAACGATCCTTTAAGAAAGCATTTTGATCCCCCAGAGACCATAGACGGAGAACCCGTACCCGATCAAGGGATGTTGGATTTATTGGAGCCTCAGGCGCCGAATTAGGGGGTGGTGTGGTTGTCTGCAGGTTGAGCACTCGCCTGGAGCTTTACAGGACACGGCTCAGTATTATTGATAGTACTACTGCTGTTAGCTAGTATTGCTATTTGGGTCTAGTATTTATACCCAGATTCCCTTGCCTATTATTCAGGCCCCTATGGTTTGAGTTTTTGGGTTCGGTTTCATAAGGACAGAGTGACTAGAGGCATTGTCCTTTAAGTTTGTTGGCTTCACCCTAAACCGTCTCGTTTCTGAACTCCGATAACGACAGCTATAGGAGGAGCCTCAGGGCAAACTCCCTTATAGGATAGGGAGTTTCAAGGCAAGCAGTAGACCGTATAAACCCTAATCTGGCACCCCTTGTAGTAGCCTTATCGTAGCCTTCACAGGAACCCTAAAACTTAGAAGTGGCCCCCACCCTGTAATAGTGGTATAATTGGAACATAATAGGGCCCGAATATAATCCTCACAGTCACTATTACAGGGTGGGGGCAGCTTCTAACCTAAACCCCTTTAAGCAACCCTAAACCTTGTAGAACCTAACCTGCAGTCTGCACGTCACAGTCTCGTCCACCCACCGATGGACAGTGGAACTCTGCCCAAAACCTTTGAGAAATGCATAGTTCAACATCCCCTCACTAGGATAAGATGTCCATGTAGAGGTTCCCTGCCATCATTTGAGCAAATCTCAAGAACCCCATTGCAATCCGTGAGCGCTAAACCCACGCGATCCTGTTTATCTGCATCCTACGAACTGGGTTTCCTCAGTCAGAAACTGCCATCGAAGGCTTGTGCGAGCATACCTCTCTGTAGGTACTTGGGACCCCTTTGGAAAGATGCTGCCCAAGGGGCGCTGATGTTGATGGAAGACGGGTCCTCCACCGAAAAAAGCCGCAAAGAGGTCCTCTGGCGTCATGAAGTCCTGCAGGTTGAGGATCTCGGGTGCAGGGTTAAGGGTATAGGGTTCAGGGTGTAGGGTTTAGGCATAGGGTTTAGGGTGTAAGTTGTAAGTGTTTAGGGTTGAGGGTTTAGCGTGTAGGAGTTTAGGGTTTAAGGGCAGAGGGTGCAGAGTTCTGGGTCTAGGGTTTCCGGGTGGTTCACATGGGTCCCAGGGTCTGGGGTTTAGAACGTCGTGTGTATCAGCACGATTTTGGTGAATGCGGCCTTGTGATGACATGTCCGAGTATATAACGACCCCTCCATGAGAAGCCCTACAGAATGCCCCAGGCAAGAGCTCGCGATGTAGAGGCCTGCATAAACAAAAAGCGGTTTGGGTACATTGCATTACACACGTTTGCTGTATTACTGCTATATTTTTTAAGACAGAAAACTTATAGCAGTCGTCTTACAGTACTGTTACGGTACTTTATTTCTAGCATAGTTCAATATATAGGCGCTACCAAATTCCACGCATCTGCGTATTAACTGCAGAGGACATTCCGACTCTGGGGGGGGTAGGCTTACGGTTTAAAATCCTTCGCTGCAAGAAGGGCAGAGTAGGGTGTACCCATAGGCCCCATAGTAGTTCCATTTTGGGATTACCTTATAGAATGCTATATATGAACCCCAAAAAGGAACAACTTTGGGGCCTATGGGTAGGGCTAGGGCTTAGGCGTAGGGGTTTGGATGAGGGTCCTGAACTTCAACTTTAGGGCCAAGGTCCCAAAGGGTCCTATGTACTGTTATGGGGGATACTTCCTGGATCGTAGTAGTACTTCCTGACATAGAAAGCCTACATTCTACTATATAGGTACATAGGACCCTTTGGGGGTGTAACATTGCAACTTCTACCAGTGGCAGTCTCGTAGGGGTCCGTCTTGAAAGTTGGAGTCCGCGGCGAAAGGGAATGCCGGACGCAGAATCTTTGAATCAGAGACCTTGCAAAGCCTGAACCCTATGCCCTGAAACGTAAACCTTCGTAAACCTCAACCCCCCCCCTGTCGGGTGCTGCACTCCTGCTGATAGTGCCGATGCTGCTGTGGGATTCGCTCTTCGTCGCCATATGTATCATAGACTTGCCTTTGGAAGCTTGGGAATGCCACATTCTAGGGAGCGAGACCTCCGCGACGAAGGTTTCTGCATTGCATAACGTGGTCTTTGAGAGTTGCGGGTAGTAGGCTTGAAGATCTAGAAACCCCAAACACCGAACACTAAGGTATGGATGAAAGCATGACCCAATCTTGCAACGTACTGAGGAATGGCGACCGATAAAAAATCAGCCCGGGCCCCCGTCCGCTAAACCTGAATGCTAGAACTCCGAAGCCATAGACCTGGGATTTAGACCTGGGATTTGTGCACCTTCGCGAAACTGGCTCACCCCGCAGTTCAACGCTCGTTCTACAATCCTAGCTCCCACCGCACACCCATCCTATAAGCCCCCTGAGGTCCAACATGCCCAGCAAGACTGGCATATTTAGCTAGTCAATGTAAACACTAGCAGAACACAGTACATCTTTGTGTCAACTCTGGTAACAGTAACAGGCAAGCATGATCATTTTACGTTAAGACCATTAAGAGCCACACTATGAGAAATCGTACTAACAACAGAAAAGCCTTGATAAGGGTTTAGTGTGTATGTAAGGTTCAACTAACCCTAAAACTTGAACAGCAACTCGTAGTCTGGCGGCTTTTTCTCCGGATCGGTGAGGCACTGGAAGGCTTTCGAGAGCTTTTTGAATGCCTGTCACAAGGCTTCCTGTAACACACTTGCTGTGCTTCTGTTTTGTCTTGGGTGGGGGTGGGGGGGTGGGCTGCAATACAACATGCCAGCCCATGAAATGTACGACAGAGCATCCGACTTTACATCTGTATGTCTGTGCTCATGTATGTACGTATGGCTTATAGTTGAGTATGCATATGCGTATGCATGTATGCATGCCAGTATATATGCGCACGCAGTGCCGTATGTATGTATGTATGTATGCATATATGTTTGTATGCATTTATGTATGACGTATTTATGGTGTGCGTGTGTGTGGGTGGGCATGTAATGCCTGTAGGTAAGTATGTGTGCATATGCGCCTGTACGCGTGAATGTCGTGCACAATGAAGGGTACACAGTCACTTGTGTGGGTCACTCTGCCGTGCTCGGGTTCGGGTCTAGCCTCATGAGAGTCATGAAAGTGGGATTTAGGCTTGGCGCGGTCAGGATTCAAGGCCATGAGGGCCAAAGGAGCATGCAGGACATGACAGGACGACGGCGACAAAACAGAAACGGCTGACACAAAGAAACAAGCAAGCAAACAGCCAAGCAAGCACACACACGGGCAATCAAACAAACACAATCAGACAAACGCACATGCACACAGACAACCAACCAACCAGCGACCCCGAGGATGAGGATATCGAGAGGAAGAGATATATCTGCAAGCATCAGCTGCTGCAGCAGCAGCAGCAGCAGCAGCTGCAGCAGCAGCAACGTCGTCGCCATCATCAGCAGCAACTACCCGACTACCACGCAGAACAGAAAGAGCAGCAGCAGCAGTAGCAGCAGAGGCAAGCAGAAGCAGCAGCTCGAGCAGGAGCACACAGTGAGACAAGTAGCACTAGCCAAAACTGCAGGAACAACAAAACATGCTGCAAAAGCAAACGCCACTGCAAAATCGGAAAAGTATGCCACTAGCAAGAATACCAACATCGCCAGCAGCAGCAGCAGCAGCAGCAGCAGCAGCAGCAGCAGCAGCAGCAGCAGCAGCAGCACAAGCAGCACAAGCAGCACAAGCAGCACAAGCAGCACAAGCAGCACAAGCAGCAACAGCGCTACCACCCCGACCACAACACCACAACCATCGCAGCCACAGCACAACAACAAAAAACAATAAGCACCTTCCCTTCTTTTCCCCTCCCGTCGACCGCCACGACACTCGCTAAACCTCGCACAAGAAAACCCTCACCCTGAACACCGCAAGCCCTCAGACCCAACAAACCTTCAAACCCTAGACACGTAATAAATCCGAAACCCAATAAACCTAAAAATCCTAAACTGGACCCTGAAATCGAAACCCAACAGAAATTCTCAATCCGAAACCATGAAGCCTTAAACATCTAAAGCTGGGTTTTTATTTCGGAATTTACCTTAAAGTTATTATCATAGAGATCTACAGTATATGATATGGTGTCCTGATAATGGAAAATTGGAACTAAGCTCCTTAACGAGAGCCCAGAAACCCTGAACCATCCTAAACCCCTACACTCCGTTTGGCACCCTTGACAGGGACCTTTGAATGAAACCCTAAAGACCTATAAACCCTAAACCTTAAAGCCCTCCTATGCCCGAAACCCTGAAGCCCCAAACCCACAATCTTCGGTCCCCTGTCCCGGGCCTCATCTGCACCAGGAGCTCTGTTCTTGTCAGGATGAAGCTTGAGAGCCAGCTTTTTATAGGCCTCACGGTTTAGGGTTTAGGGTTTTAGGGCTTTCAGGTTTAGGGTTCAGGGTGTTAAGCTTTCAGGTTCAGGGTTTTAGGGCTTTCAGGTTTAGGGTTTAGGGCTTGAAGGATTTGAGGTTTAGGACTGAGCCAGCGTATCTTTGGAGATGCTAGGCTGTGGGGTTACATAGGGTTCATGTGAGGTTGTGTTGCGGGGGTTGGGATCTAGGGTTTTTACATATGTATATATATATATATATATATATATATATATGGTTTTAAGGTTTGTGGTTAAAGGTTCAAGGATTAAGGTTAGCTTATGATGGAGTACGAGTTATAGCCTTTAGGGTTTAGAGTGTAGAGTGCCAGGGTTAGGGGTTCAGAATGCAGGGTGTCTGTGGCGTAGGGTCGACGAGTTCTGGTGTTGGGGCTGCGGGCAAGTGAAGGGTCTCTGAGTCTCATGGGGGGGGGGGGGGTGGGGGGGGCCGGTCTGAAGGGTTCTAGTAGCAAATGGGGTTGATGTGGTTTAACCTTAACAGCGCACAGACAAAGGCTGACAAACTGGCGGAGATGATCAGACGGACTAATAAGAAGATCATGATCATCACTGTTCTTGAAGACCCCAATGTCTTTTACGGAACCAGCCGTCTCGATTGACAAATGTGATTAATTCTTCGACGTTATTTCCGGTTGCCATGGGGACACAAACAACCGAATCCATGAGCACAAACCCTAAACTTTGGTTCACAGCTTAGGGCTTGGGGGCGCCAAACCTTAAAGCCTGAAGCCAAAGCCTAAACCCCACCCCAAGCCCCAAACCCTATATCCTAAATCCCAGATCCATTCAGTTAGAGCCGCCTTCTTTGCCACCTCTTCGCTGGCGTTCTTTGGAACTTCCAGAATGTCATAGTAGTCCTCCGTTTTTTTAATTAGGGGATTTAGGATTTTGTGCTAATTACTGAGTGGGGCTACTAAAGGGTCAGTTTAAGGGTAGGGGTCTTAGGATTTAGGGTTTGGTGTGTCAAGGCTTTGGGTTTGGGGGTTATTGGGCCCATTTTGGGTTTAGGGTAACGGGTCCTCTCGAAAAAAAATCCAAAACAGAAGGTTGATGGTTTAGGACTAGGATCTCAAAACCCTAAACCCTAAATCCCAACCATTTTCAAACAGACCGAACCTTGCAGAAGAAGGGGCCCCTTGCCACACTGAAACGGAATTCAACGATGCTGGATTTGGGTCTTAGACGCCTGTCAGTGGCTTCTTCCAGCCGGCCCCCTTTACCCCCCAAACAGGCATCCTAGTTTCAATCAGCGCAACCCGCCTGAGCCCAACTTTCAACCAGTCCGGTTCAGAATCCGGGCTCTAAAGGTTGAGCCCATGACGCGTCTTGGCGGCAATGTCTGGGCACCCCAACCACAATGCACGCAACGCTGGCATCCAGGTCTTCGCGATCTTCTTAACCCTGGTGCTTAGCAGGGAATGGGGAAATGGATTATGGGGACTATTGTTGGGGATTATATAGGGACTACTTAGGGATCCATTCCCCCATTCCCTACTTCGAACCCTAAACCCAGAACCCTAAACCCCTTCTAAACCCTAAACCATCTAAGCCTCAAACCCCCCCCCCCCCCCCCCGACCCTCTTACTAGTAGGGATCCATTCCCCCATTCCCTACGAACCCTAAGGCTCCACCCTGACAGTATATACTTAGGCCCTAAAGTACCTATATAGGGACCCCTTTAAGGCTTAAGTATCTACTATAAGGGTAGGCCCTAAAGTACCTATATAGGGACCCCTTTAAGGCTTAAGTATCTACTATAAGGGTAGGCCCTAAAGTACCTATATAGGGACCCCTTTAAGGCTTAAGTATCTACTATAAGGGTAGGCCCTAAAGTACCTATATAGGGACCCCTTTAAGGCTTAAGTATCTACTATAAGGGTAGGCCCTAAAGTACCTATATAGGGACCCCTTTAAGGCTTAAGTATCTACTATAAGGGTAGGCCCTAAAGTACCTATATAGGGACCCCTTTAAGGCTTAAGTATCTACTATAAGGGTAGGCCCTAAAGTACCTATATAGGGACCCCTTTAAGGCTTAAGTATCTACTATAAGGGTACATGGAGCCCGTGGGTTCGGGGCCTTGGGAGGCTGAGGGGTATAAGTGTACCTGCGAGCAGCGCCCACTAACTCCCCAGAACCCCCCGGGAGGATCCAAAAAGTAGATCCCTTAATGGGGGTTCCTATAAACGACCCTTAGTAGTATAGGGCCCCCAAATTAGGGGATCTACTTTCTAGATCCTTCCGGGGGTCTGGGTCTCCGTGCCCTCCAAAGTAAGCATAACATAGGGGGGGGGGGGGGGGTAATAATTAGAATGGGGTTTTGGGGCCCAAGCTATTTTATTGGTAATAAGGAACCCCCAGAATAATATAGGTCATTATTTCAGCCCCTACATTAAACCCAAGGCCCCCAAACTCAATGTGTCCTTTGTGCGGAGAATTCGTTGAACGAGCCCCATCTGCTCAGTCGTATACTGGTGCCCATCCTGTGTCGATGCGAGCCACAAGGCCGGTTTAGGGTTTAGGTTAGAAGGGGCCCCCACCCTGTAATAGTGGTATAATAGGCATATAATAGGGCCCTAATAATATAGTGCCGATTACAGGGTGGGGACCCTGTCTAAGGTTTAGGCTTGAGGCTCTAGGGTTTAGAAGTTAATAGTATAGGGTTAGGGGTTCAAAGCCCGATGGCAGCAGCCGCCCACCCAAAAGCTACAGGACTTGGGGAAGATGTGGCCGGTTTTTCTCCGAGCAGCATCCACCGTCGTTCGGGCAGTAGAGTAGGCTAGCGTTCAAGGTAGTATCTTCAAAGCCCGTCCTCCTACCGGAACTGCGATTGGTTTGGCAGACTGCTTCCGCTTAGACTGCTGTGGGCATCTGGTTAACCTCCAGGTTTCATGCTCCGATGTAATGTAGTCTGTACTTTGGCATTGAAATAGGTATATAGGAACTTCGGCATAAACAAATGCATATAGGCTTTCAGGCCAGCATGTATACACCCCTTGATCTTCTCAAAGTCACAGAAATGTATATACTAGGAGTTCATGAGGAGTCCACTTTGAGGCACCCCACTGTGGAAGGTAAATGACTGACCCAGTTCGGTAGATTCTGGCACTCTGCTGACCCTGAAATTACCTTGGAAATGCACTTGGGTGGAAGCGCAATAGTCTTATCTTGATCTCTGTGGCCGTTGCCGTATGCTCACAGAGAGAGAGAGCGAGAGAGAGGGAGAGAGAGAAAATTATAACAATAATCCTACAAAGAAAACGAAAGATAGTGATGAAGAGAAAGAGAGAGAGACAGAGAGATAAAGCCGGCACGGCGAGTCCCTCTAGGCCCGCTTTTCGCGACATGCATATCTACAGAATGTACCGACATGGATGGATGGTACGTGAACATATCTTTGTCCACAGATGTATGTAAGCAGGCATGTAACCATGTGTCTTTGTACCCTATCTAGTATCTCTGTCTCACGCATGAACATATATATATATATGTATATATGCATACATATATATATATATATGTACACACACATATATGGCCTCTATCGACTCCATCGGTATACATGTAGATGCAAAGTGTTGGAACAGTTGTATTGAAAGTATACGACAGAGAGATCGAGCGAGAGAGAGAGGGAGAGAGGGACATCTTCTCCACTGTCTCCCCATACTGCCCATTGATGTCCGAAGCTGTAAACTTCAAATCCCAAATCTCTAAAGCCACATAAAGAAAACACAAAGCCAACGCCCACACCCTATAGTCCTTCAACCCCTAAAGCCCCCAAACACTTCAAAATCCTAGCGGTCCTAGGGGTTAGCCCTAAACCTGGAACATCCCTAAACACTCTGCAGCCCCAAACCCTCAGATAAAACCCAAAAGCGCTGTGACATAAAGCAAAAAGGGCCTTGCTCGTGCGCACGTTGCTCGAGGCTCCCGAAGAGGTGGATGCCGTGGAGCCACGGTGGCGAAATCCCTGAAGATGCTTAAGCTTTGCACGGTTTCCGCTAAGGGCACCAGAAGTGCTTCTATAAGTCTGGGTTTTATAGCTCCCAAGTGTTGGCGTGAGCGATTCAAACACCCTCCAATGCAGCTCATTCGTTTTCTTAATCAATCTTGTCTGCATGCGTGATTCTATTATATAGGTGCCTTTTCTGGGAGTATGGATCTATGTAAACAATCATGGGACTTCGTAACTGCTGTTATAAGCAAGGAAACTATAATATAGTTATAAACACTTACAAGTCCAATTGATGTTCTCATATCCTTCCTTTCCGAATGCCTTGATACTCAAAGCAGAGTTTGCGGGATGATCCTCTAACATATATGTATAACCCCTACCCATGGATGTCTCAAACAGAAGCCCTATACTAGTTTATGAGGGTAGCTCTGAGCTCACGGCATTGAGCGCTCTGTAAACCCTAAACCCGCAACCCTCGATCCCAAACCCTAAAACCCTCGATCCCAAACCCTAAATCCTATAAAACCCTGAACCCTCGATCCCAAACCCCTCAACCCCAAATCCCAAGCCCTACATCCCCAGCCCCCTGGTCCGAAAGCCGACACCCGAAGCCCTCTAGAACATAATGGTCTAGGGGTTTGGGGTTTAGGGGTTAGGGGTTTAGGGGTTCAGGGTACAGGTTTTAGGGGGTTTAGGGTCTAGGGGTTTAGGGCGAAAGAAGGCCTCCGAGGCAGTGGGGTTCCCATCGGAATCGCCCTTGGCCGAGGGTGACGAAGCTCCGGGGGAGGAGGCGGCCACCTTTTGGAGGATTTTCGGTTTTAGGGGTTTTGGGGGGTTTGGGGGTTTGATGTTTAGGATTTTTTTGAAGTCCTTTTTCTTAGGTTTAGGGTTTGGGGTTTGGGGGTTCGGGGGTTTGATGTTTAGGCCTTTTTTGAGATCCTTTTTCTAGGTTTAGGGTTTGGGGGTTTGGGGCTTTGGGGGGCTTAGGTTTTTTGTTTGAAGGCCTTTGTCTTAGCTTTGGGGTTTGGGGCGCAGGGAAGTCTAAGGTTCAGCTGGAAGGGTCTTTGACAGCAGTTCTGGGGTTAGAGGCTGAGTCTGTTTGGTCTAGTGGGTCAGGGTTGCATGCCTTGTAGCAATGGACTGTCCTGCTGGCTATCGAATCGAGCAAAACAGGGCTTAACACATACGAGTATCATCACAATCTAGTGATTCGATTATGCCTGAACCGTGAGATCAGGATGCCCGAACAGACTGCCTGCGCGGCCGCGAGCATCTCGTCGATTGACGTGTCCGTTGGACACATACGCTTCGCCTGTGCCGGCTTAAGGTTCTAGTAGCTGGTGGCGTTGTCCACCTACGGCCTATATAATACGACCGCCACTGGCTGTTCCTAGCATTGCTACAAACACGACACCATGTAATACTACGGAATACCATGTTGTTGCAGCTCATTGCATTGCACTGCGCTCCAATGAACTGCATTGCATCCAACACACACACACACATGCACGCACACACACACAACACACACACACGCGCGCGCACCGCACATACACACTTGTGGCATACACCAGCACAGAGGCACACATATATGACATATGTATATATATATACATATATATATATATGTATACATACATACATATATATATATATATATATATACACATGCACATACGTGCACACGTGTACGTGATATACATACGACATACATACATACGTACATACATACATACGAATGTACATACATGCGTACGTACATACATACATCACATGGCATCTTACTCTCTTTGTTGTCTTTACATATGTACACCTGTATGTAGGTGTGTATGCATGTATGTATGTATGTATGTACGCATGTATGTATGTGTGTAATGGATGTATATCCGCTAAATAGTCACTGAAGGGAAACACATGCACTACGTATTCTTCTAACGCGTGATACGAGCTGATAGCCCATGGAGCCTTGTATGCATGCAATTGCACAGTTCACTATTTCGTAGCGAGCTTCTGAAGCTGATGCCTTCATGTACATGAAACAAATTCGGTGCCTAAACCTGAGTTTAGGACCCTTTTTGCAGTCAAGGATTCCAGTGCTGTTTGAAGAACCTGAAGCACGACAGTGTAACCTGCAAACCGTCGCTCAGCCATCACCATTGCAACTCTCATCGTCATGACCATCAGCAACACCAGACATCATGAACATCATCATCATCATCATCAGCCCCAGCTGCGACCCATCAGAATTCAAGGGTCATCACAATCACGGTAATGTTGGTCTGGTTGAACATCAAAGGTATGGTCGCAAGCACCATGGCCAAAGCATATGGTCCTGAGCGCGAACCGAACTAATCTGCAGAGAGTTGCAAGAGAACCAACATCGATCCTGCCGCCCTTTGAAGACAAAGCTCAAAAGCTCCTAAGCCCAAAACCCCAAACCATAAACCCTACACTCCCACCCTAAACCCCTAAACCCTAAACAGCAGAAACCCCTAAACCCTAAACCCTTAAAACCCTAAACCCTAACCCCTAAACACCAGAAACAAGCACAGACTGCAATGGAAGCCTTCTGCAGTATTCGCGTGGCCTTTTCGGCCTCGGGTACTGACGAAGGAACCGTTTGCGGAGGGTTCCGCAAGTGGATTAGGTTTGGAGTGCGGGTCCAGGGTTTAGGGGACTAGGTTTGGAGTGTAGGGCTTCTGGCAATATACCCAAGCCTCATAGGAGTTCGATGCAACTGCCTACATCATTCGAAAACGGTTTCGCAAGGTATAACCCGGGTATGGCTGCTACAGAGACTGTCAGAAAAGAACAATGTAATGCACACTCCTGATTCAACAATCCTCCTCCCTTGAATGGGTTTTAACACTTAGTTGCTGAGTTCATAAGCCCCCAAAAGTGTACACTTTCAGTTTTATAGTGGGTAATACTATCCCAAAAAATGTAAAGTGTATCCACTCAGCTACTGAGAACAAGAACCCTTTGTCCGCTGGGAATAGATGGATCTAGGGTCCCAAGCATCGGCTGCAGAAGCCCAGCTGTGCATCCATGACTGAAACTTCCATCTAGAAAGCAAAGATGCCTACAGACCCTAAGGGTCCATGTACCTAAACAGTATATACATTGGCCTTAAAGTAGTTCCTATATAGGTACATTGGGAACATGGGCCCTGAGGGAGACATGAACACCAACGAAAAAACATACCCTCGACCTTAGCCCTGAATGTACCCACAGTCGTAACTTGCAAGAAAGCTCGGTGCAGGGCATCTCCGTTTGCTAGAGCGCTCTTGGCAATCTGCTTGCATTTGTCGATCTCCTCCAAGGAGTGGGTTTGGGTTTAGGTACCAGTCTTCAATCCTTACCTAGAGGCTGATGCCTTACGCCTTTTTGAGGATACCTGGTCTTATGGCTAGGATCTGTTGTATAGAAAAGTAGACACCCTAAAAAAGGGGTAGGGTATGAGCCTACAGGTAGACATTGGGGTTGAGGCATCTGAAAATGTGGCTGCTCCGGGCTTTCACATCAGGGTCCACATGACAAGCATCCGGCAAGATCCTCGCATTTGAGGATTCCTCTACTGAACTTAGAACCCTAGCAAAAATCATAATCTTAGCTGTCTCTTAGGGATGATAATAACCAAAAATTAAAAACTATTTCTAAGTAACCCTTAGATTCATGTTGTGGAAGGTGTCAGATTAATTAGTACGAACTCCAGTGCTTAATTGCATTGGAGTCCATATTGTCTACCGATCTCCAGGTCTTGTGGAGTCTCGTGGAGAACCTTTCAGGGTCTGAGCTTCAAGGTATACATATACAGACAAGAGAGGCAGAGAGAGAGAGAGGTATATGGATGTGTACATATACATATATGCATAAACATCAACATATACAGATATGTTGGAGAGAGAGAGAGAGAGAGAGAGATGGTGATATGAAACTTGTGTTTATGCAGCTGTATGTATGTGTCTGTGTGCGTGCGTGTGTGTGTGTATATATATATATATATGTGCGTACATGTATATATATATATACACACACACACACGCACCTTGTTCTGCAACTTGCCTTGGTCCCATTCACGGACAGTTTTGAGACAATCGGTACACGCAGACTAAGCACTTAGAGGGACGCTACCCCTGAAAACGCTGAAGCTATCATCCCACCAACCTCGGGCCCTAAACCCTAAACCCTAAACCCTAAACCCTAAACCCTAAAGCCTAAACCCTAAGCCCTAAACCCTAAACCCTAAAGCCTAAACCCTAGCTTCAAGGGCAGCAACCCCGAAATCCAAATGATGAAGCCGGGAGCCCCTCACATTACAAGCAACCCCCTAAGGTGAACCGTAATATCGGGGCCCTTTAGTACTTAGAATATAGGCTTTGGGATTCATTTTTGGTCTTTTGTATGATAAGTAGCCGCAAGCATAATATTGATTGTTCTTCCGGCCGCTATAGGTATATGTTGTGGAATTGAAAGATCCGCGTCCCCCCCACTACTCTCTGTCTGCCCTCTGCTAGTCTGTGGGTTTGGGGCTTCGGGCCTATGTCTTCAAGCATTCACTGTCCGCCGGCCAAGACAGTCATGCATATTAGGTTTAGGGTGCCCATCTAGTTCATGACATTGCCGCCCAGCGGAAACTACTCACGTCAACACTCAATAGGCCGAGCAGAAAGGGACGCATCAGATCTGATTCGATAAAACCGATGGCACCTCGCTACAGCTGCATACTGACAAGGTCAGAAAGGGATGCAGTAAAGCGCAGTGCCGGCTGAGATGTTTTTGCCACAGGTTCGCAATGCTTCCAACAAAAACCATCGCACTTACATACAATGCAAAAGAACGGAGTAATCTATAGTGTAGCACAATAGATTGAGATACCGTAAACACGTAGAAACCCTTCAAGATGTAGTCAAGCGCTCGCACTGTCTCACTCTCTCACTGTCTGCGGATCTGTCTGTTCGTCTGCCTGTCCGTAGGCGCGCGCATGTGTGAGTCTGCGTATGTGAGGGGGCCTATCTGCGTCTTTCTCCCTGCCTCTCTCTCTCTCTCTCGCTCTCTCTCTCTCTCTCTCTCTCTGCCCGCCTCTTTGTTCGCTTCAGACATGCTGCAGTCTTGCCGGAAAATGGGTAAACGAGGTCGCACCGACTTCTCCACAGACGGGTGAAGCGAAGCTCGAATTAAAGCTCCCAAGAAAAATGTTGAGTCTAGCTTGCAAAATAAGTTTGGCTCGTATACACTGGATGCGGGGCTGCCGTTCGGGGGCCACACTCTGCATTGGACGGGCTGGCTCTAGGCTGTCTAAAGAGGCTGACGTTCGGAGCGTGGGTGTAACTACTCGGGCCTTCATCGCCTTATCCAGAAAAGGCTCCAGTCTAGTCAGTGCCACGATTTCTGGCAGAGAATTCCCTGTGAGCCGGAGGCCAGAGGGCGCGATGGAGCATTCAAGCAACTGTGCTGCAAGCACTTGGGGAAAGAATAGGATTTAGAGGGTTTAGGGTTTAGGGTTTATAGGGTTTAGGGTTTTAGGGTTAGACCTTCAAGAACTGCCTTACAATCATGACGGATCTCGGCCAGTTGCAGGAAGGGCAGGGGGAATGGTTGGGCTAATGCCAGTGCGGCTGACGTGGCTGGATTTACCGGTATGAGAACCCTAAACCCCAAACCGCATCACTACCAGTCTGCAGTGATAGAGGAGCTTCTTTGGCAGCTCAACCACCTGCCCTGAGGCTCCATGTACCCTTATAGTACATACTTAGGCCTTAAAGTACCTATATTATATAGGGACACCTTTAAGGCTTAAGTATCTACTATAAGGGTGCATGGAGCCTTTGGGCTGCCTCCGAAAGACGAGCCTGAAAAGATGCCCGCCCAAAGTTGAAATCTACGTGTTAGTCAACTGTTAGTCGGCAAAGAAACTCCGAAATTCTATTTGCAGCAATGCTCAACACCCAAGTCCAACCCAACCCTGAACCCTAAATCCAAAAACCTTCCGCAAACCCTGGACCCTCTTCCCTTGAAGCCCCGACCCTGGCCCCGCAGGCCAAGTCAAGAGTTCGAGAACATGAGAGGTCGTCAACATGCCCAAATTTCAAAAACCCTTAAATTACGGCCCATCCGCATGCTCAGCCCTAGACCCCACTCCTTGAACCCGACTGCCAGCAAGCCCTTGGGCCAACTCCATAGACTCGCAAAATCGGTTATGCAAGCATGCATGCCTTTAGCGCGCAACAGCGCTTGCTATGGAAGCCTGAACGACAAGAGGAGACAGGATTCTGAGGCGTACTAACTATAGATCACGATTCTGATGGGGGGCCGTCCGGAATACGACGACGATCTAACTTTCCGGTAGTATTTACGGAAAAAACCCGTAAACCCTAAACCGTTTTGGAACCTCTGCAGGCTTGAAGAGCACGGGGCCCAGATCGTATGCAAACCTCGGCGGAGTCCCAAGGCATTATGGGACGGGGATTGGGGGGGGTCTATGGCTCAGAACTTACCTTAACCTACCAACGCCTACTTCTTTGTGTAGGTTCTTGTTGTATTCGCTAAAACAAAAGACCCTACGAAGAAGTAGGGTGTGGTGGGTTAGGGTAGGGTTAGGGTTACGCAGCATTCAGGCCTGTATGCTGCGATGCCCTCTCAGACTCATTAGCCACCCCGAATAATGCCGAGGCTTCGCTGGTTCGTCTCGCTGGGCTTAGTGCTGCGTTACTAGCACCGCCTGCTTGTTTTTTTTCGGGGTTTTATAAGGATCATACTACCCGAAATATGGCTAAGGGTTACCTACTCTACTACGAGGCGCCTTTATATCAGCAACGTACTGCTCAGGGTGTGAACTCGGGTCAAGCATCGGGAAAATCCAAGCAGGTCCCGCTGTTGCAGATTCAATCATGCAGTCCTTCCTTCGGATTCAAAACCCTAAACCCGTAAACCCGAAACCGTCAACCTCGGTCCTGCCGGGCTCCAGTGTCTGTGGCTCAGGGTTACAGGGTTTCGGGTTTATAGGGCTGAGGGACACCAGAACCTTCGACGACAATCTCACCCAACCCAAGCGATTTAAAGAAGCATCCAACTGCACTCACGAAGTATTCAGGCTTACCGGTGGAGGCCCCCGGCCCAAGACGGACATATCAGGCGGATTGTTCATTCATAATGCTACGTCAAGCTTTCAGCTCCTGGCATGAATTGAGGTACATGAAAAGCGAAACGTCCTGGAAACCTCCCTTACTACGATTGCAATGCAAACCGTTCGTGCTCCCTGTTTGGCCTCTGTTGTTGCTTGGGCCGGGACATCTGGTCTACGAACATCAGCGTATGCTCCTTGTAGCTCCACCTTAGCACCATGACTTTTGCGTGCTCACAAGTGCCTATAAGTAAATGCATACACTACACGTGCTACAGATATGCATGTATGCATGTATGCATGTATATACATATACACACATACATCCACATATGTTCAATCAGTATATTATATACGTATGTATATTTAGGTTCAATATATGCACTTACGTGTGCATGTATGTATTAAATGTATATGTGAAGCACGCATATGATGCATGTATGTGGGGGTAGGCATGTAGGTATGTTGGTATCTAGGTACTGGTATCTATGTTCTTCTGTATGCACATATGCTTGCTTGCATGCATGTATGTATGTAAGTATGAATGTAGATAGGTAGGCAGAGTGATAGGCAGGTGGGTGGCTAGGTAGGCAGGCAGGCATTCATGTGAGCACGTACGTACAAATCTATCTACGTATCTGTCTGTCTGTCTGTCTATTTATGTACGTATGTATGTATGTTTGTATGCATGCATGCATGCATGCATGGATGGATGGAAGGATGTGCAGTTATGTATGTGTGTATGTATGTCAGCATGTGCCTCATCATACATGCATTTTAATATGATCGGTAAGTAGGTAGGTAGCTAGCGAGCTAGCTAGCTATCTACCGGTAGGTGGCCAGGCAGCCTGCGAGATTCCTTTGAAGGTCCAGGTAGGCAGGTAGCTGGGTAGGTAGGCAGGTAGCCGTCTAGTTTGTCATACTGAAGCAGAAAAAACAACGACGACGCTACTACTACTACTACTACTACTACTACTACTACTACTACTACGACTACTACTACTACTACTACGACTACGACTACGACTACGACTACGACTACGACTACTACTACTATTACTACTACTACTACTACTACTACTACTACTACTACTACTACTACTACTACTACTACTCCTACTACTACTCCTACTACTCCTACTACTCCTACTACTCCTACTCCTACGACGACGACTACTCGAATAACCAACACTGTTGCTAATACCAGGACTAGGATTGACAGTGCTAAGCACCTACTCCAGATGATGAACACGTTCCCCCGCTTCTCGCTGCAAACGATATTTTCTGTAAACCATGCTGCACCAGACCTCAACCAGTAGCGGAGCTCGTCAGTTGTCCACCAACACCACACCTTCGCCCCCCAACTCTGACTCACCGGAAACCTCCTCTTCGGGCACAGTGGGGGAACTTAGCCTGCAGAATTAGAGATGTGGTACCAAAACACTACATAGGTATGTTCAGTCCCTAGCTTTTCTCCCAGCATTCTGCAGCGTCGTCTAGGACACCAGAAGTGGCACATCAGCTCAGGACGCCTCAACCACCGATTAGAAACGCTGGAAGACTAGATCCCGTAGCAGCCTGCTTTACAATTAGAAGGGAATCGAAGACTGCAAAGGTCCAATATCTAAAGGCGAATCCCGATACTTGTCCGCCGTTTCGGGTCGGCGGTCATGCATTTCCTCCTCTTTTGGAAGGAAAGCAACGGCTATATAGTTATATAAGTATATATGTATGTATATATATATATATATAAATATAGGGTCAGTAAATCAGGCCCTGCACTCTCGAACCGCAGGGTAGACACTAAAGGCCTAAAACAAGCCTGAGTTGTCCTTTAAGCCCTTTGAAAATCATTTGCTATTATGGTTCTCTAGAAAATAGTAGGGGAAATCAAAAGAGATCCCAAGGGACAACCCAGAAGCCCTTACCCGAGGATCCTTAAGCGTTCAGAAAATGGGCCGCCACCTGCTGGCCACTCGGACCTCCAGTTCCGTCACGTTCGCATCTTTCTGATCAGCGAAGTAGACGGCAAACCGATGCCTGGAGGCTTTCTGTTCATGTAAGGGGTCCGCGATGGCTTCACAGGGGGGGATACAAGGGTTGCGGTTCTGAGGGTTGCTGGGGGTTTAAGGGTTTTGGCTTCCAGGATTGAAGGCAAAAGTTGAGGGTGTGGGATGGTGTAGGTTCTGGAGCCTGGCGGCTCTTACCATATCAACCCGTTATTGTCACCGTTTATCTTCCTAAACCCTCGAACCCTACCATCACGATTGTGGAATGTATATTCTTTGCCATGTCTGCTAGACAAGTTGCTTTGCAGGGTGACTACTGCGATTCGTCCCGTCTCGTTGTCTGCCTGCGTCTCCTACTCAATACGACTGCTGCTGGCACAGGAACAACAACAGCAGCAGCAACCACAACAACAACAACAAATCCAACTACATGGTTTCATATACAGGCAGCCACAATTCAGGCCCGAAGAACCAAGATCATCATTCTCCCCCAAACCGGATCCCTGATCCAAGAAATCGCCCGATCTCGGACAAGCAGCCTATACTCCAGCTGTGACAAAGCCTCGGCTTGCAAAACTTCCGCACGGCTGGTCTAACGTGGTGACTGAAACATAGGCTGCTTGTGGATTGAAGGTTCCGCACAGATCTGGGTTTGTCTTATCTTTGGTTAGTAGGGAATGGAGGAATGGGGTATAATTATAACTACTATTACTACCATTCTTCCAGTCCCTACTAACCAAAGGCAAGTTGCGGCGCAACTGTTCGGATGGCTCTGGGATGCAAATCTGACACGGGGCAAGGCCGATGGCTGAACTGGATAGCCAAACCCTCACACCTCAACAACTGTTTAGGGTTCAGGGGTTTAGGGCTCATAGGGTTTAGGGAACCCCCACACCTCAACAACACAACCAAACACATGTTTATGTAATAACCATGCATATGTGCATATGTAAACATATATGCATTTGCATCTGCATCTGCGTATGTGTACGGTGGCATAAATGTATATGTAGATGCACATGAGCGCGCGGCAATATTCAAAATGTGAGAAGCGGTCTCATGTTATGATGTTATCAGTTTTGGTAGTTCGCGTTTATCGTGAGCGAGTCAGTGGGAGATGGTATGCATAAGGGCTGCTGTTTGCAGCAACAAATTCTGGCAAACTCACACGAGCTTCGAAACCCTAAAGCGAGTAAACAAGCCGTGGCCATGGAATTACTGCAAGCTTGTTCGAGACTTGAAGACTAACCTCACGCCCGAGATCAACCTCTTACTTAATGTCTCCTCATCCTCGAAGTAGAGCTTGAAGCTTAAATGGGCCATGGGCTGTAAAGCTAGCTAAAGTCTGCAAAATCGCTATCGATACGTTATCGGTACAGACACTATTCGAGCCACACATCAAAACGCCGTTTTCCTGCCCAAACAACATGTCCACAGCACAGCTCTGCTCAAAACCAATACCCAAAGCAACCAAGCCCGCAGCAATGCACGGAAGCCCTCTGCTCCAAGCCACAAAGTCCGGAGCACTGCCCGAAAGCCCTTTGCCCCAAGCCCAAGCCCTGGATTCGCTGCAAGTCAAACGTTGTAAGTAAACACAAGATCTCCTCTATGCCTGTTCTCGATTTCGGTAGTTCATGTTATTGTGGCCCAATCAAAACATATCTTCAGCCAGAATGGCTATGTTATCGTGCCGACACTTGTTACCTACATCCTGGCATGGTGCTGATGCGAGACCGGCCCTAGACTAGTTATGTCTTCGGAGTATTTAGCCTGTCACTCACATGTATATGTATGTGCGGATACACACAATGCGTCATGGACAAGAGACTGACACTTGCCACTAAACCCCAAACTCGCCCGAACCCGACGCCTACCGCTGGACACTTGGTTATCTAGGATTCAAGGGTCCGGTGGGTGTCATGGCTTACTGGCGGAGTTTCTCTTCAGCCCTCGAGGTGTCCGAATCCCACAATTTTCGAATCCTAGAAGCTTTAACAGCACTTCACAGCCCTACTTTTTGATTTCGTTTCTGAAAAGCCACCAAACAGCAAAACATCCTAAGCCGGCCACATAGCAAAGCAAACGCACGAGGGGCGCAGAAAGCTAAAGCTGCCGAAGAGCCAGGACGGCTTGCTGCGCGGCCATTGTCCCTTTCAGCTGCCTGGGAACTTCTAAATTAAAACATTTGGGGGCTTCCGAAAATAGGGAACCCTCATATGGCATCCGAAATGGTAAGATCCTTCTTATAAGGACCCCAAAATAAAGTAGCCTTAATCATCGGAAACTCCCATTTAGGTTTGAATACAGCTTAGACAAAGATTCCTGCAGTTTCAGCTGGTGCGAATTGCGACTATGCTGTCGTTGTGCTTGGGGCATGAAGCTTCCGGGCTTGTGAGGGTTTTGTTGTCCATCTACCTACCTCTGGCGCTGCGACTGCATGGCATGGTAAGGTTCATCTTTGAGTTACATGCCGGCATACTCTTATTCCCGAAAGAGCCATGCACTTGTCCTGTAGTAGCATCTCGGAACCTGTGCAGGAAGCCCGATGAGGCCGAAGTACGTATACCCCACTAAGTCACGAGGTCGTCTGTTCTAAACGACAAACCATCCTAGATGATGACCCTTAAATTAATATCCCTTGAATCCTAGGCCCTAAGCCCCATGAGCCCAAACCCAAAGCCCGGAACCCCAAACTCTGCAGAGCTGACTTCCTGCAGCCGAAAGACAAGGTTACCGCATCCTTTTCTCGCAGCTCCTGCCAATCCGCATCAAAGGTTGCCCTAAAACCTCTGAAGCAAGACACCTTATACTCAAAGCTAACGTCGGCCTTATTTCCTACGGAACCCAGCTATAGAATCCATAGCTTTAGATCCTTCATTCTAAGAGGTCTCCCAGAAGGTATGCCTTGGCTTTCAGAAACACCCCACAGCCTTCAAAAGTAGCCAACATATTTTCGTAAGGAATCTAAGAACCCCCGCTTTGCTCCAGTCAGGCTCGAGCTGGGCGCAGGGATTAAACAAATGTATCAGCACACGAAGATTATTGGGAGCTACGGATGGATGTGTCGTCCCCTTGTGCTCCTGCCTCTGCTGCATTCGCAACTTGTGCTCTGGGTTTGAGGTATACTTGGAGGATCATGGGACGTAGTAAGTACTGGTAGGGTTATAAGTACCTTAATTGGGGTTATATGTAATTATAAGTACAGCTTCCTTGTAACCCTAGTTGCTAAGTCCCATGATCCTTTAAGTAGGCTTTAAGGACATTTCGGAAACTGTATGCTACACGCAACAGCGGATTTTTGCATACATCTGAGATCCACCGGGCCCGGTGACCTTTTCTGGGAGTTTCCGAAAATAGGGGGTACCTTAATTTAGGGTCCTTAAAGTAAGGTCCTTTTCTGTGAGTTTCCCCCAAAAAATCGGGGGGGGGTACCTTAATTTTGGGGTCCTTAGGTACTAGATTCGAGTCCCCTGTTTTCGGAAACTTTTCATATAGGCTCAGAGCACCGTCTGCGTGAGTTCATGTCTACCCCTACGCCTCTGTTCATTCTTCTACACCAGATTCCAGGACTGAGAACACAGAGACTGGTTTGCCGTTAGGGCACGAGAATGCCTACTAATATAGGGGCCTTAATAGATACAATGGGGTTTAAGGGTATATTCTGCCATAATTCTAAAACGGAAGCCCAAAATAGTATAGGTAATTATTTAAACCCCTATGGTAATCTCACGCCCCAGTCGACTTGACCTCCGAACGGAAGACAGGACACCTCGTGGCTACATCTCCATGCCTAAACCGTGAAACCCCCGAAAGCAAGCCTAAACCCTAAACCCTGAACCAAACATTCCCACGTGCGAGCCTGCCCAAAGCAACCCGGTACCCCAAATTCCGTATTCAACCCCGTAAGACCCTTAAGCCTTAACCCGTTTCCGAACAAACACCCTTTTCCGGTACCCTTGAACCCCAAACTCTTACCCTAAATCCCTTCGACAGTCAGAAAGCGCCCTGAACTTCTAAACCCAAACTCTATATAGAGGGTCGTGAAGCGCCAAACCCAAGGCCCTAAAAGACTTCCAAACCCCCTGAGACAGTCCTTCTTCAGGTGCCCGGCCAGGTCGGCAGGAGGAGTCTTCTCCCCGACGCGGACGACATTTACATTCCGAGGGACCACCAGACCTAGAGCTCTCTTCGGGGGCCTTGGGTTTACCTATAGTCTCCATTGTAGTTCCTTTTTTTGGTTTAACCAATTATATAGTAGGGATCCTATAAAGTATAACCCAAAAAAAGGAACTACAATGGAGACTATAGGTAAGTACCTAAAGGAGGTGGGTGGGCGGGGGCGTGGGTACCCAAGCCCTGAGGCTCGAGGGACTCATGCCATAAGGCTTTTTGGGCACCAGGACCATGGGCTATGTTGAGCCTTCGGGAAAGGGTGCAGGGTATGATCCCCTTTTTTCGAGGGCTGAGGGTCTATTTAAATCCCTGACTCATAATCCACGTCCTCCTCCTGCCCCAGACCTCAGACGGGTGTTATAATAGGGCTCCCAAGGAGAGGCCCCTAAAGAAGAGGGAGTTATTCATCAGGGGCCTTAACCCTAAAACCTCTACATTACCTCTCTTCTTCAATACTCCGACCCAAAACGAGTTCTGAGTTTCTAAGATAGACCAAACATTTATATAATTCCAAAACTTTTATTAAAGTTCTCCCAGTGGCCATCTAAGTTACAAGGAACCCGAACCTGGAGTTACCGCGTCAGTTTTGGTCTCGGGTTGTAGAGTCGTGGCTTCGGGGGCTGAGGGTAAAGGCTTCAAGGTTCAGTCTTCGAAGGTTTCGGAGTGATCATCCCATACCCTTCACGTGGCGTTTAGCTGGCTTACACCAGACTATGCCCCAGACTTCCGAAATGCGGTTCACTCTCATGGTGGCCTGTCTTGTAACTGGAGCTACAGCCCCTGCGTGTGGGTAGCTCTCTAAATTAGGAGCCAAGTTTAGGTCCTCTAAAATAGCACGGCACCCTTGCAAAAAGGAGCATCGCAGGGACCGTAGCTTAGAGAACTGCCGGTCCCGGAATTACGAATCGCAGTGTAAAGCTACGTGCTAGCCAACCGCAAAGGACTGCATCGGCGGATCTAGTCGCCTTCGGTGAATGATAGCACAATCGTGCAGGATTTTGTTTTGGAGGGGGGGGAGGATACTATGCCGCACTTACACAGGAGAGGGACAGGATCCGACTACTCGCCGAAAGCTTGAGGCTTGCAGTCCAAACGCTAAACCCTAAACAGCCTGGCTTTCTTGGGGTTCATTGTAACAAGGTTCCTTATATAGATCCTTACAGAGGCACGTCTTAAAAGGGTAGAGGTGGTCCTTCTTGATGTCTTTCTTGAGAGATCATTCTGAAGATGGTTAGCTCATCCTTGACCCCGAGTAGCTAGCAAGTCCCATTCAGGGTTAAGGTCTAGACTACTGTAGAAACCATTCAGGAACCCTCGAAGTAAGTAAACTCCCTCGATCTCGATCCCCAGATGCGGGCTGGAGAGTCTAGGGAAAGGCCGGCGCAATTGAAACTAAGTTCTTTCAGAACAGTGAACTAAGCTGTTCAGTAACCCACTGGGAAGAAGCATATACTTTTTTCGGCTTCTTATTTTGTAATGATTTAATGGGAACCCAGAAACCTGAAAGTAGAAAAGTGTACCACTGAACAGCCTGGTGAACAAATAATAGGTGTGAGCTGAGCGCTTAAACCCCTAAGTGCTCAAAACAAATCCTGTCAAGCCCGGAATCCTCAAGACGGAAGCGAGCTGCGCTGCTTGTCTTGCACGAAGACTTGGTGCACCCAAGGAAAGCTTGAAATCCTTTTCTGCGACTTTGGATTCTGGGGGGTTGGAGTGTTGAGGAGTTTGGGGGTTTAGAGTGGTTGGCGGGTAAAGGGGGATTAGGGTTTAGAGTATGGTGTGAATAAATGGTGCGGTGAATAGGGTATACGGATTTCGGGCTGCTGTTTGGCATCGACTCCCGGGTATCGGTTGTGGAGCAGGGCTTCACGAGATCTATACCCTGAAGGTGCGTATACCTGCATACAGTGGTATAAGCATTGGCCTTAAGGTACCAAGACAGGAACCCCCTTGAAGCCAAAGCATATGCTATGCCCTAGGACTCAAAATCGCCGAAATGACCATTTGTAGAAACAGTATAAAAGTCAAAAGCTCTCAAGCCTCAGGATTTGGAATGGTGTCTTTTCTTCGCCAGGGCCACCAGGGGCTGGCTTGAGGCTTCAGCGGCTGAAACCTTCCAATCACATTTGTGAGCCTCATAGGTTCTACCCTTACGGGTGCCGGGATTACGCTTTAGGGTTCAAGTTTCGCTACACCCAATTTGCCCTTCAGACCCCAAACCCTGAAATCCCTAAAAGCCCCAAGCACGAAACCTTAAGCCATAGATCTTCGAGATAGCAGCCTAAACCCTAAACCCCCAAACCCCCAAACCCCTAAACCTAAACCCCTAAACCCTAAACCCTAAACCCCAACCCCTAAACCCTAAAACCCTAAACCCTAAACCCCTAAACCCCCCTCAACCCCAAAAACCCCCAAACCCCCAAACCCCTAAACCCCTAAACCCTAAACCCCTAAACCCTAAACCCCTAAACCCTAAACCCCTAAACCCCTAAACCCCTAAACCCCTAAACCCCTAAACCCCAACGCCTAACTCAAAAGGCGCTAAAGTCTCAATCGCCAACTGAAGCCTAAGCCACCAATCCCCCGTTTGCATGGTATCAGGATCTCAACAGTTCGATCGTTGTTTGAGGTGGGTGATACTATCATATGATTATACAGGAACTGCCAAGGGATAGTTTTTCAAAATCTTCTGATTAAATCAAACCTCCATGGTAAATCCTGAGATCCCCATGACCTGAGCCCGAAGGACTGGCCGAGAGGCTTTGACAGACTTGTCACGGCCATGACGCGCTTCGTTTTGTCCTTGCTGTCTCTCTCACGAGACAGGTACGCCAGCATGTAGAGCAAGTTTCCTGCAGTTTGGGGGGGAGGTTTGGGCTGAACATGGGGCCTGACTGTTTAGAAAAGATGCTTCAGGGTGGGGTAGGAAATACTTATGATCAGGAACACTAAGGGGGTTCAGGGTTTAGGGAACCTCCTGAACCAAAGTGATATGCCCAGGCTACTAGCGGCTAACTACTCGGAGGCAGGACGGGAAGCCCCAAAACCCTGAATGTTGCATCCCAAACCACTGCCGGCCCAACCCCTAAATCCGAACCCCGGAACCCTCTCTAAACCCCAAACTTCTAAACCCGAAATCCTAAACCCTGACCCCTAGGACTAGGGGTTTAGGGATTTGGTGGGTCTAGGGCTTAGGGTTATTTTAAGGGGTTATATAAAGATCTAAGGGAAGTTAAGGGGCAACGGGCCTGAATAGTTGGTGACTAGTTTGGGGAAAGGGCGATCAGCAATGAGCACTGCAAAAGTACGGTTGATGATACAAATCCTGCATTACCTTAACGACCCTAAACTATGGGAATAATGGTATATTCCGTATTGTGGGTAATGCAGTTTATATCATCAACCGTATTACTAGTTATGCACGCTCCTATGCTGCACCCTAGCCCCTAACCCCCACACCCTGAACAACTTCCATCTTCTGCCTGGTTCAAAGCCGTGCACATAAAGGTCAGCACTCTTCACTATGCATGCGCATGCAGGTGGTAACCTGAAGGATTGGTTCTACAGTTGAAACCCCTACAGTAAAGGTGGAGGATATAACCCTAAACCCTAAACCCTAAACCCTAAACCCTATAATATAGGGTTGAAGCCTTAGGGAACGGCTTATGCGACTCAGAGTTATAAGGGTGAGCCTTGATGAACGACTTGGGCTACACTTACTTACCGGGTCCCTGCAATGTCGTACCTTGTGTCTTGATACATGACTTTAAACATAAAAACAGGCTATCCAACACAAAGGTACTACATAGTTTCCAAAAGCAAACAAACTAGAATGCCCGCATCCCTAAACCCAAAGCCCTAAAGGCCCGAAACCCTAAATTCAACCCCGAAACCCTAAGCCCCTAAACCCCCAAAGCCCTAAAGCCTAAACCCCTAAACCCCAAAGAAACCCAAACCCAAAACCCTAAACCCCTAAACCCCCAAACCCGAAATCCCTGAAGAAGTCCTGGGCTTCGCTCCGAAGCGTGCTGCTCCGCCTCGTAGCCTGGGACTGGTGCCGGTGAGATCAAGCTTGGGGCCCTGCTATATTAATATGGGGCCTTGATAGCTAGAATAGGGTTCCTTTCTTCAAAAGGTTCTATAAGGGGGTCAATAATGCCTGGACCCCCAAAGTATGCCTACTTTGGGGGGTTTAGGTAAAGGGGCCTTAAAAATTGGCTTGGGACCCTACACTGTGGATTTAGGGTTTTAGCCTACACCCGAATCCCTGATCCTGAAACCCCAAGCGGCAAACCCTAAGCCCTACCCCCAAAACCCGTGCCTGAACCATAGTCCCTAAAACCCAAGCCCTAATGAACCCTTATAAACGCTAACTCCGCATAAGCCCTACACCGAAGGTTGGTGTCTGTAATCGGATGTAATCCATAATGAACCCCGAAGGCACAAGGGGCTTGGGTAGGATTCAGGGTTTAGGGTTTGGGCATGTTTTAGAGACCATGGGGATTCTGTTGGAGAACATAGCTGAACCCTAAACCCCAAACCGAAACGGCACTTCTGTGCTGTTCGGCGTCCTCAGGTTTAAGCTTCCTCGGAGGGCTCTTGGGAGAATCTGGCTTCAAGGTCTGTCGGCACGACCTGCCAACCCTGAAACCCTAAATCCCGTATAGACACTGACAGGAACGCCTTTGAAGGAAACCTATTCCGATTCTTAAGCCCCTATCCTAGCCAGCGTAAGTACTCATGACACTATTGGCCTAGAGCCGAAACATTAAACCGCCAAATCAACAGCTACACCAAACAAAGACCTACTGCCCAATGCCCCACGCCCTGCAGGGTTCTCCAGCCTCAAGAAAAAAGCAAAAAACATCTCAGTTAAGCCATACGTCTAAGCCCTAAACCCTAAATCCGAACCCTAAACCATAAAAGCCGAACCCTAGAGGCCAAGGCCCAACACCATAAGCAACCCAGACTCCTATAGAACCCCTAAGGACGAAGCCATGCGAAACCCTAATCCCAAAACCCTAAAGAAACAAAATCCGATAGAAGCTTACCTACCACCTGAGCCCTTAAAAAGCCCAGCATCGAATCCTAGCAGCCATACCCTGAACCCCAAAACTGTAGTCTCCATTGTAGTTCCTTTTTTTGGTTAACCAAAATCTCTACTATAGGATCCTAACCATAAAACTGGTTAACCAAAAAAAGGAACTACAATGGGGAGACTATAGGTATTTTAGAGACTTAGAACCCCTATTTAGGGTCCCTATACCCTAAACCCTAAGCCTAAACCCCAAAAGCCCCTAAAGATCCCTTATGGGAGCCCTTATAGGGGACCCTAAAAGCCCACAGTAAAGAGCGCTCCGAGGGTCGGATGTCCGCGACTTCGACAGACTCGGCAAACATGGAGGCGATGAGCTGTGCCAGTTGGCGGCTGTTGCCTGAAAGGGAACTTCAGAAAGTTGGAATATGGTTTCAGGGTAGGATACCTTATAATTTACCATAGAAGGGTTAGGATAATTATATTCCAACTTTCTGGCTTTTACCTTAAGAGTTGAGTATAGAGACTGGTGCAGGGGTGGTACGTAGTACTTCTGTTGAGACATCGTTCACGCGTGGCGGGGGGAGGTAGCCATCCTGCTGTCAAAGAGCTGCAAAATTATGACATGGGGGGCCGGAGGCTGAAAACATGCTGGTTACGGTGAGCGGTCCACTACAGGGGCCTTAATGGTTGAGCTTCCGGTTTCGGGGGTAACGTGTAATGTAGCTCTATGTGGACGAAGGGTGGTGACATCATGAATCACCCAGGCCTGTGTACTAGGATTTGGGTGGTTGAACCAGCAAGCTCCGTCCACCACAGGTTAGGGTATATGCACATCAGCTCTGAGTGCTAGTCTCGGGCGGCCTTCAACAGTTGGGAATCCGGGAATACCGCAAGGCACCCGACGCTGACCTACGGTTGATGATATAAACCCTGCATTACCCATAATAAGGAATAAACCTTTTGGGTCATTATAAGGTAATGCCCTAAACGATGGGAATAATGGTATATTCCTTATTATGGGTAATGCAGGATTTATATCATCAACAGTAGGAGGCAGCCCACAAGGCTTGCAACTGCGTGTGCAACCTCTAAGGACTGCCTGTCAAGTTCCTTCTGATTTTTCGTTTTTTAGCTTAGCAAAAGCCATACTGCACATGCAACCTCGAAGGACTTCCAGTCATTCCTTCTGATTTTTTTCGTTTTTTGGGCTTAGGACAAATCCATTCGTTCGGAGATCCTGAGCTAATATTAACCAGGTTCATGCGCGATTGAAAGAGCCCAAAGAAAACCCCCAGTGCTAAGAACCTCCTAAAAGCCTTCGCGCTGCCCATAAACACTTGCGAAACCCTATATTTTAAGCCGCTCCTATGTGGGAGTTTCCGAAAATAGGGGACCCCAATATAGTACCCTAAAGACTAGGATCCTTATTTTAAGGACCCCCAAATAAGGTACCCCTAATTTTCGGAAACTCATATACGAGCTCCCACATGCTGCATATTGCCGCAGGAAGCACCAGAGCCGGCTTTGGTGCGAAGTTGTCGAAATAAAGCCTCTGAACAAGCATTTGGGCGCATTTCGCCTTTATAAGAAGGCATTAAGCGTTTTAGGGCTTTGTCAGGGCTTGGGGCTTAAGAAGGCTGTGAGAATTTCTTTTGCCTTGGGGTGAAAAGATGGCACTACTTCTTTTTTAAGGGTTTGGGGTCGAAGAAGGTTTTGAGGCCCCAGAGCTCATGAAGACTTTCTGGGTTGTAACGATGTCGTGCAAAAACGGGCCTTGTCTTAAACTGCGAAATCGAACTTTGATGCCAGCAAACGGAGCCGGCATACTCGGAGTCAGCAACGCTGCAAATTCTACCACCTACTGGCCTAGGACGTAAGCAGAACTTCGTATGCACTTACAGGTTGGCTAAATCTTCCGGTGCCTGGGGTTCCGCAATCAAACCCTGAAAGCTGAATAGCAAACCTACGTTTGATGATATAAATCCTGCATTACCCATATTAAAGAATATACCATTATTCCCATAGCTTGGGGTCCTTGTCCTTCACGTCCTGCAGGATTTTTACCACCAGCCGTAGTTCCATAGCCGGTCCATGGCTGGAATCAACGCAGCAGGACTGGATCATCCTGCATCTCGTGTGCTGCGATGTCCAGCAAGCAGGATCGGAGAAGAGGTTCAGCTTGCACACATGCATAGCCACAAACGACTCGAAGAGCCGATGCTTGCTATCGCATGTGAAGAAATCGACCATGCCTTTTTCTGGCACTGCTGTGCCAAGAATGTAAGGCAAGGTGCATCTTGATTCTGGCACTTTGCTATGAGCTGCGTTCCAACCTCTGATCAAACCCTTTCAAATCACCCCCTAATAATTTCTTTTTTAAAGCCCAACACCCTTACGCTGGTGTTTTTGTTGTTTTTTGTGCTCATTTAAGCACCTGCCCCTAGGTCAGCAGATACTGGCGCTAGTGCTTCGGAGACAGCGATGAAGTTCCAAACCGAACCGAAAGCCAAACGAAGCAGACATTTCGGTTTAGGAAGTATACGGTTTAGACATATGCACATCTCTTTCTCAACGGTTGTGGGCTCAGGGCTCAGGGCTTACAAAGGCTTAGGGCATCGGGCTTTGAGGTTTAGGTTTCAGGATTTGGGCTTTTAACTGTTTGTACAGTATTAACCTAAGAAATCTATTCTAGCACACATTCGCAAGGGCTTAAGCTAGGACTCGATAAGTGTGCGTGATAAAGTTTGACAGGGTTTAGGGATGTATTCTCGTATAAACAGGGCCCATGTTAGTTCTAGTCCTTGCTACAGACTTCGAGTAGAGCTCAGGCCAACAGCAGCAAGACAAAGAGAAAGCGAAGCGCCTCCAGATCTCAAACCACGACACCTGAACCTAACAATCAATCCCTACAACCTGACGCCTGAATCCTCAGCGCTAAAGCATACACTCTTAACTTCCGAAGCTCGACAACTGACCGGAAACAACCCTAGACAACTTGATAGATGCTTGACAAAAGCTTGCACTTCCGAACGCGTGAAACTGAACACTTACACCTTCAACCCTAGACCCTGATGTTGGCCCTGAAGCCTACCTGTATCCCCGAACCCTACGAAATAGTAGGATATGGCCCCATGATTAGAAGGTAATTAAAACGGTATAACACATAAAGCAATAGGTTCTTGGGATCCCGTAATAGAGGGGCCTTAAGAATTAGAATACAGTGAAAATACTGTATAAGAACCCACTGTTTAAGAACCTGAGCCCCTACCCAAGGCGGAATTCACCAGATTCAAGTTGCCTCAATATTAAGAACCTTAGGGGACCCTAGTTTTTTGGGTCAGGTTCTTAATTTTTTGGGTGCTTTCCCTCACCAAGGAATTTTAGAATCGAAAACTAAATTTCCCAACCGTTCACATCAAGAAACCCTCTGCCCGAACAGAATGATTGTATGATGGCTGCAGAACAGCGTTCATGCCGCAGCGCAGTGGTTGTGCATGGGAGATCGGTCAAGGTGCCCGCTCTAGGCCGGCTTTAAGTTGGCCAGTGGATACCGCTTTCGGGACCCATTGCCTAAAAGGACAATGCCAACATCGCCCTGAACATCACTGAACGGAGAACACAAAACAGTCTAGCACAACACCCACGCAGCGCAATGGTTCTGCATGGGCCCTGCTGTGGCAGGTCCTTGTTTCAAGCCCCGGGGGTGTCATGCCTGCGGTCTGTTTGCCCGCAGCTCGTATTCCACTGAAACAGAACCCCTTGCCACCAAACTGTGGAAATTTAGAATTGAAATCTAAATTTTCCACACCAGCCTCCTGGTCCCCAGCCCAAGCCACACCCATGGCCCATCCACCCCCACAAGGAAATTTAGAATCCAAAAGTAAATTTTCTGAGGGGTCTCTGGCCATGCCCTCTGCCCCGAGTCCTTTCGAGGAGCTGTGGAAATTTAGAATTGAAAACTAAATTTTCCAGACCCCCATGGCCCATCCACCCCCACAAGGAAATTTAGAATCCAAAAGTAAATTTTCTGGGGGGTCTCTGGCCATGCCCTCTGCCCCGAGTCCTTTCGAGGAGCTGTGGAAATTTAGAATTGAAAACTAAATTTTCCAGACCCCCATGGCCCATCCACCCCCACAAGGAAATTTAGAATCCAAAAGTAAATTTCCCGAGACCTCGGTCCGGAAAAGAACGTGGTTAAGAACCTGAGCCTACCCTAGCTGCTCGAATGGCAAAATCACATGTAATGGAAATTAAGAACCTTAGGGTACCCTACTCTCGCCGAACGGGGTTCTTATACAGGGTTTTCACTGTAGGCCTTTGGGGCGCATTGTGCTATGCTCATCATAAGGACCCCCTAAAAAACAAATAGTATTGGCAAGTAGCTAGGCCTCTATACTAAACCACCATAATGCCCCTTACTGTAATCCTTACCCCCCCCCCCCAATATAGTATTGGTAATTACTTAGGCCCCTCTACGAGGGCCTCCAGCGCTTGGCGAGAAGCCACCTCCTGGCGGGTAAATCTCCGTCGGCTTAGGCTTTGGAGTTCGATGTTTAGGGTTTAGGGTTTAGGTTTAGGGTTGGCTAGGGGTTTTACCAGGGTTTTATATGGGAGTTTCCGAAAAATCGGGACCTAATTTTGTACCCTAAATAGTAGGATCCTTATTATAAGGACCCCCAAAAGGAGGTACCCCTAATTTTCGGAAGCTCCCATATGGCCTTATGAGGATTCGCGAGGTTGTCCCGAAGGCTTAAGAGGGGTCTTATGGGGCGCGAGATTTCGCTGGAAAAGGTTTTGGGCCTGGGGGTTTTGTTTCTGAGACCTAAACGTTAGTAGGGAATGGAGGAATGCGGTACAATTGTAACTACTATCACTACCATTCTTCCTTGGCTCTCCTAAAAGTTAAACTTTTAGCATCCTTATTATAGTTCATATAGAAGCCCAGAAAGTTAAAGTCTAAAGAGCCAACCAGAAGAACGCCAAGCTTCCATTCCCTACTTCTCAAAGGTAAGTTATAGGATTGTTAAGGCCGCTATATTACAGTACCCTTATAGATCCCTTATAGTAACCCTTATAGACCCCTTTATTCCCTACTAACCAAAGGTAGGTGTAGGGTTCAGGGCGGGGAAAAGGAGGGACCCTTAATGGGGACCCCTACCCTTATAATGGGCTATATAATGGGTATATAATAGCTAGATCAAGGGTATACACCTAGGGGTCCTTATTAAGGGTCCCTCCTTTCACCCTTGGGATTTTTGCTTCTCAGAGCTTCGGCCACCTGAGACACGGATGATCAACCCGAGCAGAAGCTACGCTGGAAAATCAAGGTTGGATCCGATAACATCCATGCCCTGGTGTCTGTTTGTCTGTTTAGGTTTCAGGGCTTAGGGTTCAGGGGTTTAGGGTTTGGGGGTTTAGGGTTTAGGGTGTAGTGGCTAGGGTGAAGGTCTGTGATTTGCATCGACAGTAATGGGCCTTCGCACGAATCCTGCGTACAGGCTGCGCAACCTCCGTGCTACAAAGGCTGTGGAACATCCAGGCAATTCCGAAAGGGCTGTGCTCAGATGGACGTCACCCTAAATCCTATAAACCCTAAATGTTGCTGACATGAGCTGCAGGTGCGGGTGCCCATATAACAGCTGCCGGCACTATGAAGCAAGAACACAACTAGCTTTGACTAGTGTTGGACGGTCTTCTTGAACCTTGAACACGGCTTCAGGCAGAACTTACGATGCTTGGGTAAGGAGCCACCCTCCCTAGTAAGGACGTGATCCTACGGTCCAGGACCCGAAACCCAACAGAGAGGGACGGGAATTCATCTACACTGCCGTGTTGCCTAGAAAGGTTCCGAATCTGCGGATGCGAGATACACAATCCGTAAAGATCCCAACACTATTTTGAAAGCCAACACTATGTTGAAAGCATTAAACCTAAATCCTAAACCCCAAACCCCTACACCCTAGACCCCTAAACCCTAAACTCCTATACCCTAAACCCCTAAACCCCTAAACCCTGAACCCCTAAACCCTGAACCCATGAGAGGCCTTCGCTTGCCGAAGAGTCTCGGCTGAAGCAGTGAACTCTGGCAGGGGACGTTCCCGCCTGAGCTCAGAAGGCGAAAGCCCGGAGGCGCAACTGCGATTGCCCTAAACCCTGAACCCCTAACCCTATTAAACCTCAAAACCCTAAACCCCTAAAAATATTCAACCCCTAAACCCTAAACCCCTAACCCCATTAAACCCCTAACCTTTTTTAACCCCAAAGCCCTAAACCGTAAACCTCTAACCCTATTTAACCCCTACGCCCTAAACCGTAAACCCCTAACCCTATTTAACCCCTATAAACCCTGAACCCCAATACCTCCTGAGTGACTACTCGACAAGCTCGGGTCTAACCAAGAGACTCCATTCGAAAATATGCCTGTCTCAACTCCTCAAGGAATAAGGAAGCTACTTGGGGAGTCGGATGGGGCTTCCTCCGCATATAGAAGGGCAGTGTACAAGGGCCAGAAGAAAGACTCACACGATGCTCTACCCTTAGGCCCCAAAGTAGTTCCTTTTTGGGGTTCATATATAGAACTCTATAATAAGGTAATCCCAACAAGGAACTACTTCGGGGCCTATGGGGACTGCCTACTCTGTGCGAATGAATGCCACATGGCCGCCTTTTGTTTGCGGAGGGCCCTGTTGAACCCGCCATCGTACCAATCGATACACCGAAAGGGGTTGGAACAAAAGGGGAAATCGAAAAGAGAGGCTGTTATAGTAAACGACATAATAACGCATGATTCCATTCCCAAACTGCCAGGGTGGATCCAGACAAAAACGAAGGTCCTCAGCAGATTCATAAGCCGCATGCAAGCCCAAGAACCTGATGAAACAGGGCGTTTGAGAAAAGCAAAGGACGCGAATCTAAACCGCAAGCGAATGGATCCTCAGGTCCTCAGCATAAAGACCCCCCCCCAGCCCCCACCCGCCAAAAATTCTAAGAACCCAAGCTGAAGAAGCCTCTAGTAAATGATTGTCATGTAATGTACCCCCCCCAGAACCGCCCTGTATGCACCACAAACAGAACCTGAAAGGCAGAATACCATGAGCCTAATTACCAACAGAACCTGCAAGGAAGAATACCATGACCCTACCCTGTATGCAACCTGATAGGACCTGCACGAAAGCTTGAGCTTAGGCACAGAACTTTCCCCTTTCCGCGCACATACTGCCAGTAGGCCAACTTCGGAAGCGTCAGCTTCAACTGTCACGGTCGGATGTGGAGCTTCAGAGAAAAAATTCATAGAGATCACTAAAACGTCGGACCCCTATTAGAAGGACTCCTAAAAAGGTACCCCCGGCTTTCCTTGTTTTTGGAAACAGCAAGTTTCAGAGGCCCGGTTGGGCTGCTGGGCATGAGGCTGGGTTTAGGGTTTGAGGACTTAGAGTTTTGGGTTTTAGGGTCGTAGGGTCTTAGGGTTTCGTGTCGTAAGGTTTGGGAATTTGGGTCTTAGGGCTTGGGAATTTGGGTCTTAAGGCTTACCTGAAACTAAACTACAAAATATTTTTTGTAGGTCCCTTTTTTAAACCCTAATATAGAATTTATAGGGACCCTGCAAAAAAGTGGGTTTTGGTAGGTTACGGTAGGGAAGCTACAAAGGTGCGATAATATGGGGGCCTTAATACTTAGAATAGTAGGGTTTTGGTGCCATAATTTTGGTGCCTGAAAAATTGGAATAGTAGGGTTTTGGGGTATAGTCTACTGTAATTACGATAAGGACCCCCCCAGAAACAGTATTGGTAATGATTTAGGATCCTATAGTACCTCAGAGAAGGGGGGGAAGCTCTCAATTATGTTGAGGATCAGGGGCTCTGGATATCTCATACCTTAGAGGAGGGGGGAAGCTCTGTGTTTGTGGGGATCGGGGGGTGTGGAATGATATCTCGTACCCTTAAACCTCCGTCCTGAGCCACGACACCCCAACGATCGAATTCAGCCAATCAACATGTGAAAGGGGGCTGTTGGCCAGTTCGGGGTGACGACAGTTTGAGTCTTGGGGCTAAGGGAACTCACTGAAGTGTGGGAGCTGGGCAAGTTCTACCACAAACGACCGCACCAGACATCAAACCTGCCTATGGGTCTTGCAGTTCCTGCTGAATCCACTGGGGAGTTTCCGAAAATAGGGGTACCTTATTTTGGGGTCCTTATAATAAGGATCCTATTATTTAGGGTACTATATTAGGGTCCCCTATTTTCGGAAACCCCCACTGAAGCATGCGTTCTATTGTTCCGGAGACCCAACTCGTACCTGGACCTGAACACATCCCTGAACTCTCAACCCTATAGCAAATGACAAATCAGACACCGCAAGCTGACCTAACCCAAATAGACTGAAGTGAACACTGACCCTAAAAAGTTACACTCAGCCGCCAAATCCAAGTCTTCCGAACCCCGAACCTCAAAGCCTAACTTCCAACATCTGAAGCCCAAACCATTCCGTGAACGCACCTTGGAACCTGGAAATGGGGCCTGCAGGCTGACTATTGCACCTTTAGAAGTTTTTGAAAAGGGGGCGGTGGGCGGTTGCAAGTTTGTTCAAAAGAGGCGGGCAAGCCGGAAATCCTACAACCAACGAAGGACTTTTTTCCGAAGTCCCGGCACCGGAACCCTTACTGCAGAGGTTCTAAACTCTCAATTTCAAAACCACAAGTTGAGCCGGCACTTCTCTTTGGAATTCGATATCTGGGATTCCCTCGAAATCTAGCATGACGAAGACTCTCCAACAGTGGCGCAACACACAAAAAACACACACCCGAAAGCCTGTACCTTAAACCTAAGACTCAGAACCCTAAAAGCAACCGCCTCGGTTCCCAGGTCCTTGCTCAGCACCTGGCAGGTGGTGCTCAGAAAGTCCGGATTTGGATGTAAGCTTTGGCTGTTCCTGGGTGGTATGTATGTGTGTGTGTGTGTGCGCTGAGTCTTCTTGAATGTCTGGGCGAATTACAGCAAGAGTCCATACAAACACACACACACACACACACATGTTTGAAACACCAAGCCTGTTTGAGTGTCTGGTTCTCACGGCTGATGTTTCTTATGTGTTCCGGTTTAAGCTGATGCATTTAGGGTTTAGGGCTTAGGGGTTTGGGGCATGGGGCTCTTTGGGGTTTAGGGTTCAGGGTGTGCCAAACACTGAAGGCCTGCACTGCACTCTGACCCACAATCCATCTACATGCACGGGCTGAAGCTTTCGCCAGATAGGATCCCGCCCTAAAGCCTACACCCCTAAACCCTAAACCCCTAAACCCCCAAGCAGGGCTTTGTTGTGTGTGTGTGTGTGTATGTGTGCAAGACTAGCAACTATTACAGGTTTGATAGAACCTTTTCGCAAGAAGTGTAGCATGCAAAACTAGAATATGATTGATGGGAAAACGTTCACTAGGGAGCATCGGTCGGCTAAACCCTGCAACGGGGCGGCCTGGAACTCGAGCGCGTCGGAGGCATTCCGTCTGCCGACGAGGATCGGAAGCTTATCCAGCCTTTGTGGCTTAGGGTCGAGGGTTTAGTGTAGGGTTTTAGGGTTTAGCTTAAGGTTTCGGTTTAGCCTAGGGACTATGGCTTTAAGGTTTAGTTCAAGGTTTATAAAGTTTATAGAGGTGCCGGGCGTGCCTGGAGGCCTCTTCCACGTGTGCTACAGCGCGCACGAACAGCGGTGAAAGTTGCTGGTGGGGGTCTTGTGTTGCCTAGACACCACCCTGTAAACACATCAAGCTCGCACGTCCGTCTGTCCGCCTATTCATGAAGTAATGCATTGGCTTGGGTGCTTTGAGCATCAATAACCATTAGCCAAGGCCCCGAATGCAATGGCAACAAAACGTTGCCCCTCCAGCCCATACCCAACCCCAAACCCTACATAGAACCCTTATAGATCTCTTTAAGGAACCCTTAAAGGATCCATGTAAGGGCGCCCCAAATTTTCAGAAACTCCCATATTGCAACCCAGACCCCACACCCTGAACTCTGAACCCCAGAACCCTTCGACCCTACAGTTTGTCCGTAAGCCCGGCAGAGTCCTGCATGGCATGGTTGGAGGCTCTTCTGTGTTGTTGCTGCTATCGTTTATGCGATTTTCGAAGAATTGTTATGGTGCGAAGGGCAACTAACACTACTTCTTGCCCAAGCCTCACGTGCCCTCGATTTCGCCCGGAAGTCTCAAGCCTTCCACCCTGCTGCTGGGTGGCAGGAGCTCCGTGTAGTTGGTTGTGTCCTAGGAGGCTTTAGGGTTTAGGGCTTTGGGCTAAGGGTTTTTTTTTTTTGGAGTTCAGAGGCTCGAGTTCAGAGTTCATCTGAGGGTCTTGAAACCTCCATGTAGCATCAACGGCGTACTCGGAACTTTCGGGTCGTGGCCTTTTTGGCTTCCAGAAAATCGCTAGCCCATTGCGAGGGCTGGTGGAAGACGTCCGAGCTCGGGATGCAGGAGCAGGGTAATATAGGGGCCTGAATATCTAATCTGAATTCCTGTGCTACGGACGCAAAAACTGTTACGACCAACCAACGCCACGCTATCCATGAGCATTGCAGCGTTTGCACGTACATGTGTTTATCATCTATATATATATATGCATCTACAGATCGAGTGCGTGTGTATATATATGTATATATACACACACACATGCGTGTTGTCTTTGTTTTGTGCGATGTGCTCCAACTCCTGGTATCTCAAGCTCAACTAGGCTGTGGGCAGTGTCGCTGGGTATGCTTATGTCCTCTCCACTTATAGGTTCTTGCATGCCGCACCATTTGAGTACCATTGTTCAACTGTGCACATAAGCATGCCATGGTGCCATGGGGGATGTCCGATCCATTGAACTCAAGCAGATTTACAGAACCCAGGGTTAGTGTTTGAGGGATTGTTTAAACTTGCTTTTTTGAGGGCCTTTTTCGTCGCTCGAGCTTTGTTTAAACTTTAGGATGTAGGGCTTGTGGTAAGTAGCCTTGTCGGCGACAGGCGCAAGCACCTCCTGCGCCGTGGCAGTGTCCAGGGCACGTCCTTGGCAAGTCAGCGCCCTTCAGCTTGCATCCCAAATCCATTATCTTCCTCAAAGCCAAGATACCCAAGACTCTGCCTGCTAAGCCGCAAGACCACTTCCCAAAGCACGGGTGTTGAGTTTGAACATGCAGCTCTGTTTCTTTGCACTCGCTCTTCTACGTGCTTGTTCTATATATTGATACACCACCCAGAATCAATGATTTTATAAGATGGGTCTGGAAAGAACAGGAGTACTGGCAGCAGTAGTAATGGGTGGGCGTGGTGCTGGTGGTGGGGTGGTGGAGTGGTGGTGGTGGGCGTGGTGGTGGCAGCGTCACTACTAGTGATCATCACGACCAAATGAAGCATCTGTCTTTCTCTGAATGTTAGTGTGATTCATTGCTCAAACTATCTTGGCTGATGACTTCCTCCATTACGAGCACTTTTGCTTACTCGCACTTTGCAAACATGATCTGGTGCAACTGTCAGAATAACTACCAGTGTCAACACACAAGGTAAGCTTCGGAAATGCAATGATGCAGTCTACACAGAGCAAAACACAGTTCAAGAGACAAAATCAAGTGCTTGCTGGTCAAGTTTCGAGTAGTCAGCCGCACTGCGCCTGGCCCCTGACAGGCAGGAGTTGAGTCAGGACCACAAGCACAGCTCCACGATCCCAGGGCGCACAGGCAAAAACTGGCCGTCCTACCATGCTTACTACCATGCCTGTGCTGAATACTGAACCCCTGCCCCAAATGCTCCGAGCAAGTTCGCGAAATAGCTGTGGTCTTCCTCCCGTGGCCCCATAGGCCTGGTGGCTGCCGCGCCACGGACAGAAGTTGGAGAGAGGCTGTACCACTGCCTTTCGGTATATATGCGGTCGAGGTTGTGCAAGTGAGTGACCCAAGCTTCATTGCTTACAACTCGGGGAAAGCTGGCAATGGACGCAGCACGCAAAATTGCTGATACGGTGTTGGTCGAACGAAGATCATCGTGCATTGCCGTTAGTGCTGATCATCGCGAATATGTATGAGTTGAGCACAGAGCCCGCATCATTGCTATGATGTTCGCGATTATGACTGCGTGCACTGCAGGTCATGTAGTCAAGAAGCAGCTAAGCTGCCAACATCACTGGAAAACAACCATTGTCAAACCACCATCACCATCACCATCATCATCTTCTTCTTTCCATGACCATCATCAACATCACCACCACCATCCTCATCCCCGTCTTCATCGCCGTCGCCATCATCATCATCACCATCATCATCATCGTCATCATCATCATCATCACAATCATCATCAGCATTCGTACCATCATCATCATCGTCATCATCATCATCATCACCATGAATATCATCATCACCGTCATCATCAACCTCATCATCATCATCACCACCATCACCATCACTACGGTCATGAAAGCCGAAGGCGGCACAACAAGTGACGAGTTCTAGCATTATCATCTGAGGCAATGATTACAAACATGTTGGCCGAGGGTTCCGGAGTGAGTTTGTCCTCAGGCGTTTGGCTTTTTTCGCTAGACTTCGCAAGCCCAACCAGACCCAACCAGACAAAAAGATAGCTTGTGCATCTAAGACGCGGCTAATGCCCAGATCTGGAGCAAGCCGGACAATCGTCGAGCACCTGCACACGAGTAGGCTGACGTTGGCTCTGTACTTGTACGAGTTGGCTCTTCTGCGTCAACTCCCCCCCCCCCCCCTTCCCATCTCTCTTTCTCTCTCCCTTGCTCCTTCGCTCTCTCCGCCTGTCTCTCTCTCTCTCTCTCTCGCTCCTTCTCTCTTTCTCGTTTGCTCACTTTCAGTCTCTCGCAGTGTTATTTTGTGATAGCAGTCACTGGGTTTTCTGTAGCTGTTGTGATGTCCTGTCCCATGTATGTCGCTCTCTCGCTCTCTCTGTCTGTCTCTTCTCTGCCTCCTCAACACTCTCAGTTCCCACACGAAGTCACCACCAAAGTTCCACGTCGGGGATAGGACATGATAGGACGGACATAGAGGTGATGATACTTCCCCGTGTGCGAAGAATCACCGAAGCTAAACCTGAAGAACCCCTGGCCCACATCCAAAAACCCCAAACCCAAAACCACCCCGAACCCTGGCCCAAATCCCAAAACCCAAACCCTAAACCACCCCAAAGCCCAAAACCCTAAAAGGCCCTAGGCCCTAAACCACGGAAGCCCAAGGCAGCCTCCAGATGCTCTGAACCACACGTCTCCTGAGCTCTATAATATCCTCACCAAACTCTAACCCTATCCCTCCAAGGACCTCATAGTTAGGGCTCTAGACCCCTTAAGGACGTAGACGCAATCAGGGGAACTTAGTAACTTAGACCCTTCCTTAACCCGGAATAACCTACCTTTTTTTGGACTTATGTAAGGAAATCATAATAAAGAGCCCGAAAAGGGTAGGTTATTCATCAAATCCTAACCCTGTCCCTCTAAGGACCTCAAAGTTAGGGCCCCAGACCCTTTAAAGACCCCATAATAAGGTCCCTGGAGGCATAGGGTAACCCCTGAACCCTAAAGCCTCCACCTAAGCCCCGGATCCGCACGCCTCAACAGAAAATCAACTGCTGAGCTCGCAGCACCCCAAACAAGGCATCATGGCAGGGGTACAGAAGCCACAAAAATGTTGAAACTCATCTACCCAGCTGGCAAGGAAACTCCAGGAACAATCGCCCTCAGCCCCAAACCAAAACGACTCCTTCATTCTTTAAGGTTTTTCATGTGCAGTCGGGTTTAGGAGTAACCCCAAACCCTAAACGGTTAAGGGTTTCGTGTGGAGTTTAGGATGACGCCCATGAACTTTATCTGGAACAGGCCAAGGTCCGCCAGTGTTCTCGCCTTTTCCAACGGATTTTTGCTCTGTAGGCAGTTCCACCCAATTTTTCGTTTTCTTCCTGCTCTGCCCCACTTCCGCTGCGCCCCCCCGGCCCCCTCCCGCCCCCCCCGGCCCCCCCTTCGCCCCCCGCCTCCACCCGCCCCCCCTCCCTGGGCCCCCCCTTCACCCCCTCCGCCCCTCTCCCTGTTTCCTCTTCGTGCTCACTCCCTGCCGTGGCCCTGTCGTTCCCCCCGCCTGCCTTCCCGCTTTCCCGATTCTTTATGCTCACTGCCTGCAGTCGGGTGTTTGGGCCAAAGGGCGCCAAGGCTTGCAACACTGTGAAAGTTTCCGACGACAGGGGACTGTAATGTAGCATCTTTACTTGTTGGGGGCCCCTAAACCCCAGCCAGCCTCAACGGCCCTTACTTAAGGCATCCCGCCGCTTGCGAGAGTCTTGGTATCCAGTGTTTCGGAATGACGACACCAAAATTCGTACTGATACTACCACTACAAATACTACTCACAATCATCCTGCTTCGTGTTGCTGTGAACATTACTTTTACTATAAGTGCGATTCCAACTGTTACTTTTTTCCTACAAGAGCGTGCTGCAGGTAGTAGCAACTCGCCGCATGCGCGTACAGCCGGGCCGAGGCGGACGACGCGCAGAGTTTCAAATTATGACTACTATTACTATCATTCGTCCATTCCCTACTAACCAAAGGTGAGATTAGGGCTGGGGGTAAGTCATACGGATCTAAATGGATCTACTGTGTGGTGGTGCCTTGTTGGAAATAGGAATCGGTGTTTAAGGAATGGTTTGCGAGTCGCTCATTAGGTTTAGCATTCAGGTCTAGGATTTGTTTCTTCCACTTTGTAGCTCCTGGGTTATCTAAGGCTATCTAGGTTGAGGATACGGAATAAAGTCGCCCCTGGCCTCTTGCTGATGGCCCTGCTGGAGCCGGGCGCTGCATGGCGCTTTGCTGGGGATACATGGCAGGCCTGTGTAAACTTTGCATGACTGCCATCGTCTGTGTTGCTGCTCCTCACATGCATGAACCTGCATTTGCACGGCAGGCTTCCTGGCAAAGCCTCGCTGCCTTGGAGCTTGGTATCAGAAGGTAGGAGCGCTTGGCTGCACGGTTTTCAGGAACACTGCGCCTTAAGCTGAAATGCGTGTGTTCCTTGCGAAAGCCTCGAAGCAGGTCTCCTTTGCATGGCGTGCAATCCGAACAGGGCAGCCACAAGGGAAACTTCCAGAGAGACCCCGCGACCCATGAACCACAAGCGTCTTGGAGTGTTGGGCCTTGGAAAACAGGGCCTGTAAAGCTAAGGGATTGGCTGGGTCTGCTAGTATCTTGTTTAATGATAAGGCGGACTCTGTGGCGGCCAAGTTGCGAATTCGAAGTTCTATGTTGCTGATGAGCAAGCAACTTTAGCTCTTTCATGGGCTCAGATGCTGGGGTGCCGGAAAGGGACACTTCTGGGCCTTGCTGCAAAGAACCTGGTTTCTTGGACACAGGGCACTGGCAGGGAAAGCCCAAAGGTCGAACCCTCAACTGAAACCCTAAAGACAATGCACCCTCACCTGGGTGTGTCACAAAGTGGTGCTCCCTTGGTGTCAGAGTTACCCTACAACCCCATAATAGTTCCTTTTGTGGCTTCATGTCTAGCATCCTCTAGGGTAATCCCGAAAAGGAACTACCATGGAGCCTCTGGGTACAGACATGAGCAAGCTCGATGAGATCACCCCATTCCGGGCCCGGGTTGGTTCGGACCTAGGAGGTTTCAGCTAGAAGTGCAGAACGTCACCAACATGGGTGGTTGTCAAATTAGGGTCCCTTTTTGGGTCATTAATACGGCACCTATTATTTAGGGTACCCAAAAAGGGACCATAATTTTGACAACCACCAACATGGAGGTAGACCCTGCTCGAACAGGTTTGGCGACCGAATGCTTGAAACGACGGGTGCCGCACCCTTTGGCGTAGTACTTGCCAATGTCAACGATGGTGTCACCGAAGGTCTGTCAAAAAGAGAAAAGAGCAACTTCCTAAACCCCGGCACGCATGTTGTTGCTGCTGCGCTTGGTATGGATAGACCTACTGTCACCAATGTCATGATGAGTGTCACGGCTGCAGCTTATCTTGGTCTTCTTGAGGCAAGTCTAGTACACAGCACTGGCAGCAACTGCTTCAGTATGCCTCGGGCCAATTCGGGACCTAGCAAGGGTTATCACAAATCCCGCGATGTCGGAACACACCCTGAACCTCACAAGCATTCGCCTCAATATTGCAGCCTTGCCTCAAACCCGATCTTTGTTTAGTTTGTTTTAGTTCGGTTTTGGGCGAATGCAATACTGTTGATGATATAAATCCTGCATTACCTTAAGGACCCTAAACTATGGGAATTATGGCATATTCCTTATTATGGCTTATGCAGGATTTATATCATCAACCGTAGTTGAACTGCCAAGGCTCGGCCGTGGGTCCCTGACAACTTGAAGACCGGTCTCTGCCAAAGAGACTGCAACGATGAAGATCACAGCCCGAGATGTTGAGTGGAATGGCGACCCCGAAGCTGCCAGAATCTACCTTAACCTACCAAAACCTACTTTTTTTGTAGGCTCCCTCTAAATGCCATATTGGGTTCATAATTAGAACTTGCAAACAAGTAGGGTTTCGTAGTTTAAGGTATGGATCCCTCAAGCAGCTCAGGCCCAGGCCCAAGCCCTTCAGCCCAAACGCTCGTGGACGCACCAAAACTCCGCAAACGCAACACGTCCTGAACACTGTCGAAACCTGGCCGTAAGGGTCCATGTACCCAACTAACATATACTTTGGCCCTAAAGCACCTATACAGGGATTACATTAAGGCCAAAGTATATACTGCTGGGTACATGGACCCTTAGGGAGACCCTAAGAAGAGGCAGACCTAAGCTGGCGGAAAGTATACAAACCCGAGTATTGGTACGCCCCTACCGTTAGGAGCGTTTTAGGCCCGATGAAACCCCAAACCCTTAACCAGAATCGTCCTAAGAAGCGGAACCCTGAGCCCCCCCTCCATTCTGCAAGCATCCGAAACCTTCGAAAGCCTTGAACAGCCCAGAGGCCCCCCTAGTAGTTCCTTTTTGGGATTTCCTTATAGAATTCTATAAGGTAATGCCAAAAAGGAACTACTATGGGGCCTATGGGTAGTTGCTACGGTTTTGGAAGGTCATTTTTCTGCTTGGACGGCTTATTAAAGCCTAAACCCTAAACCATTATGCAGCAGGTTCGGGTCTGCACCGCCCGGGCCTTCAGAGCGGCTTTGACTTGCTCTGCGGTGATGTCGTCCGAGTTGGTTCTTAGTGTCACGCAAAGACCCCTATACTGAACTTAGAACTTAGAACCCTAGCACAAATTACAATTTGAGCTGTTTCTTGGGGATTATAACCACCAAAAACTAAAAAGTATTTCTAAGTACACCGAAAATCATTCGGTGCATCCTCCGCTTGAAACAGACAAACTGAGGGCAAAGAGCAGCTGAGACTAGTCTCCTGCCCTATCGGAGAGATACCTCACTAATCCCGCGATTCAACATTTCAAAAGACCCCAAAAAGGTACCCAAACCCAAAGCTGAGAATGCTCTGGTTCTGTTGCCAGTCATGTGGTTGTTTATTTAGGGCATGCTCACTCCTGGAGCAGGGAAAGATTTTATATGGCCTTTGGGCCCCAAAGAATTGAAAAATGAGTCCGTGGAGCCTTAACTGGGCCAGGAGAGCTCGGGGCTTTGGTTGCCAGGTTCTTGGTATCCATCTGGGAGTGTCCGAAAATAGGGGACCCTAAACAGTGGGAGGACCCCAAAATAAGGTACCCCTAATATTTCTTCATCGGACTCTCGTTTGAGGCGTATAAGACCCTGAAGCGCCGAAGCCAGAACCTTAAACCCACCTGGTACCCTAAAGCCTAGACGAATGGAGCGGCACTGTTTCTCTGAGGCCCCGTGCTGGTTGCTATGGTTCCGATACCTCCAAAGGAGCTCAATTGCCAAGTCAAGTGGCGGGCTTACGGTTCAGAACCAAATCTCGAATTTCTATGATTTGGAGCATCGTCTGCTGTATTTTCTAGTTCTGTCCGGGTGCGTAGATCGAAGTCTCAAACTATCCATAGGCCCCAAAGTAGTTGCTTTTTGGGACTACCTTATAGGATTCTATATATGAATCCCAACAAGGAACTACTATGTCCATCTTGAGGCTTCACGTTCATCTCCCGACTCCCGAGGATGCAGCGGCACAGATCTCCATGGCGAGAGCTCAGGGAGAGTATACCCATAGGCCCCAAAGTAGTTCCTTTTTGGGAATACCTTATAGGATTCTAAATATGAACCCCCAAAAGGAACTACTTTAGGGCCTTAGGGTAGAGGTCTTAAGTCTTCAAACAGGGGATTAAAAACCTAGGACAGGGCCTGGAGTTGTGTTTTCTAGCAGAGAAACTAAATAGTTCGAGCCCTCTGTTAGATAGCACTTTGAGCTGGCATGTTGGAGCGACAGGCTCCATTTCTCTGAATTTAAGGGAAGGTTCATATCACGAAAGCCGAGAGCCCCAAGCAGTCGGGATGCACCACGAGGGCTATCGCTTGTAGTTCCCAAGGTCATGTAAGCCGAAGCGAAATGTGCTCGGAACAGAGCTCAGCATCGTTAGTTTCATTGCTATGTGCATGCACCCAGCGGCAACTCCCAACTCAGAGCCCTGAAACCTAAAGTATTGAGCTTAACCCCAACCAACATCAATCCTAGGCCCTGGACCCTCGCAGAACTGCAAGAACAGCAAGGATGGTAATCTTAGCAAGCACTACTTCCGGAATCAGGCCTTCCAACAAGGAATGCCAGGTCCTTGAACCCTGAGCCCTCAAACCGAAAGTTTAAAGCTCCAAGGCTTAGGCCCTCAACCCTAAACCACTAAACTAAACCCTACCTGGACCCTAAGGAACCTACCTTTTTTAGGGTTCCCTAATATGATTTCTTTATATAAGTCCTTAAAACGGTAGGTTAGTTGGGGTTAAGGTAAGCCCTGAAACCCTGAACTCAATAGGAGCTCTTCCATGTCCACAGGCGCACGGAGCCGAAGCAAAGTGAAAGTTGATGCCTGGGCGGCCGTCCCGCATGCGGATACCCAGGGATCGGAGCTCAAGGATTACAGGCTATTTAGTCTAGGGTAGACGTGTTATGGTAAGTATGTAAATATAGGGTTCAGGGGCTTTCGTGTCTGTGCGTGCGTGCGTATGTGCATAGCACGACAGGCGAAACCCAGCTTTCAGGAATCAGGCAAACATCCTGCACACTGGGCCATGCAGTTACCATCAGTAGTATGGGGGTATACTAAACTAAACTATACAGTTAATAGTAAATAATGATATGATATGATATAGTGTAGGATCGTAGGGTATACTATAAAACACACACTGCGGCACCTGAAAATATGGCGAATCTTTCTAAGGCCCGTATGAATATGGGAATGTGGTTCTGACCATATGAGTGTAACATCAGAAACCGTTTTAGTCTCATATGAACGAACCTCATGACATGACACCGATACGTTACAACTTGCATATTGCAGCACATAGCTAAGCTATGATGCACGAAGGAAGCAATTCGTTGGAGCACCCGAGTGCAGTGAAGGGAAACCGCTTGGGGTGCCCATCCGTTTAGTCGTGTTGGGTTTGTAGCTGCTGATGTTTGGGGGGTTTACGGCTTTAGGGTTTCAGGGGGTTAAGGTTCAGGGTCTAGGCCCCAAAGGCTCCATGTACCCTTATAGTAGATACTTAAGCCTTAAAGTGGTCCCTATATAGGTACTTTAAGGCCTCAGCATATACTATAAGGGTACATGGAGCCTTAGGGGGCATGATGGCTCAGTTCTTGGGGTCAGCTCCACGCTGCATGTCTGCCACTCGCAATTTCTCGGTTTGTCTAAGCACATGCGATCATCCGAGCATCTGCAGCTACGAATCCCTTATCCGGCGACCCAGAGGAACCATGTGGACTCTGCCACTTGGATTCTGCAAGGATTCTATAGGGTTTTCAAACTATTTGGGTTGTAGGCTGTGGGGGCTTGCTCAACCCAACACCCTTTAACAGTTGCACCGTACGTGGACACCCAAAGTGCCATTTCTGATCATGACAGTCACTCTTACTTGTGGACCCCAGAACACAGCGTAGAGCATAGAGATTGGGGTTCACTCTATGGCTCCATGTACCCTTATAGTATATACTTATGTAGGCCTTAAAGTAACTATATAGGGACCCCTTTAAGGCTTAAGTATCTACTATAAGGGTACATGGAGCCTTTGGGTCAGGGTCCGGGCTTCTAGAGTGTCTAGAGATCAGGATCAAAGGCTCTGAGCTGCTAGCGCAACTTCCCGTCTTCGTCCCGGAAGTAGCCGAAAGTGTATTCCAGCGCACTCTCGTTCCCGGTGAAGGAATCTGGCGGCTAGCTGTCAGAAGCCCCAAATGTGACCGGAGCCCTCTGAACACAGCTTGTGACTTTGGTGAACTTCAACAAGGACTCTACTTTTCTCTAGTGTGAGCTTACACCTCGGGTCCCCGTGTTTTCCTGAAAGTACCATCAGTATAGGATCTACAGAACTCGAAGTCGGCGGACTCTTCCTGTTCGCCCAGGACGCCAGGCTCAAAACTTATCGAAGACCTTCGAAGATAACAACGGCGTTTCAGTCTGTTGGTTCTAGTGTTCAAGGTCCGGTTTGGGACTCGGCTTGGAGTTAAGGGCAGTGGAGGACCCTGGAGGGTTCATAACGTTTCCAGGGATTCGGCCTACATCTTGAGGGTTCGCCGATTTACATCGAAGTTAACATGAGTGTACAGGTTTTAGGTTTTCTGGCTTCGGGATTGAAGTCAAGTCCCACCTGTGGCCCAAAAGACCTACCGTTTCGAAGAAGTACATATAGAAACCATAACTAGCAAGGAACCCTAACAAGGTTGGTCTTTTCGGCTACATGCACGCAACCTCCACATCCCCTCTCTCACCTTCAGAAAGCCCTCAGCACCCCAAAGTCACTCTCAGCATTGGCCTACTTAAAGGATCATGGGACATAGTCACTAGGGTTATCATTAAGGTAGCTGTACTTATAATTACTTATAATCCCAATTAAGGTACTTATAACCCTACTTGCTACGTCCCATGATCCAAGTACCTCTGGCACCTTGCCTCTAAACTCTAAACACCCCAAAGAGCCTCAAAGCCCAGAAGATGCGCCCGGCTGAAATCTTCCGATCTGTCCCTTACCGAAAACTCTGAGGGGCCTGAATAATTAGAATAGGGTTTTGGGGCTGATGCCGATACGTATATATATGAAGGAACTATAAGTATTTTTTCAGGCGCCTATAGTAGACCCTAAGCCCTGAACCGCTTCTGAAGTCGCAGCAGGCAAGGGCCTCGGAAATGGTAGTGGCCCATAGCTAAAGCCTGTGAACCTCTCAAAGAGACCACTCAAATATTGGATTTGGGGGAGGCTTCCTCTATGTACTCGTTGAAGAGATCTGGAAGGATCTACTGGGAGTACTACTAGGTGGGGCTTTTAGAGCCTTTGAAAAATATTAGTTAATAAGATCCTCTTAAGCCCAATAAGGGAAAATAGCAAATGTCCCAAAGCCCTACCTAGACTAGGTCTCAGAATTTTGGGTTCGGGGTTCCTGTGAGGATTCGAAGTCCCGTGTTCATGCTTCGGGCTTGCTGTTCCTTCACCTGGTCTGTTCCCTGGGTACTTAAAGGATCATGGGACTGAGTAACTAGGGTTATGATTAAGGTAGCTGTACTTAGACTTACTTATAACCCCAATTAGGGTACTTATAGCCCTACTTGCTAAGTCCCATGATCCTCCCATTATAGAACCCGTATAGCTCCCTTTATGGAACCCTATTATAGAGCCCTCTAATAACCTTAAAGGGAAGCCTAAACCCTACTTACGAAGATCCTCCAAGTAACGGCAATCGTTCCCCAATCCCTGCGAACCCTTCACCTGTGGAACCTGGTCGCTAACCTACCAGAACCTACTTTTTTTTGGGGTCCCTATAAACCCCATATTAGGTTTTATGATGAGAACCTACAAAAAAGTAGGGTTTAGTAGGTCTCGGTAGATTGCTATGAACGTCTGGATCTGGAGATTTGGGATATAGGACTGAAGGTCCACCTCAGGCGACAAAGCCCGTATGACAGGCACACTTGCTTTGAGGACAACCTGCCAAGGCCCCGAATAGAGTGCTTAAGGAAGGGCAGAGAGGGCTCATTGATGCATTGCAGCCCCAAACCTCTCAATCTAATCACCCCCCTATCCCTCCAAGGACCTCATAGTTGGGGCCCTAGACCCCTGAAGGACCCCATAATAAGGTCCCTGGAGGCATAGGGCCCAGTTGCAGGGTTGCCTCTCTGTCTAAAAAGCCAAGTGCTGCAGCCCTGGGCAATCCCACACCCTGCATCCTAAAGCCAAGACCCCATGCCGCAACAATCGAAGCCCAGCCACATGGGTAGTTGTCAAAATTATGGTCCCTAACTGGGTACGCTAAATATTAGGTGCCGCATTATAATGAGGACCCAAAAAGGGACCATCCATCATTTTGACAACCGCCCACATCGCAGATTAGCCTTCCACAGAGAAGCCGACATTGTCGAAGCGGATGGCATCCCTTGGACACAGCTTCAGTTTCGTACATTTGGGTAGTTCTCTTAATTTTTAGGACCCTAGTTTAGATAACTACCCATTTAAAGCTTGCACTGGGTTTTCACGTTCGGTGTTGCGGGGTTTTCATTTCCGGTGTAGGCTGGCAGGCTAAGAGTTCTCGGTTTCGCAGACTCGAGGTTTCAAGGGTTTAGAAATCAGGGTTCCCAAGGAAGCACAGCAATGGTTTGGGGGGATCAAGAGACTTAGGAATTGCATAAGGTGTCGAATACTTTCAGTGGGGTCATAAGCAACAGGAACTACGCTTACGTTGCTCATATCTCTACTTTACTACGTCCTAGATCTCTTCCCACTCGCGGATCCACAAAAATGCGATCGTAAGAGGTTATGACCTTAGAGCTACCACGAATTCCAGAAAAATCGAACATGGGTTTAGGAGGATTACGGCTGGGATGCCTTAGACTTTTCCTTAATAGGGCTTGAGGATAATAATGCTCCAACTGTCTGGCTTCTACGTACTATGTGGGGCCATAACCTGCTTTGGTGTGGGGGAGGGGGCCACAGCTGAGCCCGACATACATCTAATGCGTAAACTTAAGTTAAGTCCTTTATAACACGAGCCCAGTCTAACGCATACTGACGGCCGGAGGGTTCGGATTTTACAGGATTTGTGGAAAAAGCAGCGGTGTCGGATTCAGGATTTACGGCTGACCGTTGGGAGAGCTTAACTCCTCACCCTAAGCCGTTTAAGCCCAAAGGTCCGAAGAAGCTTCAATCCACAAGCCCGGAACCCTAACCCCAAAGGCAAAAACAAACAAGATAGGGGCTTAAATAAGTATCAAGACTGCTTTGGTGGCTCCTTACTATAACTATGGTACAATATACATAAATATATATATATATATATATATATGTTTACACATACACATGTATACACACATATAAATATATATATATATATATATATTAACACGAAATTCAATGCGAATAATTAATTAAGGCCCCTATGTTAAACCCTAAGCCCTGGGTTCCTCGCAGTCTTCGTGATTTTCAGGGCCAGGCTTCTCCAGTCCGACCAGAAAACCACAAGGGGGCTTAGGGTTTAGGGGCTTTGGGGGTTTAGGGTTTAGGGGTTTAGGGGGTTTAGGGGTTTAGGGGGTTTAGGGGTATAGGGGTTTAGGGGTTTAGGGGGTTTAGGGGTTTAGGGGTTGAGGGTTTAGGGCTTTGAGGGTTTAGGGGTTTAGGGTATAGACTTGAGGGTTTATTGGTCTAGGGTATATGGGTTGAGGGTTTAAGGCTTAGGGTTTGGTGGTTAGGTCTTCTTGGGTTTAGGGTTTACGGGCTTGGGGCCTATATGAGTTTGGGCCTGAAAGGGCTGCTCTTGGATCTTTAAAGCAGGGTCGTGCACAGACTCATTGAGTAGAGTTTTAGGGGGTTTGCACCATCCGCTCAGTCTTGGAGTATGCTCTGAGTCTGAGTAGGTCGCCATCGAACAGGCCCAATGGCGAAGCCGGTGTCCTGCAGCTGGGAACGTCGTTTCGGGCTTGCGCTCAGGGCCGTATGTCCTGGAAAACCCTCAAACCCAGCCAAACCATGCCTGAACCACGCAAGGGCGATTGCATCTTCTGTAGTGGCTCCTCGGGGAACTCTTCGTTGCCACCGACGAAACTCGACACCACACCAGCTCGAGTTGTTCGAAACCTGGCATGTTGAGGGATTAGCGTTTCGGGTGTGGTGTGTAGGGTTTTTACGTACAATAGCCTTCCCTTTCTCCGCACGTAGACTAGAAGACTCACTTGCGGTCTGACGGTTCAGTTTTCCTGGCTTGGGGCTTAGGTCTTAAATTTTTAAGGCTTGCGGTTTCCAGTTCAGGCGTCGGCTGGACGATAAGAGAAGGCGCAGAGGCCTGTTTGGATCCAAAGCCTAGAGGAGCGGGTCAAGCCAAAGTAATATAGAGGCCTTCATAATTAGAATCAGGCGTTGGGGGTTCATGGTTATAATTATACTAGAATATACCCCCAGTCCCCTATTCTAATCATTAAGGCCATGGTCGTTATTATAACTATAGTAGAATGTACCCCAATGAGCCCTAGTCTAATTATTAAGGCCAATGTCTTTTGCTGAAAAGGGCCTTGGAAGCTCAGGGTGATCTTCGGCGCATTGTCCCTTTACGGCGTAATCCTGTTTATTTCCCCCCTAAGGCTCCGTGTACCCTTGTAGTATATACTTAAGCCTTAAAGTACCTATATAGGGAACCCTTCAAGGCTTAAGTATCTACTATAAGGGTACATGGAGCCTGTGGCCTAAAAACTGGATGCCTGTGGCCTAAAAACTGGATTTAACGGGGTCTACGGTGTAAGGCCTGAATAATTCGCATATTAAGGTTGAGCTGGTAAGTCTGGTTTGCTATAATGTGGAGGGGATCGCACAGGATCCTTATGCAGGCCCGTATACTACACTTCCCCAGACACCGACCTGTTGGCCGCAACAGTATAGGAGGTCCTTCCCTTAACTCTCAGTCCCTACCCGACGGCCGTCGGATCCCGAAGCCAAAAAACCCTAAACCCTAAACCCTAAACCCTAAACTTAACCCTAAAACCCTACCTCCAGAATCTTCAAAACAAACCCTTAAGGGAACCCTTGAGGCCCTTGGTCGACTGAGGATGCGGCGGCTTGCTCGTGGTGTTCACCTGGGTTGTAGTTTAGGGGTTTAGGAAGTTTAGGTTGTAATTTTGAGGCTCTGAAAAGTATTTATGGATACGTGCCTCTATAGGGAGCATAAAGGGAGATTAAAAAGTTTCCCAAATTGCCACCCAGTCACCGGCTTCATCAAGACGGGCTTTCTGCCATGTCCATACCTCAAGATGTGCAGCTTCCGAGGGTTCCGGTGGATGTAGGGTTTTACCCTTAGGCCCCAAGGTAGTTCCTTTTTGGGGTTCATATATAGAATTCTAGAAGGTAATCCCAAAAAGGAACTACTTCGGGGCCTATGGGTAGGGTCAACCGAAGTAGGCGTTCAGGATTTAGCTTCCCAGGGATTAGGGCCTGCGGGCTAAGTTCCGAGGGTTTCAGGTTCTGGGGTGCTGCTAGTGCTTTCGATAGTCACAAGCCAAATGTGTAGAGATACTTTGATTCAAACGGGAAAAGGAGGGACCCTTATTGGGGACCCCTACCCTATAATGGGCTATATAATGGGCATGCAATAGCTATATTAAGGGTATGTACCTAGGGGTCCTTATTAAGGGTCCCTCCTTCCCCCCTTGGAGATAACATCTGGGAAGTACGGCTCTTCAGATCGTGATTCTGAAATGGTCGCGACGATGGGAAAGATGAGGATGAGGATGAAGATCGTGAACATGTCCCTAAACCTCAACCGTTACTGTATTCTTAAGCCACACCCGAACTGCTGAATACACCACTAATGATGATGGTGATGAGGTCTGCAACGATTACGGAGGTCACGATGACGACGCTGAGTATGATGACACACATATCCTTCGCTGCTTTCATGTTCAACGATCGGTTTGTGCTAAGGTCGGAATAGGATTCAAGGCTCCCGGAAAGAAACCTTTCGGCCACCAGCACAAAGATTTGCAAAATCAGCATCATCACAATATATATATATATATACATATGTATATGTATATTCACCATCGTAATGTACCATCGTCATCACCGACATCATCATCATCAAGGTTTCTATCGTTACTATCACCATCGAAGCTACCATCATCATCATCGTCATCAGTACCATCATCACCGTCGAAAGCATTATCATGAGCATTGCTTCCATGTGAATGCCTCCAGCATGCATGTCACCTTGACATTACCAGAGTCGCAGCCCGTCGCCACCACTGCCGCATCACAGTTCCCTGAGGCTCCTTGTACCCTTATAGTATATACTTAGGCCTTAAAGTACCTATATAGGGACCCCTTTAAGGCTTAAGTATCCACTATAAGGGTACATGGAGCCTTTGGCGTCGGAGCCCAGTGTTATCATCAGCAACGTCAGCATCATGATGATAATCAAGCACCATCAGGATCATCGTAATAGGGATAATCTAGAACAAGGCCCTAAACCCTGAACCCACACCCAAAAGCCCAAACCCGTGGCCTTCAAACCAACAGCACCAGAAGTCTGCATGAAACATCGAAGCTAAGGATGGTGCCTTACAAAAAGGCCCGCGAACCTGATGGTCGGAATAAGAGTAAGTATAGCAACGAAAGTAAGCTTGTATGATTATTGAAAAGAAGCCTTAAACTCTCATCAAGGCTCCTTAAGGCCTTAAGATGCTCCCTGATGATTCGGCAACCTAGATACAGCTTAGAACCTTAACAACCCAAGACTCTAAAACCTAAACCCCCCGACCTCTATACCCCAGAGCCTTGTTGTCGTAGGTTTAGGGTTTAGGGTTTAGGGTGGTTTTCTGGGCATATAAAGAATCCAACCTGGGGTCCTATACTATCAGGTTCCGACTTGCCCTCAAAGATCACAAGGTTTACATCGGACTTTCCGAAAATAGGGGACCCTAATATGGGAGCCTAAAAAGTAGGATCCTTATTACAAGAACCCCAAAACCAAGGTAACCCTAATTTTCGGAAACCCCCACATTGCCGGGACACAGCTCGTCGACGAACTTCTCCGCTTCCTTGCGCGCGGCCGCAGGCGACGTCTGCTGCTGCTGCCCTGAGGGGGGCGACGAGGAGGAGGAGGAGTTTAGGGTTTAGGGTTGAGGGTGGAAGAAACCCAGGACCCTCCGGACGAGAAGAAGGACTGAGAGCTTGGGGGCACCGCCAAGAAACGGGCCTACAAGCCTGATATGGTGGGAGGGGTCCGGATTGTGGTCTTAAGGCCTACTTTTCTGACGGGTTTCTACCCTAAACAAACCCGGAAAACGCAAAAAAACAGAAAACAACAATCAGACCAACCTGCCCAGCCCAGAAGGGGCAACGAGAAACCGATGTGACCGGCCCTGCTTCGGTCACCCAACAACTCCACTAGCTCACTGGCTAGTGTTTAGGGGTTTCGGGTTCAGCAACCATCACAAAGCCTTATTCAAGATCAGCTTTGTTGTCATAGGCCTTGTAGATTGTCGCGAACAGGTTATGTAAATGTCACCCGGGTTGGTCTATATCGTCACCTATTCTGCCCAAGAGCAGATGCAAAGCGGTCCAGTGCAAACCTTTATCTGGGTTGTAGTTTTGGGGCTCTGAAAAGTATGTATGAATAGGTACCTCTATAGGAACCATAAGGAAAATTAAAAAGTTTCCCAAATTGCCACCTAGTTATCTTACCGACCATGAAAAGACCATAAAAGCCCGAAGTGCACGCTCGAGTCCAAGAGCTTTCAGCTCGGAGCTGTACTGACAGGAAGTAACCCCAGAGCCTGAATCCTACAATGCAGAACCAACCCATCAAACCCCGCAACAAAAATCCTAAATCCCAAACCCTAACCCGTAACCCTAAAACCCTAAACCCCTAAATGGCTCACCCTATAATTAAACGCCTAAAACCCCTCAGGGTCTCACCGATTCGGAGAAAGCCGTCGGCCCAGGCCTTGGCAGCGAATTGGATGTCAGAACTCATTCAAAATATCCACGTGGGTGGTTGTCAAAATTAGGGTCCTTTTTTTGGGTACTCTAAATCATATGTGCCGTATTATAATAGGGACCCAAATGGGACTCTAATTCATGTACCTAAACCCCCCAAAGTAGGTAAAATAATGGCCCAATACCCATAAAAGGCTAATATTCTACATACTCTTGGGGTCCAGGTATGCGTACCGTAAACCTCATAAAGTTGGAAACCCGATGAAGGCCACACAGTGCTGGGATTTCATATACATTACGCAGTATAAGGATTGAGGCTATTGGGTTTCCAACTTTTAGGCGTCTACTGTATGCATAAACGGTTATGTGCAGATGGTATAAATATACCTACGGAGGTAGAAACACACGGATTCAGAGTTGTTGCTAGAGGTGCGCTTGGATTTACACTGCACTTGCCGTACTTTCCTGTAGAGCCTGTGGATCCCAATAGATTGCGAAACCGTCCCTTGGGATCCCTACGGCTGTATGAAGGCTTTATATGGGTGGTTGTCAAAATGATGGTCCCTTGTTGGGTACCCTGAATAATAGGTGCGGTATTATATTATATAAGGACCCAAAAAGGGAACCCAAAAAGGGACCCTAGTTTTGACAACTGCTTAAATCGAAGAGCATGACTTTTCTTTCTGAAAGCGTCGCGAAATCCGCACAAGCTTCGCAAATCTCTAGGTCGGTCTTGCATTTGCCCCGATACCATCCCTCGGTATGTGGAGAGTTTATGCCTCAGCCGGGTTTAGGGACCCAGAGGGTCCAAGTACTCCCTATTATAGTACGCTTATAAGGGCCTTTTTAGGTATCAAGATCCATGAATAAGGACTACTTGGACCCTTTCTAGGTATCAAGATCCATGAATAAGGGCTACTTGGACCCTTGGGAGGAGTTTGGGGCCAGTTTCAGGCACTCAAGGAGTTTAGGGTTGAGGGTTCTCCGTGCTTCTTCCCTTGGTACACGAACCCCCGATCGCCAGAGCTGAATCTCCAGGCAGACCGACCTAAGAGCAAGCTCAGCCACTCACCCCTGAACTGAAGGCCCAGAGACTCCAAAAGCCCTCAATTCAGGAATATATATTTTAGGCTTTAGTTGGGTCCCTAGCATGAATTTAAGGCACATTCCCGAATTAAGGAATGTAGATCTTGAGCTATAGAGGGATCCCTGGTATGAGGTACCATATATTCCCTTTATCAAGGAGTTTTGGAGTCTCTGGGGAACGTGCAGTGTGCCACTGCGTCCCACCACACAGGGCTTTGAATTACTGTACACGTGGGAAGCTCTCGACCCAGCACGGGGCACTTGCAGGACCACTTGCCCCAAATTTGGGTGCTTGTCAAAATTATGTCCCCTTCTAGGTCCCTCTATAAGAATACGGCACCGAGTATTTAGGGTACACAAAGAAGGACCATGATTTTGACAACCACCCATGTGGGTTTCGATCTGAGGGTTTAGCGTTCCGCATTTTGCGGCTCGGGCTTTGAAGTCTGAGTAGAGCTTCGGCGGGTCAAAGGACAAGGCCCCGGGCGAGCGAGCATTCGTGCACTTTGCAATCCTCACCTGAACTCTTATAAATGCCGAAGTATGCCGGTAATCCCAAGCCCAACACCCAACACTTCTGAAGCTCTAAACCTCTATTTGTTTCATCGATACTCAAAGCCTTCACCGTCCCACGGTAAATTGAATCCTGTACCCCACAACGCTCTTGGCTCATTGGAGGGCGCTTTAAGCTTCAGAAGCCTGGCAACAACGAGAGGCTTTTAGGCATTGTACTGATCGTAGTGTTCGGGGCTTGGGATTCAGAGCCTGGGATTTAGGTTTCAAGCTTTGTGGCCTCCCAGACTCCAAAGACGCCATACAGTAAACAAGGGCGAGGAAGTGATACCAACGCTTCAGCAAAATGGCTGTTAGGAGTACCTCCCGTTCTTACGTCGCCTAGGCTTTACGTATGTTTATGTAGGTCACCGCCCTAAGCCCTAAACCCAAAGCCATAAAGCCGGTTCTTGCAGGACTCAAAAGGTGGGATGGAGGTTGGTAGGAGTAGGGATCCCTTATATTATACAGACTCTTGTTTCGGCTTGCCACAGCTACCTCTATCTCACCCTTGGGGCCCTTTGAGGTTCAAGGCCTGAGCTTGTTGTCCAAAGCGCTTCGGCTTTAACTGACAGACCGACAGAGACAGAGAGACAAAGAGACAGGGAGACACAGCAACAGAGAGACAAAGAAACAAACGAACAGATCGATAGGTCGTTTGTATGTACGTAAGTATGCATGCATGCATGCATGTATGTATCAAGCATTGCAACCTGAAGGGACGAAAAGCTTCGCTCTCACCACCTACATGCTAAACCTACCCACCATACAAGCTTCGGGTTTACGCTTCAGGGTTCAGGAGATCTATAGGGATGTAGGGGTTTAGGGTTTAGGAGTTTATAGGGGTTTACCTAAAGCTACAGACCCCATGACCTGGAAGTCTCGGCACTCAAACTATACTGAACGTAGAACCCTAGCAAAAATTGTAATTTTAGCTGTTTCTTAGGGATTATAATAACCAATTTTTTTTAAAAAAAAAGAAGTACCCCTAAGCAAACCCTGCACCTCGCGCTCTTCGTAAGGCGCTGCTGCGGCTTCTTGGATGCCTGCCCACACTCAAAGGCTCCATGTAGCCATATAGTAGATACTTAGGCCTTAAAGTACCTATATAGGGATCCCTTTAAGGCCTAAGTGTATACTATATGGGTACATGGAGCCTTCGGGACAACGAATGATCAGAAACTGTGAGGGCTTTCCCTAAACCCTAGACCCTGAACCCTAAACCGTAAACCCTGAACCCAAAACCCTGAACCCCCAACCCTTAACCCAGGCTAAAAGTGTCCGCGTCCTGTGGGCAGGTCGGGCTAAGAGCTAAAGGCTCCGTTCGTTGTGAAGTCTTGCCGAATTGGCAATGTGCAAGGATGGAGGCTTTTGGATTTGTTTTTTTTTTTGAGGGCCCTTTGGAGGTTTAGGCTTTCGGGTTTTTGTGTTTGGGATCTATGTAATAAGAAGCTTGATATGGTACCAAAGTCTTAGGACAAGGACCCTTTTTCGGTGCGTGTTGGTAGCTTCTAGCTTCTCTGGTGCCAAAGCCTTTAGTAACCTGAGTGCTGCACGGTACTGACTGTACGAATACTGACTGTGGTTTGCAGCAATGGCGAAGAATGCACACAGAGCGCGCAGCAGTGCTGTGCTGACAAGCCCTCCAGCCCTCAAGCCAGTACTTGCACATGTAGGTTTTTCCACTCATTCCAGTGGCAACCAGGAAATTTGAGACTCGTAGGCGCCCTGAAATTGAAGGAACGCATCAAGCCTGACTGAGGAACCGTCATGATCAGGGGGGTTGCAAGGTCTTGTAATATAGAGTTTTAACGCAACCCTCGTAGAATCCTGTAAACCCCTACACAGTCCGTTAAAGACAACGAACACAAATGATCCACACTTTATAACCCACAGCTGCGCTCAAAAACATTTTTAAGGACATCATGACCAACATCATCATCACACCAGCATCACCATCTTCAACATCACCACCATCATCAACATCATCTTCATCAGCAGCACCGTCATCAGCACACTAATAACGAATAATAGTTGTAAGATGCCGACAATAAGAATAGTAACCACAAAGTACATTTAAGTTGGGACTAGAGCCAACCCTAAAGATGAACATAGGTAGCAGCGGTAGCCGTAGTAGTAGTAGTAGTAGTAGTAGTAGTAGTAGTAGTAGTAGTAGTAGTAGTAGTCGTGGTGGTGGTGGTGGTGGTGTTATAGTACTAGTGGCTAGTAGCAGTAGTAGTGGCTAGTAGTAGTAGTAGTAGTAGTAGTAGTAGTAGTAGGAGTAGTAGTAGGAGTAGTAGTAGTAGTAGTAGTAGTAGTAGTAGTAGTAGTAGTACGCGCATAGCCCGGGGTTTGCCCGAGAAACTTGTTCTCCGAAGGCCCGGGGTTTGCCCGAGAAACTTGTTCTCCGAAGCACTCTCTGGCCCAACTGCAAGCATGCGACTCTGGCCCTTGCAGTCCTCGGACCTGCGCGCGTGGCCTGAGTCCGTGCGCTCCCAGCTCGTGGCTTGCCTCGACGCGCACTCCCTGGCAAGTCTGCAAGCGGCCTCACTCTTCCTGGCACCCCTGGCCACGGAAAGGCCACTGGGAATCTCAACATTCATCCTTTTCAGGGTTTGCTTTTCAACATCCTTTTGGCAGGGTTGGCTTTCGACATCTCCTTTTAAGGTTAAGGCTTTGCTGACCAGCATCTCCTTTTAGGGTTTAGGGTTTGGCTACCAACATCTCCTTTTAGGGTTTAGGGTTTGGCTGACCAGCATCTCCTTTTAGGGTTTAGGGTTTGGCTTTCGACATATCCTTTTAGGGTTTAGGGATTGGCTGACCAGCATATCCTTTTAGGGTTTAGGGTTTGCTTACCAACATCTCCTTTTAGGGTTTAGGGTTTGGCTGACCAGCATCTCCTTTTAGGGTTTAGGGTTTGGCTTTCGACATATCCTTTTAGGGTTTAGGGAGTGGCTGACCAGCATATCCTTTTAGGGTTTAGGGTTTGGCTCACCGACATCTCCTTTTAGGGTTTAGGGTTTGGCTTTCGACATCTCCTTTTAGGGTTTAGGGTTTGGTTACCCACATCTCCTTTTAGGGTTTAGGGTTTGGCTCACCGACATCTCCTTTTAGGGCTTAGGGTTTACTTACCAACATCTCCTTTTCGGGTTTAAGGTTTGGCTATGGACAGCTCCTTACCAACATCTCCCCTGAGGGTGTTGGGTTTGCTCAGCAGCATCTCCGTTTAGGGTTTAGAGTTTGCTTACAGTGCGCACTGCGAAAAAGAACCTGGCCAAAAAACGGCCCTGCGGCTCGAGCAGTGCTGCCTGCCTCAAAGTCTCCAAAGTACTGCGCTGGCCACGTATTATGCGGTTTCGGCCCCCGCGGCAAAGACGAACGCGCGCGAGCAAAAACAACCTGGCCAAAAAACGGCCCTGCGGCTCAAGCACTGCTGCCTGCCTCAAAGTCTCCAAAGTACTGCGCTGGCCACGTATTATGCGGTTCCGGCCCCCACGCCAGAGACCAACGTGCGCGACAAGTTTGTGATTTGTCGCGGAAATCATCTCCTGCCATCAGACTCTGAGAACCCTCGAAAGTACTGCGCCTGCCACGTATTTTGCACTTGCCGTCGTGCTCTACGGCGGTAACATAGCCAAAAAAGGCCGCGCGTCTTGAGCCCTGCTACTTGCCGAGAAGTCTCAAAAGTCTTGCGCTGGCCACGTATTATGAGGTTTCGGCTGTCGCAGCAAACACCAATTTGCGCGTAAAATTTTAAATTTTACACGGAAATCGTCTCCTGCCATCAGAACCCTCCAACCCTCGAAAGTACTGCGCCTGCCACGTATTTTGTACCTCGCTGCCTATGTAAGGAAAGCTCCGCGGGGCAAACCTAGGGCTACGGCCGTAGTAGTAGTAGTAGTAGTAGAAGTAGTAGTAGTGGTAGTAGTAGCAGTAGTAGTAGTAGTAGTAGTAGTAGCAGTAGTAGTAGTGGTAGTGGTGGTAGTAGTAGTAGCAGTAGTATAATTAGGTAGTAAAATGAAATGATGTTGCAATGCGCCGCGCCCGAAGACGCGACGCATCCCCTCTCCGAAACTCCGACCTCGAAGGTCCGCCCGTGATGCCTTGCGCAAGATGGCGGAGGTGGAGGTTTAGGGTTTAGTTTTGCTTTTTGTTTTTGTTTTTCTGTTGGGGGTGGGTTTTAGGGTTTAGGGTTTCTTTTTTTTTGTGGGGGGGGGGGGGTTTAGGGTTTAGGGTTGGGGGGGGGGTCGGGTTTGTATGGTTCAGCGTTTGGAGAGATATAGTTTAGGAGGTGGGTTTCAGGGCTTAGGGAAGTTATGGCTAAGAGTTTAGGGTTTCAGGGTTTAGAGCTTCAGTTGTTGTCTGGAATAAATAAAGGTCTGATAAAGCTAATGAATACAATTACTAAAAGGATCATGGGACTTAGTATGTAGGTAAATAATACTATGGTTTTCGACTGTCGGTAACTGCTTTTGTAAACGCCTAGTTTATCACCCACGCTACCAACTCCAATGGTGGTTTGCATAGGGTTTGGATGGATGGATGGATGGATGGATGAATGGATGCAGGCCCGTCAGCAGAACGGGCAGTGAAACCCCGTGTCCCAAGTCCCACGGCACACACAGCACAGACAGGGAAGGCCAGGACTCTCTCTTCTTCAACAACCGGGTCCCAAAAAGTTCAAACTTTTTAAGATAGAGCTAATATATATATATATATATATATATATATATATAAGGCCAAAAAGTTTAAAGTTCCCCCGTCTAAGAGGACACGGGAGACCGGGACCCAAGCCCACACCAGCCGGAGCCGGGACTCACAGACAATGCTCGGGGGACGGGTCCCTGTTCCGAACATCTTGAACAAACGCGCCGCGAGTCGGCGTCACGCCAGCCCAAAGATGCAGAGCTCCGAAACATCAATGCCATGCCAGAACTGCTTGCTCCGAGGGCAGCAGCAAGGGGAGAAGGGAAAAAAGCCCTGAGGCCCTTTTAAACACTTTAGGATACTTCAGGGGTTCTTGAACCAACCTTTGAAGGCCTCGTTGCCGAGCTTAGCAGGGTGGTTTCATCAGGGCTTTACTATACAACGATTTTTGTGGGTCTCAACGGGTTTTGCAACGGCTTCTTGCTACGAAATCCTTGTACCTGAAAGACTCCGAGCCCAGCCTGTATCAGATATATACATGCTCTGCCTCGAAAACCCCTCAACATCGACAGCACAAACTCCCGCAAAACCTTGCATCCAAAAGAACTACGGTCCCGAACCTTGAATCTTCACCTTAAACTTGCCCGAGATTGCACCGAAACCCTCATCCCTGAGGTACTAAACCTAGAACGCTGCACCGATGTCAACAAAATAAAGCCAAACCATAGGAAGAAGATCCCGGTATGCAGGAAATAGACCTTAAGTCATGCCGAAGATGCCTCTCAAATTCAAGGTAGATTGCGTATTTTAACCTCGCCAAACCCTAGACTCTAAACCCCTAAACTGCCAACCCCTCCTAAACCCTAGTCGTCTGAGTGCCCCGAACCCTAAAACCCTAAACTCCTGAGCCCTTTAACGCGTACGGCCCTAAGTCCTAAGCCAAAGGCTCCATGTACCCTTATAGTAGGTACTTAAGCCGTAAAGGGATCCCTATAGGTACTTTTAAGGCCTAAGTATATACCATAAGGGTACCTAAACCCTAAACCCAAAACCCCTAAACCCTAAACCCTAAAACGTGCCTCAGGTACATGGAGCCTTAGGGTTATACCTTATATCCAAGGGTGAAAGGAGGGACCCTTAATAAGGACCCCTAGGTATAGATCCTTACTATAAGGGTAATTACATGGAGCCTTAGGGTAAACCTCCCTAAATTTAAACCCCTAAACCCTAAACCCTAATCCCTAATCCCTGGTACCTAAACCCTAAACCCTGAACCGTGCCTCAGGTACATGGAGCCTTAGGGTAAACTCCTTCCCTAAACCCCGGGTCCTCGCTCTCGCCGGTCAGCGCCAGGGAGAGGGCCCGGAGACGCCTCTACAACGTGTCATGAGGGTTTAGGGTTTAGGGTTTCGGGTTTAGGCTTTAGGGTTTAGGGGGTGTAGGGTTTAGGGATTAGGGTTTAGCGTTTAGGCTTTAGGGTTTAGGGGGTGTAGGGTTTAGGGATTAGGGTTTAGCGTTTAGGCTTTAGGGTTTAGGGATTAGGGGTTTAGGGTTTAGGGATTAGGGTGTTAGCGTTGACGGTTTAGGGTTTAGGGTTCCTTTGCAGCCTTGCAGAGGTCCCCTGAAGCGTTCCTCTAAGGTTTACTATTTGAAAGGTCCGTTAAGGGGTTCTTACGACGGCTAGCGCCAAGGATGGCCGAAAGAATATACCGTTGAGCACATGGACCCTGGAGGGCAAGCCTTTCGTTTTCAGACACTCTCCTATACATCCTACACCTTCACCCCTCAACATCCCCAAACCCGACATTCCTAAACGTTGTGCTCGAAAGCCCAAGCCCTTAGCCCTAAACACTCAACGCAATCCTAAACCCTGGATCGGAAACCTTAAGCCCAGTAAGAGCAGGCCTGTAGAGATCTTGATGGTCGCAATCTGCAGCGCCCTCCTCTGCTTTGCGCGCCTGAAAGGTCGGGGAGTTCGGACTTTGGGGTTCAAAGATCGATTACAGTAAAGGATCACAGGATCATGAGTCGTGACACTTGGTACCTTGCGATAGGATTCAAAGTGTACATTTTTATTCCTTATTGGGCTTCAGTACCCATGAAAATGTAAAATGTTACCCAACTATGACAAAGGTACCCAGGCATATCTCCAAGAGCAACCAAAGTCGTAGTGAGGGCACTGACAACCTTACATCCTCGGTCCCCGATCCCCGGATCCTTCCGATCCTCCCAACTACTTACCCTCCGCTGGATCCTACATACATCTACAACCTAGCCAAAACCGCTTGAATATCGAATAGCCCATGACTCATAGTAAGCTCTCCCTTCAATCAAAAGCATGCTTTCTGATTAACAGATCTGGGCCTGGGTCTCTATGAGCCTTCCAAAGCATGAGACCCAAAAACCATCCTGGTAGAAGGCTTGGGTGTAGGAGTTACCTGGACCCTAAGGAACCTACCTTTGTTAGGGTTCCCTAATATGATTTCTTTATACAAGTCCTCAAAATGGTCGGTTATTTGGGGTTAAGGTAAGGACATGGAATGCACTGGCCCCAAACCTGCTTTACGCCAAGGGCCGGGCTGGTGTTGCAGCCAGAGATATTGCCGTCGATGCTGCCTCTGAAGCACATGTTCCAGAGAGGCCGACACCCCTTCATCCTGGCGTATACCGTAAACCAAAATTAGGATCCATCTATCCATAAGAAACCCAAATTTCCAACTATGGCCTTGCATTTAAAGCCAATAGCCTTATGAATCTAATTCCGGTGTTACTGTCACCTCCGGCAGGGCCCCGGCGGTGTTGACCGTGGTCGCTGGTGTCCCGACATCCGAGTGGATCACGAAGTGCTCCGCCTACGTGGATTCGGTTTTGAAGACATAGTTTCTACAAGCAGAAAGGGGCCTTTTGCGGCGTTTGCGGATTTCGGACTTGTGCTCAATGCAAGGGATTGGTCCGGGTCCTGGATCTGCTGTAGAATTCAGGTGGTGAGCCTCTGTTTCAGGGTATGGAGGTCGGGGTGAGGGTGAGACAAACAGTCTTTCACTGGTTGTGGTTCCTTGCACGAAAGTGTACGAGGTAACAGTCTGGCAAGGGTGCATGAACCTGTACACTTTAAAACCCTTACCTCAAAGCCTAAACCCCCCCCCAAACCACCCAAACAGCTAAAAAGCTAGACCCCAAAGTTAAAAAGCTAAAGTCTAAATCCCTAAACCTTCGGGCCTTCTGGTTGCCCGCAGCCAAAGCCCTCTCCACCAGCATGTACAAGTGCTGATACCTCTGGTCTCGGGCTCAAGCTGCAGCCTTTGAGCTGTCGGGACAGGCTTGCAGTTGAAATAGGGTTTAGTGTTTAGGTTTTAGGGTTTTAGGGTTTGGGTTCAGGGTTTAGGGTTTAGGTTTTAGGGTTTTAGGGCTTGGGTTTAGGGTTTAGGGTTTAGTGTTTAGGCTTTGGGGTTTAGAGTGCCGAGGCCAGGGTTTAGTAGGGGTTTCGGGATCCCTTGCCTGGTGTCTGCAACACTCTTTGCTTGAATCTGAACGCCGAGACGGCCAGCATAGGCAATTAAAGGGTAAGAGAGCGACGCTAAGCTTTACGGTAGAAGCCGGAAAGTTGGAATATCATTATCATAATCCCTTTAAGGTAAATTATCGGGGAACCTGCCATTATTCCATATTCCAACTTTCTGGAGTTCCCTTTAACGGTTGGCAATGAATCGCTGTTTTCTGAAACCGGGGCCCGTCCTATACAAGGATCCGATCCCATCTCAGCCTTCGAAACCCCAAAAGCCGACACGTTCAAGGCTGCCCCAAAGCCTGAAACCTAAAGGGAACTCCAGAAAGTTGGAATATGGTTTCAGGGTAGGATACCTTATAATTTGCCATAGAAGGGTTAGGATACTCATATTCCAACTTTCTGGCTTTTACCTTAAACCCGAAAAGCCATGGATCCCACATCCCTTGGAGCCATCATCCCTAAACACGAGGAACCCTAAGGCCTACACCCTAAGAGCATTCCCTTGGGCACGCGTTGGCGGACCGCTCCAACGCACGCCGGTGCCTCGGTCTCGGAAGTGTTTGCTAAGAGTATCCCTTATCCCTCAATCTCCACTTTACCATATAGTAACTATATGGTATATATATATATATATATATATATATTTATTTATACAATATACACACACATTTTCTGAAGCCTTAAAGTTTCAATAACAGTACCCCCTTTCAAGGGGTACATGGAGCCTTCGGGTAAAGATCCGAGGCTCTGCGGGTTTAGGAGGCCCTGGGGATCTAGGGCTCTTCAGGTTTAGGGTTTACGGTTTAGGGCTCTTCAGGTTTAGGGTTTAGGGTTTAAGGGTTTAGGGTTTAGGGTTTAGGGTTTAGGGGGGCAGGGTGTAGAATCTAGACTCTATGCTCTACCCATAGGCCCCAAAGTAGTCCCTTTTTTGGGATTACCTTATGGGATCCTTAACATAAAACTGGTTAAACCAAAAAAAAGAATTACAATGGAGACTTTTGGTAGGTTAGGGCTTGGAACTCATTCGGTATGGTAAGAACTTGGGCTCGCGCCGTGAGAGCTTCGGCAGTTCAGATTTGCAACTGTCTGTCTGTCTGTCTGTCTGTCTGTCTGTCTGTCTGTCTGTGTGTGTTTGTGTTTTGCTCTTGTCCGGTGTTGGGCGATAGAGTTTTCAGGGCCGGTGTATCGTGTCTGGCATTACCTGAGAGATGAACCCTGATATGCGAACTACATCCCCTAGCCGAAACCACTGAACTAAACGTCCAACACCTCGCTTCATCTCTAACCCTGTCCCAAAGGCTCCATGTATCCCTATAGTAGATTCTTAAGTCTTAAAGGGGTCCCTATTTAGGTACTTTAAGCCCCATGCAAGTATATACTATAAGGGTACCTGGAGCCTTAGGTTGTGTAAGCCTAACACGCCGATAAGCCTCGATTGCAGTGGTAGGTCTTATGGCTACCGGCTTAAACCCTACACGCCTAAAGAGACTTTTTCGCTGGCTTGGAATGAAGGGTTTCGGAGTCAAGGCTCTGTTTCTGCGGTGTGTATTGGATTCAAGTTTGCGCTGGTTTTGGAAGGCTTTACAAGGGCTTTTAGGATTTGGGAGTTTCCCAAAATTTGGGGTACCTTACCTTGGGGTCCTTGTAATAAGGATCCTACTATTTAGGGAACTATATTAGGGTCCCCCCCTATTTTCTGAAACTCCCATTTCCCTAAGGCTCCATGTAACCAATGTAGCCATATGGTATACACTTAAGCCTTCAGGTACCTACATAGGAACCCCTTTAAGGCCTAAGTATATACTATATGGCTACATGGAGCCTTTGGGTTTTAATTACCGCCGACAAGGGCCCGGCGCTCTGGCACAGCGCTGGTCGGCCTAGCGCAGGGGTCCGCGACTCTGGGAACTGCTCTTTGCCGCGCAAGGGTTGCTTAAAGGATCATGGGACTTAGTAACTAGGGTTAATTATAATTATATAATTAAGGTAACTGTACTTATAATTACTCATAACCCTATACCTAAGTCCCATAATCCTCCAAGTATGGAGCTTCATACAGGGGTCTTACTAAGTCGAATAGGTGTGTTGGGACATAATACAGCGTATGTAGAAAAAAGGAGCATGGAGCCCAGAAGGAACAGTTTGAATAATATTGGTAGCTGTGGATTGTTCAGGCTTGTATATTGCCTAGGGAATCCTCAATCTGCAAGGGGTCACGGCGTTGGGGATTGCTGTTTAGATGTAGGGCTGGAGGTTAGCGGTTAAAGGTCGGGGAGCCTTGTTAGCTAGGGCAGTGTTCGATCCTGTCCTCAGTTTCAAGTTCAGAGTTCGGGGACTCCGTCCTACGAAACCTTGTTTCCCTACTTGCGTCCCATCCTTGTGACATACAAATGTCTTCATGGATTCTATAGCGAAACCAAACCCCTCCAAGTAAAACCAAAACTCTTGGCTCCTATCTGCGAAGCCTCATTAGCCAAGAGGCCAAGACTGCCAATCAGACACTGGACACCAATGTATTTTTATCGATGAACAGGAGCGCTTTGGGAATATCGGTTGGAGGAGGGAGAAGAACCCATCCGAACACATGGCCTGAACTTCAAACCTGTGCTTCCAAAGCGATCCCCCTCCCCAAGAGCCTTGTCCGGATCAATGACACCTGACAGCAGGAAACTCAGAGCTATCCACATATCTTGAGCATTCAGCTAATGCAGAATGATTAACTAACTTGTAGTCGGGATAGTACCAAAGGGCACTAATGTACATAATATAACCTATGAATAGTACTGAGCCTGTTCATCAATACAACTTGAAGTAAACATCTACGTGGCTTGCTAAACCGCGGAGAGAACACACTTTCGCGAAACCGAAGGCCGCGTTAAAACGCGCCCTCATCCTCTTTAGACTTTGCAATGTGTTACTTCTGTGTCTGTTCTGAGCTTCTTTTTCCTGGGTTCTGCTTAAGAAGATTGATTTCAACTACAATAATAAGGAAACCATATTGTTTACTATAGACCCTTCTTATGGGAGTTTCCGAAAATGGGGGACCCTAATTAATAGAGTACCCTGAATACTAGGACCCTTACTATGAGGACCCCAAAATAAGGCACTACTAATATTCGGAAACTCCCACATCTCACTCCCGAAACCCAGGTTTTGGGTTTACCTAAACCCCCAAAAGTAGGTTAAATAATGGCCCAAAACCCTAAAAGGGCTATTATTCTACATACTTTTGGGGTCCAGGTAGGGTCAGCTTGGTGCAGATGGGGGGCCTCGCGCTTTCGGCGTTCGGTCCACAGAGAGGGCCGTCGTTACCCTGGCGGCGACGACGGAGGATACCGGGCTCCACAAGGGGCTCCTTAAAGGGTTCTTTACGTGCTTCTTTAACACTAAAACAAATTGTGAAAGCTTGCATGTTTCACATTTCACGGGGCTTTGTTGAGGGCTTACCCTAAACCCTAAACCCTTAGGGGGTGAGGGTTCATTGCGGTCTCCAGTTCGCATGTTTAGTGTTCGAGGTTTCAACCGTTCCTCGAACACTCCCACCGGCCAGAGCCGGTGCACTTGTAGCCAAAAGCTCCAGGTAGCCAGATAGTATATACTTAGGCCTTAAAGGGGTTCCTATGTAGGTACCTCAAGGCCTAAGTGTATACTATATGGCTACACGGAGCCTTAGGGTAGGGTTTCGGGCCATGAGTGCTGAAGTTGGCTAAACCCGACAGCCCCTAGACCCAGACCCCTGGGAGGATCCAAGAAGTAGATCCCTTAATGGCATTAATGGGGGTTCCTGTAAAGTACCCTGAGCAGTATAGGGCCCCAAATACGGGGATCTACTTTCTAGATCCTCCCGGGGGTCTGGGGACTAGAGCCCGAACCGAACCTCAGACAGAGTAAGTGCCATCCATAGATCTGTGGGATCCATGCTTGGGGTTTGCTGTGAAGCCTGCACCGTTAGAGCACCGGGATCGTTCTACTGAAAACGGAAAGCCAAGGACACCCATTCACCTTGCATTGAAGTTCCTAAACCCTAAACCCCTGAAGTGCACTCCATAGTCAAAGGCTTCTGGGCTTGCTGGATACTCGGGGGATGTCGGGGGGGTTGTCCGGAAAACGGTTGATGATATAAGTCCTGCATTACCCATATGTATATAAGGAATATACCGCATCCCTGAACGAATTGCTTCTGGGTTTCATGAAGACATGCATCCCTAACTACAACTTCAACCCCAACCCTAAACCCTGAAACCTAAGCCCTACATCCTGAACTTTGCCTGCCGGGCGTGCTGGGGGCCGCAGACCTCTCCGTGGGCGGGCACGAAGTCAGGAAGAGTTGGGTTTAAGGATTTTCAATAGCTACTGGCTATTATGTTCTTATGATATGGGCGCTTCTAGTGGTTTTAGTGCTTATGGTTCTTTCGTGCTTCGAGATTCGAGCTGTAGGGTTTCAAGTTGTGGGTTCGGCAATTCCGGATCCCTGCACGCCTGCGGGGCCGCACATGATGCTTGAATAGCTAGCTCGCAACAAATAAGACTGCTCAAAACTCAACCACGGGTTGGCTTGAGTCGAACCCAAACTAAAGCCTATAGCCCTCAAACCCCTACACCCGATCTACTTCTAGGGCAAAGAAGAACTTGAAAAACAAAATAGGTTTGAGAGACCATACCTGCTCAAGTCAAAGACCAAGTTCACGCCTCCAGGCCTCAACGCTTTGGAACCGAAATGAAGCGAATTGCAGGCTGCACAAAGGGAGCTGAGCTCAATAACCGGGAGGGTCATGTCACACTGCTGCATTACAGAATGGGCTTTCCGCTTTGGGATCGGGCATAGTGTGTTTCTACCCCGTATCCTGAACCTCTAACCTAAACCAGACAGTAAGGCATCTGCGTTTCCTGCCTGTTGACAGATCTGCTGGTTTGAGGCTCGGATGACAGAGCTGGGTCGAAGAAATGCGCCGTTCCTCGGCTCAAGAACGGAACTTTCTGCATAAACATAGATACGTATATGTATATGCATATATGAAAGGAAACAAATTATGTATATGTATATGTATCTATATATAAATATCTTAGGAAGTCATAATAGGGAAGCCTGAGAAAAGCATTCACACCGCCGCCTATTCCTGAGGCTTGCCTTGGTGTTCCCAAAGGCTCCATGTACCCTTATAGTAGATACTTAAGCCTCAAAGGGGTCCCTATATAGGTACTTTAAGGCCTAAGTGGGTAGTTGTCAAATTAGGCTACCCTAAATAATAAGTGCCGTATTATAATAGGGACCCAAAAAGGAATCATAATCTTGACCACCACCCAAGTATATACTATAATGGCACATGGAGCCTTAGGGGTTTTGCATGGTTGTCAGCCGGAGCCTCGCCAAAAAACGTAAACACGGGCACACCCGAAGCCACATTTGCAAGGTCAACGGCTTCGGGCTTAGGGCTTTATGGTTTAGGGTTTATGGTTGAGAGTTTAGGGATTATGGTTTAGGGTTTAGGGATTATGGTTAGGGTTTAGGGTTCAGTCCATATCACTTCGAGGTGTTTGGCAGTGCCGGGTTAAGGCCTCCTGGATGCTTAGAGGTAGCTTTGCGGCAACAGCTGTTGCTCGTCATGATGCTACCACGAACGCTGCATGATGGCTGATACCGAACTCCAGAACATATCAGAAATTATTCATCGCTTAGCAGTTTGTCTTAGCAGTCATATCAGCAACTTCTCAGCTACTACAGCATGGCTCGACACACCCAGACTCCAGCGACGCCGCATGGCAACACCATTTCAAGGTGCATTGGGATTTGTCAAATCAGCATAGTGCTGATGTGTGCAATGAGTCATTAATGCCCTTGATGATCTTCATCCTGCACAGTGCAATCTCTTCGTAATTTTGGTCTGGATTACCGCCATTCGTCCTGTGCTTATCGCTACTCACATCGTCACCATGCTAAGCCTCCTGGGAGAACTCTCCAAACCCCGCAGACCAAATCCAACAACAAAATACAATCACAACCGATTGATGAACATGCACAGCCTACAATGGCCCATATAGTTCGAAAGACAACAAAAAAACCCTAAACCCCACACCACCAAACCAAAACTCCCGGGACCCGGGATCCCTGCGTAGCTGGACCTCGAGCTGCGCAGCCAACTGCCGGCTTCTCTTTAGCTCCTCATCACAGGGAAGTTGAACGAACTTCGAAACCGCGTAAGGTCAACGAAACAATGACCGACTATGGGTACTTCTAGGGTTGACCTATACATATGTATATACGCATATATGTATCTATATATATATATATACATATATATAGATATATATATATATATATAGATATGATATTCTAGAATATGCTATGTATAACTGTGTGTATCTAGGGGTGTGTATGTATGGCGGTTGGATGCACGTCTATAGATAGGACAAGTCGAGAGAGTACGTGTGGAACATGATACGGCGCAGGATATACGGACATATGTCGCTTGCGCGCACGCGCACACACACAGACACAGACACACACAGACACACACAGACACACACAGACACACACAGACACACACAGACACACACACACACACACACACACAAACAAACACACACACACGCACAGGACAAATACAGAAAGATGCGAGTGCATTCAGGTTTTATGTGCATGTGTTCCCTGCTTTGTGGGTTCCCTCCTACCTGAAGCCCCAAACAACGAAGGAAGCTCGAGAGACGGGGTCGTGATCCTAGATTCAGGTTGACGGGTTCGGGTTTCGGATTTATAATAGCACCTTAGATTCTGGATCGTCGCTGCTTATGGTCGTGAATCTTCTTGCAACGTTCCAGCGGCTTCAACCACCTTAACCTCCCCACATTCCTAGCCGACCCCGAATACAAGAAGAACATCACGCCCTTGACCCTTGCTGCTGACTGCTTGCAAAGGACTCCTGAAATAGCAACTACAAAGAAACAAAAAAGTACTAGTGGGGAACCTCAACCTTAAATCCGAAAGCCGAACAAAGCTCACGGTAGGAGAATCGGAATGGGCTCGGGATGACCGCACGTTCGAAGATAGGTCTTCATCAGCCAAGCGTGCCACATGTTCATACACAATTTTGGGGCCTCAAGCACTATGCGGTAGGTAATGTTTAATATTATCACTACTTAAAGGGCTCATTACTTAGGGTACTTATAACCTTAGACACAAATTCACCTGATCCTCCCTGTATCCGAGGTTGGGCAGTCCCTCCACTGCTTCTCTGTAAAGTAGAAACCCTTGTCTCCTCATAGAAACGTGAAATTCAAGTAATCAGGCAAAGCAAGTATAGACTTGCATTGCATAATGGTTCTGGTAAGGAACAGGTCCAACGAATGCATTCAGGTATGGCACTAAACCCTAAACCCTAAACCCTAAAGGTATGGCACTTCAGAACCCAAAAAATCCTGTCGGAGAGATTGGTTCTCTTCTTTCACGGCCATGAGGTGCTTGATCTTCTGCCTTTTCCGGGTTTAAGGGTTTCTTAGGGCAGGGATTTAGGGTTCGCGACAGCTTGGAGTGTTAAGTTCTTTAATTTCGGGTCTGCAGACGGCATTGAGGGTTGAGGAGATTAACCATTCAACCATTCACGGATAAGCTTCAGGTGAGCCCTAGAGTCCTTGAACTTGGCCTCGGCAGCTTGTTGCAAGAGACGTTTATGTCGCATTAAGACCATGAAGACAGTACGGTTGAAATTGGAGTGCCTACTAGAGCAGAACCTACTATAGAACCACTAGAATCTGCATCTCGGGTCCCTTGCTTTTATTTTCTGAAACTCACAGCTATCACTCATGCGGTTCAAGTCCAAAGCGTTTAGGCCCCGAAAATTGCACCGCAAGGATACTTCAACTGCGTGTTCTGCCGTCCCGAATGCGATTCCCCACCTGATTGAACCCTGGAAGGCCAACTATACAGGCTCCCTGCCTGGTACAGTGAATCGACGCAGATTCTGTGTGAGGCTTCTCTAGATAATTCATGGTGGTGTTCGATATCCCACTGTTCGGTTGCGGAAGATACCCTTACCTTCGAAACATATGACAACGAAGACCTGGACACGTACAAGAACCTCGAGAAGCCCGCAAAAAGGCATCACCATGCCCCAAAGCTCTATCCACGCATGAACTTCCTAAATTCCAAAACATGCTCCTTCCTCCGAAATTCCACGTCCCAAGCACACTAGCATACTCCACCTTCACCCCAAAAAGCCCCCTAAAACCCCTCAACCCTACCTATAGTCTCCATTGTAGTTCCTTTTTTGGGTTACCTTATAGGATCCCTCATATATACTTGGTTAAACCAATAAAAGGAACTACAATGGAGACTTTAGGTAGACCCTTAACCCACACCACGAAACCCAGATCCGATTTTTGTTTACGAAAGCCCTTAACGCCGAGCCGCTTCGGGTTGGAATGGCCGCCCAACTCTGCTGAGCGTTCGGACACCCGCAGCCTCTTGGGGGCTCAGAAAGGCTCGACGTCGTGTTTAAGGTTTAGAACCTCAAGGGTCCAAGTACCTAATAATCATATACTCTCCAAAATCCTAACCTACATAACTACTATCCTAAAACCGAGTACTTAATTATTGGGTCCTTTGGACCCATGGGGGAAGGTTTGGGGTTTTGGGTTTTGGGTCTTATGGTATAATTTGCCGTTAGGGTTCCATTGTAGTTCCTCTTTGGGATTACCTTATATAGGATTCTAAATATGAGCCACAAAAAGGAATTAGGTAGCCTTTAGGGTTCCATTGTAGGCTTTTCCTTGCGTTTGAAGGGCTCTTTATCGGCCTATAGGGTTAAAGGTTCGCGGGTTTTGGGCGCAGTTGTCTAGGGTATGCCACCAGTGCTTGTTGGACTCTCACAACACTGAGCACAATAATGTGCTCCACCAAATTCGAACATCAGGGAGAGGATGATTAGTGCTTCCAGACAAGTGATGTTCCGACATTCCAGCAGCCACTGCAAACTGTGTAGGGCGGAACATTAATGGAGGCTCCGGGGATTCATGTGCCCCTGAAATCCCTGACTGCCGGTGTGCACTCGCGAGAGTTCATCCATGTCCCCGAACAAACAAACCCTAATTGCTTCGATCCATCTACAACCCTCCGAAGCCTTCATTGAAAGACCCCTGACACCTGAAGAGACCCCTAAGCCTTAAACCCCAAATTGTTGAGGCAACCCTAAACCGCTAAACAGAGACCCGCAAGCCTGAAATGCCCAATTGCTGAGGCCGTAAGCCCCCTGCCCTAAACCGCTATAAAGGAAACCCGTAGGCATTAACCCCAAATTGCTGAGGCCATCGGCATCTCGCTCTCATAGGCCGCCTCGCGCTCAGACAGCCGGCGGGTCTCGGCCTCGAACATCCAAGCATCCCTCACTAGGATGCCCAGTAACCTAGCAAAAAAAAAGGTTCCCTGTTTGGTATTGGGTAACTTTATAAGGAACCTAGGACTACAAAAAGGCAAACAAAAGCCCAACAGCCCTGCCGAAGCCTCCTTAACCGTGCAAAAGACCCTCATACCTAATCACTCATCACTCATAACCTTACCTTTGGTTAGTAAGGAATGGAGGAATAGGGTAGAATTATAACTACTATTACCACCGTTCTTCCATTCCCTACTAAACAAAGGCAAGCAACTCCCAGCCTCCCAGCCCTAACCCCTGACTCCCCTGCGCCCAGTTACCATGGCCATGTGCAGATCCTGCTGCTGCAACTGGAGAGAAAGGAGCACCTGCGACTTCTTAGGGGTTTATTGGGCTTACCCTAAGGGTCCAAAAACCCAATAATTAGGTACTCTGTTTTAGGATAGCAGGTATGTAGGGTTTATTTGGCTTAGTCTAGGAACCTGAATAAGAAACCTTGGGCCTTTATTAGGGTTTCTGAAATGAATCCTACAATTTGGCGGTTACATGCCCGGGGTTTCTTGATCAGGTTCCTACATTCGGGTCCTGGTGCGAGGGGTTTATTGTTGGGCGGGCTAATAGGCCCGGTAAAAGGTAGGCCCGGTTAAGTGACAGGTTTTGGCCTAGGGGGTCGTGTGATGGGAACAGCTCAAAACTGCGGGCAAAAGTGCACTGATATTCAGCTGTTTTGAAGAGTCCATTCTGTATGTTGTTTCAAGCTGTCCGAAGGGGCGAAATCTTGAAGATGTTGCTGCTTCTGCGGGCGCAAATGTGCGAAATCCGATGATGTATACAATAGTTCTGTGTGGCATCCTGTGTGATCGTGTGAAACAGTGTGGAAGTAGGCCTTTTTGTTGTTTTTGGGCCCGAGAACTGTTAGGTCTTGAAACCATCTTTCAATGTAGGAAAATTGTGCGAGGCGGCACACATGCTGGCTGCAAAGCTATGAAGGGATCACTTTTTCTTGTTGATTGCATGCTTGTTTTTGCTGTGTTAGAAATTTGTCGGGAAGCGGGCTTTGTGCTGCACTGTAGGGGCTTATCGGGCTGGTGGAGAAAAATGGTCGAACTAGGAGGACAGTGAGGAGAGGAGGGGGCTGGGAAAAGGTGGTGTGGCCAGGGTTTCACACTTAAAGTATGTCGCCTGAAGGATGCCCACTCCGGTGGAAGTTGTTCGCTGCGGTGGGTTTTTAGGGACTCCAATTCCAGGTGAACTAAATGCTGCAATTCACGTAAGTTCCTGATTGAACTGGGGGTTTTGGAGGGGTCGGGGAGTGGGCCAGACGGAGGTCTGACCCCGGCGCCGAACACCGGCTCTGCCAGAGGAAGAAGACATCGTCGATGGAGTACCTGCCCAGCACGGCTAGCAACTTTGTCGAAGGGCGGACGGGGCTTCGGGCAACTGCTGCAGACGTGTGGCTAGCGACCGTAGGGAAACAAACTGTGTGAAAGCAACTGCTTGACTGAACAAACTCCTTTTTTATCCGCCGGGCGAGAGACCCGAGAGTCGACAGTCTCCAAGAACCGTGCTCGAGGAGCTGTTCTCGAACGACTCTTGCTGCTTCCGTCCAAGACGACCAGTCAGGAAGGTCAGTCGCCGAAGGCGGGCCTGCCGATGGACCGCGAGGCCGACCGCTCTTTGTCCAGGATGCGAAGCAAGCCCGGCAACGAGAGTCGCTTCTCTGCCGGCACGAACGTCTTCTCCAGGACGTCCTGCATTGTCTGGTCGTACGGCATCAGCTTGAAGCTCCTCGCAGTGGCCATCTCCCGAATGGCCTTTGCTGTCTGCTCCTCGGTCTCCCGCACGAACGTCCCCGGCGGGACTGAGAAAAGCGAAGCTTTTCTGGGGCAGCACACCTCGAACAACGTGGCTGCGGCCGCCCAGACGTCAGCGGCGAACTTCACACGAACCTGGCAGGGTTTCTGTGATTGAAGCTCGGGCCTTCCTATGAACTGTTACATTGTCCGAAATAGGCTAGCTGCAAGGGTTCGGCAGAGGCACTGCTTAAAGAGACTGCAGGGATCAGAAAAAGAACTTTGAGCTTACGTCTTAAGGATTCCAGGGATATAGCTACGCCAGCAACCCATGCCTTCTGGCCGCCGGCCATGAGGCACTCCGGGCAGCGAAAGTCCAGGGTGTACACGCGATCGCCCACCACAGAGCAACCGTTCTCGGAGACCCCCTCTGCATGGCCGAAGTCGGCCAGGGCAGCTCTCTTGTCATCGAACACGAGAATGTTGGCGGGCTTCACATCGAGATGCATGACCGAACGCCCGTGCACGAAGGACAGGCCGAGGACGAACTGCGAAAAAAGTCCCAGCAGCGAGGCCCTGCCGGCCGGCGAGTTCTCCAGCCGATCGTCCTTGAGCCTGCGAGCTTTCGCATGCAGGCTCTCAGACGCCCTCTCGAGAACCAAGCCCGGCCGGCCCAGCGAGCTCGTGACAACGGCGAAAGCTCGAACGACGTTGGGGTGCTGCCCCAGGGCCGTCAAAACGGCGAACTCCTCCTGAACGTCGATGCCGGTTGCTGCCGCTTGCAGCCCCCGACCTTTTGTCAGCTTCACTGCAACCGGAAGGCCTTCGAAGGTGGCGAAGAAGACCTCACCGCTCGCCCCACGGCCGACCGGCTTGAAGTCACGAAGCGAACGACCCAAAGTCCAGGTCCAGGTGTCCGCCTGCACTTCCCGAACGGCAAGGTCAGCTTCCAGGTGGGCTTCGGCTTCTGCTTTTCGAACGACCTCGGCCTCGTCGGCAGCGACTTGCGGCGAAACATCGCCGAACGACTGGGCCTTTCTGTAAGCCTCGGCCTTCTTTCGGTTGTCCTCGTACTTCGCCTGAGCGAGTGCCGCGAACTTCTCCCGAATGTCCTTGCTTTTTCGGTGGTTCCTCAGTGCAAGGGAGGTTGATTCTCGGAAAGCTTTAAACTGTGTGCGACGGCAAGGGGAAAGTAGTAGGGCCCTTGCTCACTAGATTTGCTAAGGCTGCTGAAGCTTGCTGGCCTTGGGGAACCTTCAATTGGTTCTAGGTGCAATCTGGGACAAAATTTTCGGAGGACTTCCCTAGTAGTCTTAGTGCAATCCTATCGGCCGATGCAACAGTTTCAAAAGCCAACCTTGGGCCTCCTTGGGTCTGAAGCCTGTCGTTTGAAAAGCCCACTCCTTGCAACTGTATAAAATCCTTAGGAAAAAGCTGAAACGCACCTGAAACGCACCTGGAAAAAGCTGAAACGCACATAGAGCTACTGAAAGGGTTCGAAAGGTTCGGTTTTGTGGTTTAGGGTATAAACTTTAGTAGGCCAAGAGGGCTTCAAGTGGAGGCTTTGCGAAGGTGTCAAACTGACTTGGAACCCTAAACACCTCCCAAAACCATCCAAAGCAATATAAAGATATTATGGTTTAGTCAATGTTTGGCCGTATCTGCTAACTAAATAAAACAATCCCAGGATCCACTTGAGCTTCATCGCTGCCTTCTCCCGGAGCATCCGCTTCCCGCGAATGCGGAACTTCGCAGCCCGAGAGACCGTCAGGCCTTCCCGAGCGACCCACGAGTTAAACAGGGCCCAGGCGCTTGCGGACCTTTCGCCACCTGTCTCCGCCAAAGTGGCCCGTCCCATGGTGCTTCTCCTATAGTGACTAGACGAGGTTTGAAAAGAAGACGCTGCAGAAAAACAGGGTAGAGCGAACAAGAACTGCTGCTATACTGCTTCTGCTGCTGCAAGTGTGACGGCCCAAGACTTGTTTGCAGACGAACCTCCTGTAAACCCCATACCCTGAAAAAACTTAGAGAAGTTAACTGCAACGGCTCACTCCCACACAGCAAAGCGAAAGTTCCCGGAGTGGCGGCCTCGTGCTTGGAACAGAGAGCAGGAACGGCCGGAGCTTGAACGGAACTGCGATGACCTGGGCGAAGCAAGGCTTTCTTGTGGAAGACGTCTTCTCAAGAACTCTGGCTTTCGCTACAGCAAGCAGGACAAAACGCCGTTTCTGCAAGCTCTGCACTCGTTGCCCGGACGGCCGCTTTACTCCGCAGTGAAACTACCGGAAAGGCCCAGTGGATTCTCGAACGTCCTTCTCTGCCATCGCACGTCCGGAAATCCAGGCCTCAAGCCGCCAACTTCTGCAACAGGCCTGCTGCCTCCTCCGGCATCGGCAGGCCGTCGAAAGTCTCCGCCCACTGCCAGCCTTGGCGAACGGCTTCCGCTGCGGCATTCCTACTGCCCACGGCAGTCCACGAAATGCTGCGAGTGACCTGAGCCCAGACAGTCCTGTACGTGAGACGCCAGCGGCCGTTGTAGTCGTCCCGATACACCCGGACGGCTGTGGGAACGCCGACCTTCACGGCTTTGTCGATGTCCGAGCTGAGGGCGGCATAGCACCGCTTGATCGCAGCGGCATGGTCCTTCTGCTGCTGCGATGCCTGCTTCTCTTTGGCCTTTCGAGCTGCCGCTGCCTTTTTGTACTCGGGTCGGCTGGCAAAGGTCTTGGCGACGGCCTCGAAAGTCCGCGAGACCCGCTTCCGGATCTCCACGGCAGTCTCGCGAGCGGCTTTCCGCTTCGCAAGTTGTTGGAGGGCGACGTCCTGGTCGGCCGCCAACATTGTGTCTCGCACGACCTCTGTCAGATCGAGCTCCCCAAACTCGCCCGACCACGAGGCCACGTCCTGGCGAAACAGGAGACGATTGACCACGTCGTCCTTCGTCAGAGTTGGCTGGAGAGACAAGAGGCACACCACGGCGAGGCGGTCGTCCTCCTCGTGGCCAGTCTCCTCAGCTTCGGCCGGCCATCCCTTCACCTCTGCGAGTCGTCGCAGACCCCACTCCGGAACGCCTGCGAAGCCGAACTTCTCGTGGTGCTGAAGCAAGGAACATCGGGCCTGCACCCGAAAGACAACTCCCATGGCCCGGGTCTCACCGAGAGACACGAGACCTGGCGGAGAATGCGCTTTTTGACTGCAGCTTACATTCGGGTGATTCTGCTCGTTGCTGTCACGCCGTGGGTAAAGTCTAAAATATCGAAAATGTATAGAAAACCCTACGAAAAAGCTGAAACGCACCTGAAACGCACCTAGAAAATGCTGAAACGCACATAAACGACTCTAAAGGGTTCCCTGTGCTGGATTTTGGGGTTTAGGATTTAGGAAGCTATAGCCTAAGTGAATATTTACTACGGAATCCATACTAAAAACCAGAGATTTGTGGGCCAGGCCACGTTGTGGCGAGGTCGCAGCCAAGTCCAGAACGTCCACGGCCTCGTCGAAAAGGTGCACCCATCCGACCTGTGGGTTCTCCAGGTCCAGGCTGACGATGTCTCCGGCAGGGGAAGTCTGCAACTTGCCGGGCCAGACGAGAGCCGCTCGCTTGTAGCTGCGAACCACGTACAACGGTGGTCCAGTCGGAAACTGCAAGGCATGTCCCTCGGGAGCCAAGGCTGCCCACCATCCCTTCTCCACGAAGGACCAGTCCATGTTCTGCCGAATGACCTTGGTGAGCAGCGAGAACCCAGCCAGCTTGTCCTGTTCCGACTCAGGTGTGGGAGAGGCCCACGTCCTCGCTTGGCTAACGCCCTTCAGAAGGTCGTCCTCGAAGGTCTGGTCCGTGAGGCCCTCCTCCTGCTCCTCGCGAACGGCGGCCGACGAACTGCCCGGCTCCGTGCGGAGCCGCTTAGGCCGCACGAACCACGGATCGGCCTCGAACTTCGCGGGCACGGTCGCCATCCGGCCGCTCGGCACCTCTCTCCTGTGATACTGCTCCAGGAGCTTCTTTCTCGACAGACCGTGCCAGCCCTCCAAACGACCCAACGTCTTCGAAGTGCCATTCCGCTGCTCGGCCTCACGTTGGACCTTGTTGGCGTCCTCCACGAGCTTCGAGTTCAGCAGGCCGCTCCACGAACGGCGAAGCCACTCGAACGTCCCCGGCGGAACCTCCACGAACGACGCCTCCCGCAACTCGGACAGCAACATGGCCATCACGGGCGCCGTGGCAGGGTGGCCGTCCAAGAGGAGCTTCGCCTCCAACGACCCCTCGGCCTGCACACGCTTGACCGTGCGATCCACCTCTTCCAGAAAGCGAAGGCTGGACTGTCGAAGGGCGGCAGACTCGTGCAGCAAGCCGGCCGATGCTCCCCAGCCGTTCGTGGACCCCAGCTGGCTGCCGCAACGATATCGCAAGAGACGGTGTGTCAGGCGAACGACTCTGTGAGCGACTGCATCCTGCCACGCCAGCGAGTCCTCTCGAACCTCCTCCTTTGGCAGCTCGAAGGACATGTCAAGGCCGATCCGCTTCAGAGCGGCCAGGTTGGACAGCTTGGCGACGTGCTCGCGAGCGACCTCCATGTACTGCCAGTGGGCCCAGTTGGCATACTGGCTCACGGTGGCCTCGGCCGCCCGAAGGTCTGCGAGCATCGTGCTGCACCGAACGTTCTCCGGTTGAAGCACGAAAAACACGGACCTGGCCAGCGACCGATTGTCTTGGTTGCACGCGAACATCGTCATCCCGTGCAAGACGTTCACCGAACGACTCCTCTGCTGCTGCAGAGCCTTGCGAGCAGCAGACTTGGCGGCCGCCCTGGTCGTGCCGGCCGTCGTCGTCTCGGCCATGCCAGCGGAGGGCGACCACAACTGGGACGCCGTCGTGCACCAGCCCTCGGCCACGCAGAGAGCGACCAGCACGAGGCAAAAGGCCGACCACTCGCCGTCGAGCTCCGCATGGGCCTGCGAGAGACTGTTGAAGCGAGACTGCGAGGCCTTGCTGCCCTTGCTTCTCACGAACGACCTGTTTGGCAGGCTCTCCAGAAAAGCACGTCGCTCGGCCTCGTTGTTGTCCTCTTGCGAACGGCCTTGGTCCTCCAGAATGTCCGGAAAGAAGTCAGCAGCAACGGATCCGAAGGGCTCATCGAACGACTCATCTCGTCCGCCATCGTCTGGACCTTGCCGAACCACGTGCCCTTGTTCCATGGGCCGTAACGAACGTTGTAGAGGCCGATGGACACGAGGCCGAACGTCAGCAGACCGGCCGCCGCCATCGCGAGGTTCACGTCGTTGTGGGAACGGTGAGCCGGGTCGTTGACGTGCTCCACGAACAGCGAACTGAAACGCACATAATCTACTGAAAAGGGTTGTTGTCCCTAACCCGGCAGCCCTTAACGCAGAAAAGTGTCCACTAGAGGCACTACTCATCGAACACGGCCCAAAACACTGGAAAAAAGCTGAAAAACACCTGAAATGCACCTAGAAACTGCTGAAACGCACCTAAGCGACTTGAAAGGGTTCTTTTTGCTTCCTGTGCATCCCCAATGTAGCCGAACTACAGGATCCCCGCAAAACTTGCCGTTGTCTCGAACAACGACAACCCGAGAGACTCACACTGGCTCACTCGTCCTTCTTCATGACCCACTTGGCCTGGGGATCGACGGACCGCAAGTTGTCGAACAAGGTACGGCAACCGAACGACAAATGCGGGTTGGCCTTCGATGACACCCTGGCCGTCGGCTGGCTTTCGTCGTCCAGAACCCACTCGTCGCCCGCGACCGCGAGCGACGGAAGGCTGGCCGACTCCCCGTCCAGCGCATTCGTTACCTGGTCGCCCTCCAAGGTGAAGCACTGGAGGTCGAACTCCGAGGTCACGTGGGGTGCCACACGATGCTCGCCGAGGGTCTCGAACCGCTGCTTGGCCATCTTCTCGAGAACGTCGAAGGACCGAGCACCGGCCGGCAACGGTGTGTCGGGGTCGACGAAGAACTGAACGACGAAAAAGCCGTCCAGAACGTCGGCCGACACACCGTTGGACTCAATGGCGACGCCGATCTTCGAGAGCATGTGCACCTTCGCCTCCTCCGGCAATTCACCGAACGTCTTGGCTTTGCCGGCCCACTTCCGGGGCTGGGTCCGACTGTCCCCACCGCCGCCCTCGGCCGACGACTGGCCACTCTTGAGCAAGGTCTGCAAGGCACCGTCGCGAATCAGGTCCGCGAGCGGCCTGACCCACCCAGGATTGTCATCCAGTGCCGAGTCCACGAACGCCCGTGCTCGCTCGAACGACGACTCAGCGAAGGTGGCCATGCTCTTGGCGAACGTCTTCTCGGCCTTCTTCTGCATCTTCGCTTCCTTCGCACGTCTCCGAGCGGCTGCCTTCTCCTGCTGCTTCTTGGCGGCCGTCGCCTTCTTGTCGCTCGCCCCGGAGGTCCTTCTGGCCCTGGCAACCATGCTAGCGACCAACGACGACGAACGACGACACGAACGACCGCCCGGAGTCTGGAGTGCTGGACTTTTGCCAACGAACTAGGTGAATCTCACTTGCTACCCTTGAGAATGAAACACCACCGAACGCCGGTACTCACTGACCCTGGGCTTTGCAATGCGACTCAAACCCAAATCCGATGTGTCCTTTCGTGGGAAACCTTGCCTATTCGAACGACAAATTACACCTGCTGTCCTAGACTCGAACGACTCCGCTTGTGGCTCTTGACTAGGAGATCCGATGATAACTCGAGCTACTGATTCAGGATACAATGTAGGGCTCGAGCTTTGGGCTTAAGGTGTTCACTTTATAAGGCTTAAGCTATTATGCCCGAAATTTAACTAAACCTTACCAAACCAGCCTCCCGAGCGACCCTGCAGCATCGTTCCGAACGGCCGTGATGTAGTAGTACCTCCCGAGTTTAATATTATAGTGCCATTAAGTACATTAAAAAGTTTCATCAGGTTTGAGATATAGGGAAAGGGTGCAGGGGCTTGTGTAAGTTTTTTTTAAGGGCGATGGTTTTGTTTATAGTAACAAGACTAAGAATAGAAGAGTTTGGGATTTGGGGTAAGGTGTTTGGGATATAGGGTTTGGTGCTCCGTGTTTTGGGGCTCCGGGTATTCAGGGTTGGGGTTTGTCTTATTAGTTTTTTTTTTTTTTTTATGGGCTGGTTTTGGGGCTTTGTTTACATTATGTAAATAAATTGGTAGTGTCCGGGCGAATGATGTTGTGGTGTGGTGTTTTGTTAATTGGATGTTTAATTGGGTTTTGGTGTCAGGGCTTTATTCATTTAACTTATTTTTTAAATAATAATAATATTATTGTTATTACTATTTAAAGTGGGAAATGCAGAGCACTCGGCACGCACACAGCTCGCACTCAGAAACCCCAGGAACCACAGAACTTCACCGAACGACGAAACCCACCGAACGCCGAAACTAAAACTCCCCGGGCACACGCCTGAGCTCGAACGTCCAGCACCTGGCACGAAAGGCGATGGCAGCATGACAGAGCTCGCAACGCACGACCGAGCACACTCTGAAGCACCCACAACTTTTTTCCACCCCTCCAGGCAACTCCGGCCAGGCAAAACTGGCTCCCGAACGGCGGCCGCTGTGGCAAAATGCCGGGAGTTCATAGTCCATGGGGCCACCTGAGACGATGCAATGCATTGCAAGTTCAAACACACACACACACACACACAAAATATCGTGACACATAAAGAAACCGAGGCACTCCGAACGACCACCGAACGACCTAGCGGCGATCGTGATAGCGGGGACGGCGAAAGTCCTTAGCTTCATGCTGTATATATAATAGGGATGCAACATGCAATGCAGGCATGCAGACACCTTCGATCACAGTCAAGTAGCCGGCTCCTCGGAGCGGCGGTCCCACCAACGTGGCGGAATCGGCCGGCCTGGGTGTCCAGGGTCCGAGAGCCGCTCGTCCTCATGGTGACGGCGATGGCGATCGTCCCGTTCGCGATCTGCCCTCTCACGATCGGCCCTGTCCCGGTCGTAGGCCTCACGCCGCTCCCGCTCCTCGCGATCCCGACGGTCACGATCGGCCCTTTCGCGATCGTACGGGGTCTGGTACGAACGCCAGACATCGGGCTCGTCACGATAGTCCCGACCGAGCGGCGGAGGGCTCGACTGACGAGAGGCCTCATAACCTGAGTCAGTCGCAAAGTGGGTTCCAACAAATGACAGTCAGTCTCGAACTGCAGCTCCAATAAATGCAAGTCACGGCGACGGTCCTCGTCTCGGCGACGGTCCTCCTCTCGGCGAGCATCATAGTCGTCGTAGTGCCCGCCACCCTTGCCAGCATGCCACGAACGACCGCCTTTGCCCGGACGATCGCCTCGAATTCAAAAGTGCATTCAACTTGACTCACACACATCCCCCAAAGTCCAAACTAACTAACTAATGAAATCCGAGCGACCCGACGATCCCGGCAGACCTTGAATCTCTGGCCTCAAGCGATCCAACTCCTTACGGACGGCACTGGTGATCGCGGCCGACGGGTTGGCATACGTCCTGAGATCGACCTGGTTCTCGCCTGAGTCAAATTAAATGAACTCAGGCAGCACACGAATGGCAAGAACAAGTGGCAAGCCCTCACGCCACAAAGCCGAGTTTCGTTGCAACACCTGGAAGATCTCCCGCACGAACTTCGCCCCATCCTCCGAATGTCCAGCGATGTTCGCGACAGCCTGTCATGATGATTTAAATGATGCTTCGGTTCACAGGAAGTTGTGCTTGTTGCGGCTAAAGCGAACGACCACTGCCACCGAGAGGCCCGAATGCATTTTTCATCTAGACGAAGTTCGTCTAGTTCCAGAAGGACCCCAGGGGCCACTTTCCATATGTCAAGACGAACCTGAGAAAGGGATTACGAAGACAAATAAAAAGTCGCAAGCTGAAATGTTTAATTGAGTCGAGGGGCGGCATCCACCAGGGGGTTCCCCACCGAGGGCATGGCCCCCTGCAAGTCAGCGGGATCGAACGTCCCGTGGCCATGATAAGGCCCGCCAGGCGGTGGGCCCGGTGGAGTCTGGGGCGCCGGAACGGCCCTGCCATGTCGGAACGGCCCGCCCCTGGCCTCCGAACGCCACTCCTCCAACTGCTGGAGAATCTCGTTCGGCAGAGAGGCGATGCACCACCACTCTTGGCTGGGCGAGGCATCCCCGTAGCTCGGGAGCCACATCGGAACCTCGAACAACGCACTCAGAGCGACGACCAAGGTCGCCGAACGGTTGCGGCCATGAGAACCTCGGATGACAAGCCAAAGCAAACAAGACTACACGAATGACGACAGTGTCATGTCACCAAGACCTAATTAAATAATGTGCATCCAGGGGCAAATGACCGACAGCACCGAACGACCCTCGACCTTGAACAGCCCTTCCAGAATGGCGACCAGCATGATAAAGCAGGGCTTGAACTCGTCCTGGCTGTACGGCCCTTTGAACGACCCGAGCTTCACCATCGGATTGCCTCCCACGGTTGACTATTGAACCAAATTGCCGAACTGCGAAACATGACATGATTAAGACTGAAGCCTGGAGTGCCGGCCGCCCTTGCAGCGGTGTCCGAGTCCCAGATTCCACGAACGTCCACCTGGACCTGGGTCCCGCCAACGTCGTAGAATCTCTTCTTCAGGTGATAGGGCATGCAGCTGTGCCCCTTCTGGCCTGAATCATGCAAAACAAACCTCCAACTCACCCCCACGCACCAAGGCTGCATGGCTTTTTAAACATTAGTTTGAGACGAGGCACGAACGGCCCCCGAACGGCCGCTGGTGTTGTACAGCTCCTCCGCCCCGTAGGCCACCAGCAACGGCCCTTGGTAGAAACGGCCTTCATCGATCGGCAGCTCGCATTCCTCGTACGGCATATCGGGATCGTCAGCCGTACGACGGGGGCCAGCACGTCCGGCCATGATTCGAAGTTCGCAAAATGCGAACGACCCCTAAAACAGACACCAAAAACCGAACGGCCTGAAGACCGAACGACCTATTCCGAATGACCCAGAAATCACGATGTGCAATAAGAGCTGTGAATCTGAAATCTGTCTGCGAATGTGTAAATGCTGTGACATGAAACATCAGGACTTCCGGCAGTGTCTTGAAGCAAAATGCTGAGAACACTCGGCCATGACGAGCTGCCGTGATGACATGTGACAGAATGCAAATGCCCTCCTGCATGCACACGAACTGCAGGCAAAAACCCAACCATGCCAGGGGCACCAACCGGAGACCATGTGCTCGTCGAAGACGACCAGATCGAACGACGAACGCCCGATCTGAACGGCCCCTGGTTTAAATCCCTTGAAGCTAAGCTTTTTGAAGCAGTTTACCTTAAACCCTCATATCAAACCATACATTTTCTCAATAATTTTTACCACTTGCACCACCCTATCCCGAAACTACACAAAATCATTTCCCGCAAACAACAAAAAACCTGTATACCCGATGCCAAACCCACAAATCCTGTAATATAAACTGCCCAAAACCCCCTACTCGTCGATACTTACACCGGCCCGGCCCCCAAACCCCCAAAACCATACGCTAAACCGAGCCTGCTTCTAAACCCTGCTAATTAGGCTGCCTGATATTGGGCTGTCAGAGGGTTTTGACCTTCGGTGCTTTAGGGACATTTCGCGTGACGCCCGACCCCCGATGCTAGACTCTGAATCTAACATGTTTATGTTCGGAGAACTTTGTCGTATAATTTGATAGGGGCTGTAAGGTTCCTTGTTGCTGGTCTCGATTCTGCGGTCCCAGCCCTAAAACCGTCTTCGGATTGGAGAATGTCAGAACACAACAAAACTCCCTCTAAGGGATGCCTCCTTGCTTAACCTAAACCCTAAACCCTAAACCCTAAACCCTAAACCCTAAACTCCCCAAGCTCCAAACCCTAAAACCCCTAAACCCTCAACCCGGTAGTCCCTAAAAGCCCTAAACCCTACCCCAAGGGCCCAAAGGACCCAATAACTGAGTACTCGGTTTTAGGATAGCACTGTAGTTATGTAGGTTAGGATTTTGGAGAGTATATGATTATTAGGTACTTGGGCCCTTGGGGCTACAATCTACACCCGAATCCCGGAAGTACCTCCTTGTTCTGCTCCCGGAGATCCTCACACTCCTGATCCAAGCGCTCCAACTCCTCCTCCTGGCGCCGGGGGTCTCTTTTTGAGGCAGGGGAGGTTTGGGGTTTATAGGGATCTCTTTTGTGAGGCAGGGGAGAGCAGGGGGGCGGGTGGTAACCTTATGGGTTTTCGGGGTCTGGGATCTTACTTGGGGTTGTCGGGTTTTGGCTTAGGGTTTTGGGCTTTGCGGTTGGGGCTTTGAGGTTTCTAATCTGGCGCTTCTGAAGCTTTCGCTTACAAAACCCTTCGCAAATTACCTGGACCTACACCCTCTATATAGAACCTGAAAGAACGTTGAATGAACCCTACTTGCGACTATCACTCTTGTAGCACCCTTGTACAGCCCTTGTAAAACTTATGATTAGACAAATTATTTAAACCCCAAACCCCAAACCCAAAAAACGTATAGCCCTTATAAAACTCATAGACAAATTATCTAAACCCTAAACCCAAAACACGAGAGCGAGTCCGACCTGGCTGTGCAAACGTTCGACATCCTCGGCGCGCGCGGAAGCTTCGCGCCTCGGGAGACCAGCTGTGGAGCTGAGGAGTGCGCAGCGCAACATGGCTTATAGGGCTTACGAAGGCTTAGTGCTTAGGGATAGGATTTAGGGCTTGGGGCTTAGGATTTAGGGCTCAATTATAGGGTTTATGTAGGCTATATAGCGTTTAAGCTTTAAGGCCCAGAATTTGTGCATGCAGTTGGCGTAATTAGCATGTCAGGTTGAGGGTTTAGGATTGAGAGCGGAGGCCTTGGATTTGATTGAGATATCGGTTTGGGCTTTGAGTTCCACACAAACAAGGGCAAAGGAGTATCTCGTGTTGCTTCAGGTTTATGTACCGGTCACCTAATTAAATCCGGTGTGTAGGGTTTGGGCTCCGGGTTCCGGGTCGCTTTCGTCTCTTGTATTTTGAAAGCTGTGGGTTCCTAGTATGGCCTTGTTGTTGAGGGAAGAAAGCGCAAGACTTATAGGGGTTGAGATTCGGTGGAGTTACCGTCACGCGCCTAGGGCCGTTATGGCGTTGAGTGGAAGCAGAGCTTTCTTGTTGGCAGGCTTGACGTGTGGACTTCACGTGACCTTCTAGAGATCTGTATTTGGCCGGCCTCTTGTTCTCTGTAACTCAATGCAAACATCTTTTTAAATAAGCTGTGAGATACTAGAGAATGGTGGCTTTAACTAGAGCATATGTCGATGTTCCTCTGAGATTTCTACAGCGTTGCTCATGCTGACACCAAGGACAAGTTCTCAGCCTCCGTGTCCTACTTCATTCCGGTGAAACCTCTCGTCAACCTCAGGACTGGATCGGCAAAAAATAATCTTCACGCGATGCCCTTGGCCTCGTTGGGAGAAAATCTGAAGAACTTAGGGTTGTTCGATGCTCGTATCCGAGCCCCTGGCAACTGCATGGACCCGAAACGACAGCGACTCATACGGCAAGAAACCAACAGCCCTGCACTCGGACCCTATAGAATGTTTGTAGACTCAAGGATGCATGAACAGCTCTTCTCTGGAAAAAACACAGGAAGGGGTCTGGAATTAATCTAGAGCAGCAGCCATTCCTGCCAACAGTCTGGACATCTCTGTGGCACCGACCCGCGGAAAGCTGCGCGTTTTGCACGCGCCCACAGCTCCTGCAGCAAACTTTGAGCTGTACTCACCTGAGCCCCACACCGAAAGCGCCAAAACCGCAAAAATCTAAATCCTCCACTACTACAACCACCACCACCGCTACCACCAGTACAAGTACTACCGTACAACCACAACCACGTCACTACCACTACCAGTGTCACTGCACTACTACCACCACTACCGCCCCCTCAACTATTACCGCTGCTATTGCTGCGCAAGCTACTGCTACCGCCGTTAATACTGCTGTTCTGTTTGAGCTATCCGCAATCTTGCAAAGCGAATACAACAATCAGACTTACTGAAAGAAGGAACAGTCTTGTGCCATACCTCACGCACTCGGCACGTAAACCCTAACACAACATCCACAAAACCTTGCAGACATTGCGAAGCCAGCTACTATAGCTCGTTCAGCTGTCTCGTGCTCTTGGTGGCTTGAGTTACAACTGGAATACAACCACCAACAAACAGGAACCGTTCGATGTTCAGGCTGTTGGAACACGCTCGAACCTGGAGAAATAAACTCAGGGAGCCTATCCTGGTTCCGCATGCCACGAATAAGATTGAAACCTTGGCCCGAACCCGGTATTCACCCAAGCCCTACGGCTTTATCCGGATACCAAAAAACTGAAGCCGTCAACCCAAAGCAGCCTAGAGGGTTTCATGTAGAAGCTTTAGACCATACAACAATGTTTGGGGGTACAACATAGTCGGGCAAGACGAAGGAACCCAAAACGCTAAGCACCTACACCCGAAACCGGACATAAAGATGGACTACATTAAGGCTAATGTATATAGTCTCTGAGTACATGGACCCTTGAACCCGAAACCCTTTTCGTACCCGTGTATATAGAGCCGTGAAGGAGCCCAAAAAGGCATGCATGGATCCTTTAGGGACTGGTAATTACTTATCCCTGGCCCCCTAAACCCTAAACCCCTAAGCCCTAAACACAACCCTAAACCCCTAAGCCTAAACCCTAAACCCCTAAACCCCTAGGCCCTAAACCCCGAAACCCCTATACAGCAACAGCACTACTTAAGAAAACATTGGATTAAGAAAATGAAACTCTGGATTTTGCGATTGATAGGGTTCTACATGAAATACCAAGCACTGTTAAAATAAGAAAGACAGGGTACCCTCGTCCGCTAGTGTCATATTCTTAATTTCGTTCTGTCATGCTAGTGCGCGTAAACTTGGCCTGTGCTGTATGAGGGGTTCCATACATCAGGGGCGTTTGCCTAACATCCTAGCCCTAGTACTTGGGGTGTCCTAAGCACTTCGTGCCTTAATCCTGCTGAAGGCTCAGTTGGGCCAAAGGAACTTCGAGACATCAAATTTAAAAATACTTGGAATTTCATGGGACTTAGTAACTAAAGTTATAAATTAGGTAAGCATACGTATACCTAATTAGTAACCCCAATTACGGCGCATATAACTGTACTTGCTAAGTCCCATGAACCTCCGAGTACTACTTGGGGTGCCCTAAGCCCGGGCTGCAGCTAGCTTGCTTCAAATGCTTTTGACCTTCGTACTGCAGGCACGTCATCTTGAGGATCCTACTCTGCCAACTGCAAGCTTGCCATGGGCAGCGTCTGTGTCCCGCAAGCAGCACAGATGCGCACTCTGCCAGCTTCTTCGTCTACAGCCTCAACCACGCCCACGCCCTTACTCTCTTGGAGCTGTTCAAGGGTCGCTTTGCGTGCTGAAGACCACCGCTCGTCCCACCCACGGGTGGCTGCTTTTAGCTGAGCACGAAAGCTGCTGCGTGGAAGGTGGCAAAGGTTTCCGCTTGGCACTTGCTTTGGCAGCAGTCTTGCTCTTGCCCTTGCCTTTCCCCTTCGCCTTGGCCTTGGCAAGCTGTACCCTAAACCCCCAAACCCCCGAACTGCTCGTACTTATGCAGGCCTGGCCTGCTGGGCGGAGAAAACCCAGCTTTGGAGCCCCGCATCGACGAGGCATCGCCACCCTCGGGAGTCTCGGGCATGAGCTTTGGGGTTTAGGGTTCTGGGGTTGAAGGTTTAGGGTTTTGGGGCTGAAGGTTTAGGGTTTGGGGGTTTGAAGGTTCCAGGTTTAGGGGACATGAAGTTTGGGGTGGATTTCATTCGATAAACAAACGGACATGCACACACAGACACACACACACACACACAGACACACACACACACACACGCACACACACACACACCCACACCCACACACACACACACACACGCACACACACACACACAAAAAAAAAGACACACACACACACATATGTATGCATACATATATGTACATACGCATGCACATAAACATGTGATCTGCATGCACATGCAAATGAATAGACAGAAACTTACGCGAATATCAACGAAGACATGAACACACATGCATATACAAAGGCACAACAGCGAATTAACAGAACGAACACATACATGTACCAATATGTAGACTAAACATGTGTATATACATATATACATATATATATATATATATACAGATTCACATATATATATATATATATATGTATATATATACATACATACATATATATATATATACATATTCATATGTATATTGCACACAGCCACACACAAAACCATACATCTAGCTGCAAGGTTCAAAACAAACCCAAGGGCGCGGACGCGAGAGGACCAGCCGGCCATGCGCCAGACCGGCGGCCTCAAAAGCTTGGCCAGCCGATAAGGGTTGTGGGGTTTACGGGGTTTAGGGTTCCTTAAAGGGATCTCTATGGGGGTTTAGGGTTTATGGGTTTAGGGGCTAGTGGTTTAGGGTTTAGGGTTTTAAAATTTAGGGGGTTGCGGGGTTTAGGGATTAGGAGACGGCGAGGAGTTTTGTGGTTTCTAGGGTGCGGGCCTTAATCCGGTGTTTGGAGGTTGAGGGCTTTCGCAAGGGGCTATAGGGGTTTCAAGGGTGTGGGGCTTGGGGGTTCAAGGGCTTAGGAGGTTTAGGGTTTATCGGTTTGAGTTTGAGGTGTAGGAGCTTAGGGTTCGAGGCCTAGGGTATGGGGCGCTTTGGGTAACACTGCTTAAGCGTCTGGGGGTCGTGTCGAACAAAGCCATGCCAAAGAACAAACCAGCACTCCAGGTAATATAGCTATTATAGACCCATTATATAGCCCATTATAGGGTAGGTGTCCCCATTAAGGGTTCCTCCTTTTTCCCTTTAAATTTAGGATTTAGGGCTTCACTCCAGGAGGCCTCTTTCAAGGCGCCTGTCTGCTCTGCCGCATGTCGATGTGCAGAACGCTCGGCCTGGCTCGAAAGACTAGATGTCCACACGAAGAAACCAAATGGCTGCGATCTCTCAGCCCTAAACTCATCCAAATTATTTGGACACCACTTCGGCGTATCACGAGTCAGCGGTGTGATCAAATTCTGACGGCAGAGATGGGAAGCAAGACTCTACGACTCGCACCGAGCTATGCAAAGCAATGCTGAAGGCTCGGGTTTGCTCTTCTACTCGCAGGTGCGGATCCCATGCCCCAGACACCTGAAAATCGAATCCTTGAAACAACACGGTCGCGTATCCTCTATGGGCTTAGAGACGTCTTTGGCATTGCCTCCAGGGTTTGGAGTGTATTACATTATAACTGTAAGAAGAAGCCCCCAAAATAGCATGCGTAATTCATTCCCATATTTTAACAGCCTGTTTGAGATCCTCTTCCCCACGCTAGTGCGATGGATTCGCCTCAGACCGGATGCAACCTCGAAGCCCTAAGCCCGAAACCAGCTCAAGTCTAGCCCTACATCCTCATTTCTGCATCCTAAACCGCAAGCCTGAGGTCTGCATCCTATAGTCCTCAAGCCTGTTGCTTCTGAGCCCTAGCCCTTACAATCCCGGCGCGCTAGATCGCCGACCACAAGGGGGCCTCCGCTGCGTCTCTCTCCTGATCCAGCTTCTGGCGCCTCATATTTCTGGCTCTGCTTGAATACGAAACGAGTGTACTGTACAAGAGGTTCCGAGCAGGGTAGCAATAAGAGGAGGTGTGTAGCATACTTCATCCCTATCAGTAGGCAGTTCTCGAAAATACAGTTCCTTCCACGGTGCTTATTAGAATAATGGCGCTTGAACCCAGAGAAGAACCGGTGTGTGTGTGTGTGTGATACCTAGCGAGTCTACTGAATTTTGTGCTCTGGACATCTGCCCTGCTATGGTGCCCACTGTGCCCAAGCCAGCGTGCTGCTGATGATGCTGAAGATGATGTTGCGGATGCTTGTGCTGATCAAGTTTATGTTGCTTGTGCATTCGTTTTTGCTGCTGCTGTGTTGTTGTTGTTGTTGCTGCATGATGAACATGTCGACTGATATACAGTGATATCACTGCGACGCCAAAAAGGGTGATGATAATACTGGCAATGGCGTTGATGTCCTATGCGACTTCTCTGCCGTTATCTAGTATCTTCTTGAAGCTGCTCTCATGCACACTGAGCAAGCTATCCCATCCAGTGCAGCCTATGCCTCTGCTCTATCTCTGCACTGCAGAGGTGGACAACGACGGCCACAGCTTCTCGACCCTGAGCCCCCGAGCTGTGTGACCAAGTCGTCTGTGAGGCGCGCGATCTTCTCCTCAACACACTCCCTGAACAGCAAACCCTATATCTTCGAGCCTTTAGTAAGAGAATATGCAGCGTCCAGCCCTTGTGCAGGCAAAATTCAATTAACAAACACTTCAAGCGACCTTGGCTGCTGCGAAATCCAATTCAAGCAAACTCATCTCAGCACCACGGCATCCGTCCTCAAAGGAGCCTCTAACCCCTGAACCTTTCCCCAAACTCATCAGAAACCTTTCGGGTCCTCGGCTGACGTGGCACCTGCAGACACCAAGAACTCAGATGGGGCCGGGGCAAGGGCTTTCACTGCCAGACCACCAGACCCCCCCCCAAAAAAAAAAAAAAAAGAAAGGGCCCGTTTCCGCGAAACCATGCTTAAATTAAAGGATCATGGGGCTTAGCAGCTCAGAGGGCTCTTCATCAGGAATTGGTAACTGGGGTTGCGAGTAAGGCGCTTCTGGCCATGATATAGGGACGAAAGAAGCGGCATCGTTACATCGCATGCAGTCCCTATGTGCCGAAAGATCGATCTGTTGAGCATTGAAAACCCTAAACCCCAAAGACTAAACTCTAAATCCAACTACCAAACCCTAATCCTAAAACCCTAGAGCCTAGAATCCAGTGAAACCTCAGACTCATAAATTCTAGTGTTCCCTCTTCTGTATTTTAAGGAACTTCTCAAATTCTGATTCTAGAGAGGTACTTACCTCTATACCTATGGCGCCTGCTACCACCCTCTGATCAGGGACGCAAAGCCCTTCTAAACCCAAGCAGGATTAGGGCTCCTTTAAGGGATCTATAGGGCTTTAGGGTTTTAGGGTTTAGGGCTTTAGGGTTCAGCAGCTCCGGATCGAGCAGTCTCTAGTCGAGCTCACTACTTCGATCCAGGAAAAATACCCACATACCCACCCGCGAACATTGTGAAATCACGTTGTGCTGGCTTTGGATAACTTTAGTGCTGAAATCCTAAACCCCAAAACCACATTGGTGGTTGTCAAAATTGTGGCCCCTTTTTGGGTCCTTACTATAATACGGCACCTATTATTTAGAGTACCCAAAAAGAGACCTTAATTTTGACAGCTACCCGCATCGTGAACCCAATAGAGCTGAAACCTTCCACCTCAATCAGCGACCTCTCGTGGTACAGCACAAGAATAGCCCTTCCACCCTGTGGCAAACCACTGCGGTTCCAGAATAACCCTGAAACCCTAAGATACAGCCCTAGAATAGCACTAAGACCCCATGATGCACTACCAGAAGTGCCCTTAAACTGTATGGAAGCCGCAGGATAGGGTTTAAAGCTATGATACAGCCCGAGGGCTCACAAGCCCATCACACAGCCCCAGAATAACCCTCAAACGATACAGCCCAGAATAAGCCTAAAAACTTATGATACAGCCAGAATATGCCTTCAACCCCTTGGTACAGCCTCGAAATAAGCCTTAGACCCTATATGATACAGCCCGACGTCGCCATTGGCGACGGAAACAGCGTTGCCGACGGAAAACCAGGTGTGCGCAATAGACACACCTGATCTTACGGTCGGCAACGGTGTTTTCGCCATTGCCGGCGGGAAAGTACCATAGGTGTGCTCAGCAGAAACACCGGATTGATTGGTCGGCAAGGGTGAAAACATCGGTTCATTGTCGAGGGGCTTAGAGTTTAGGATGTTTAGGGAAGCTTTCGAACACCTTCTGTATACTTTTGTTAATCCGGGGCCTTTAATTGGCCTTTGAGGGGTATGCGCGTTTCAGAAAAGAAAGGACGCAATTGCTCGATATAGATCTTGCATGAGAGGATTCTTATCAGAAGGTCCGTGCCCCAACTTTCAAATTCCTTAGACCCCTATAACAGCAAACGCTTTGAACCCCTGCAAAAGCCGTACTGGTACTTGGAGGATCATGGGACTTAGTAAGTTTGGTTATCAGTACCCTAAGTGGGGCTTTTTTTAATTATAGGTATAGTTACCTTAATCATAACCCTAGCTACTAAGTCCCATGATCCTTTAAGTAACCCCAAAACCCCTCTTATAGAGCCCTTATGGATCCCTTTCTAGGAACCCTTTAAGGAACCCTAGCTACTAAGTCCCATGATCCTTTAAGTAGTGAAGGCGCGGGATTCCGCTTCGCTGCACTGCCGCTGCAGCTCGAGTCGCTGGTCGTCCAACCTATCGGAGCCGGGTCGTGTCTTCAGGAAGGACCCTGAACCCCTAAACCCTAAAAAACCCTAAACTCTAAACCCCTAGACCCTAAACCCCCCAACCCCTAAAGTGCAGAGTTGTACTTAGAGCTTATAGGCTCTCTGTGGGTTTCGGGATGTTTCGGGGGTTGGGATGTAGGGCCTGTAGAGCTTCCGGCTGTAGACGTTGTGCTTTTTGGGGGAAGGGTTGGATGCTGGGCCTTTGGCTTACCCATTTTGTGTTGAGGATCTTCTTGAAATGCAGCAAGATTGCTAATTCCGCTTGATATGTCACGCTTGCGGCAAAGACCCTCCCCAGTGCAGAGAACCCCCGCACATCACTCGAACCCGTGTATCCTTTGGGTAAACTAAACCATAACCCCAATTGAAACATAGAAAATGGGGTTCCGAAGATTGGGCACCCTATCTAGTACCCTGAATAGTAGGATCCTTCATTCTAAGGACCCCAGAATAAGGCACCCCTCATTTTCGGAAACCCCCAAATCTCTTGAAGAGTACATCGGACCCTGAGTTTGAGGTCCAAAGAAAAAGAATGGCCTCGAGAGCGAGGCATCCACTGCTGCTTGAAGCGCAGAGAGCTCTGCCTGGAGCACAAGAGGCAAACAGAGTCTGCCCTTTCATGACTGCTGTTTTTTGCACAGAAATTTCACAAGCCTTCATCTGGACTTTGAAAAATCTCTCAGGAGTTGCATATGAGTTTAAAATTAGACGGTCAAAAAGATTGAGTGAGGCTTGTATAGGATTTAACCAAGGCTCTAATGGGCTATACAAGGGCTCCATGTCTTATGAACAGCTTCTAAGTTCTATTCTAGGTCTAACAGAAGTTGCACCAGGTTGTACAAGGGGCTTCATGCTGACACTGGGCTGATCATGGGTCCTTTGGCAAGGACTTTTCGAAAGCTTCTGATGGATTTGCAAGGTGTTGTGTATGCATTGTGCCAATTTGCTTAGAAGTAGGTTCTAAGGTAAAACTCTTCAGGAATCTCTGGCCCTGGTTAGGATTTACACGGACCTCTGACTCTGCAGGGTGAAAACTGTCGCATGTGTTAGGCATTGTGGCTTATAAGGTCCGCAGACTGTGCTTCTGGTTCTGTCTTTTTGTGTTCTTCTCTGTGTTATTCATGGTTTATGGGGTTTGAGACGGGGTCCTTACTCGGATGCAATACGGTCTCTGAGGTTTTAACAACATGTTGAGGGGATCAAAGGGCCGACATATGCATAGGGCAAAGCAAGTGCTTCTTGAAGGAGAGGCAACAGAGGCGACGACTCCACGCAGCCCTGCTTCTTATTGAGTCTTACAGCTACAAAAATGTAGACTATCTATCCATCTACCCATCTATCTTTACATAACTATATATATATATATATATAGATAGACATATATAGGTATGCATATGATAAGGAGAAGGACATTACAACTGTATGTGGCCTCTTCCATTGGCCATTGATGTTCGGGTTTATTGCAGACTGTATTCCGGAGCCTACCCAATGCAGAAAGCCCACACAACCCTAAGCCCTAAACCATCCTAGCAGGAAACAACAATCACAACAACAACAACAACCCGATAAATCCTAAACCCTAAACGCCATAAATCCCAAATCCTAAACCCCAAATCTAAGCCGGCAAAAGACACCTCGCCCTTGGAAGCGCGGCGCGCGCTTTCTTTGGCCTCGGCCTAGTGGCATGTTCGGATCGAACTAGTACGGGTTCCACAAGGGTTGCTACAAGGGGCATTATTTGGGGTCCAGTACTATAGGGTGCCTTGAGGGATCGATAAGGGCCTATTGTTCCTATTTATTATTATCGGGACTCGAAGGGGATCTTATGACTAATTATTCAGCCCACTCTCTGGTTCTCCGTCCCTGGATCATGCCGGAGAGCCGGAGAGTATAGAACTATGTTGAAGGCTGCGCAGTCATGCGTGATAGTGATGCGCAGTCATGTGTGATCGTGATGCTGCGCGAGATGGTTCGAAGGACCTGTGCTCTTTCTTGCAAGGCAGTGCATGTCTTAAGGCATATGCAGGCCGCATGATCAGCAGTCAGGACTTTCGCATGCTGTCGTAAAAGGTAAATTCGGTGCCGGCTTGCCATGTGTTGTGCCCCTCTGCTTTAAGCTGAACTGAGAAGATCAAAGGCCGTAAGCCCGGACGTGGAAGTGCAGATTTACAGGTTATGAGTCGCCCAAGTGAGGGTGCGGCTACGCTGGAAGGGGAAGCCTCGGGACCGAACTACGGAGCTATGAATGGAGTGGCACCTACACATGGCGCCAGGCGGTCTGGAAGCTCTTCAACGCTGCCTTTGGGACGTCTCCCATTTACGCAGCCAGCTACAGGAGCAGCTATGGATGGGCCCCTTGGTGCATCAATGGTGGGCCGAGGCCAAAGAAGGGCGCGAAGCGCTGAGGTTCAGCCAACCGGACCCGACGTGGAACCTACCGGATCGGGCGCAAACGTACGTGACGATGAGCCCCAGCAGCCACAGCCTCAGCAGCAGCCTGCATCGTGCCCAGCAGTAGCAGCAGAAGTTCCATCCTCTAGCGTAGCGCCACCAACGGAGCAACGTACACTGCGGCAGCCTTCAACTACTTCTACTACGAGAGAAAGGTTGCCACCTCCGCTTCAACAGGCAGTCCAACAGCTAGCTCAGCAGAGAACGGCAGTGATTCAGGCAGTGCAAAGCAGGGCCCAGCGAGCTCTGCATGGCCAACGGTCCGATGACACCCCAGGGTCTCGAGCTGAAGGGGGTCTCTTCGTGAATGCAGAGAACTATGGATCTCCACAGGCGTCCCCTGTCTCCGAAGAGGACCGAGGACCTGGGTCATGGTCTGTGACAAGAATCAGCCAGGTGCTTCACAGGCGGCTGGTGGCGCCAGTGCTGGAACATGTGGGCGGCGGTGATCGCGGCCCCGGTCCTGCGCAGTCTCCGACTTGGCACTCGCCAGCCCAAACTGGAGCACAGGAGTCGCTGATGTCACATGAAACGAGGCAAGCTATGGCAACATGGACGGCTAGACCTACAGTCTTGACTACCCCTACGGCACCGATGGCCCAGCGGCGAGAGGACAGCTCAGGTGAGAGTATGAACCAGGAAGTCATCATGGATGAAGTTCGACGCCAAGTCCAGATGGCTATGCGCGGAAGAGACTCGGAGCTTCAGGCTTTGAGGTCTCAGAACAGTGAGCTGCAAAGAGCCTTGGATACCTCGGCTCAGTTGCTGAATGACATTGTGCAGCAGGGCGGAGGAGCATCGGTCCGAGATTTCCAAGAGACTTCGCGTGGACTTCCAGGCCCTGAACCTGGAGGCGTTCCTGCAGGTGGGGATCGAGGACTTAAGGTGCAAGGAAGTGCTCCGCCTGGACTTGAAGGTCTCCCTCGGCTACCAGGCGGCAATCCTCGGGAACAAGGGCGGCGAGAACCATCCTTTGAAGGAGTCCCTCGAGGAGCCCATGGACATGCAACTTCGTCTGGGGGAAATCCTGGATTTGGAGGCGCAGGGACTACGAGTGCGTCTTTGCCGGGACCCCTGAGAGATGGTGGCGTGCAAGGAGCTGGGGAACCGGGAGAAGAGCTGTCTCCTTTGGATATCTTGGTGCAGGGCATGAAGCAGCTGCAGCAAGTGTATATGGACAAGAAGTCTCCGGAGTCGGAGGCCTTGAAGGGAAGCGTTGAGCTTCCGACCCTCCCGGACTTGTCGGGGGACACTGGGGTGGAGTTCAGTGATTGGCTGTATGTGGCGGAGCAGATTGTGGGCTCCCTCTCCGACTCCTCTACCAGTTGGTTCGCGAGTACACTGGCGCTAGCGAAGGAGGCCTACCACAAGCATCAACAGGCCACTCCCTTGGAGCGTTTGACGATCTCCCCGGTGATCTCACCGGAGCTGGCGGCAGCAAAGTGGAGCCGCCTTGAGCGGCGTGTCATGACGATGCTTCTTACGGCAATGCCGAAGGCGGTCAAGGAGGACGCGGTCACCCACCGGGTAGGAACTGTGGCAGGGGCGATGTTTCGCTTGCATGTCTTGTACGCCCCTGGTGGAGTGGCAGAGCGAACGGCGATCCTCAAGCAGCTTGAGGGCCAGCCAGATGCCAGTGTTCTGCTTCGAGGGATAGAGATGATCATTGGTGGAGCCCTGAAGCGACTGCCAGATACCAGTTTCCGGCTGGCCTTAGCCAGGAATGAGTTGCAGCTGCAGAACCGGCCCACTCAGGACACAGTGCTTCGCTATTTCGACCACGCCCTTGCTGAGCTTCAGCAATCAGCCCCTTCGCGAGCTTTGAGGGCGCCAGGCGGAGGAGATGATCCTCCCAAGCTACGTGCGGCGGATGCTCAGGCAGGAACGGGAGGTACGGCAACGAGGACGCCCCCGGGATCTCCATCGAAGTCGGGGCAACGGCAAGGATGCAAGTTTTTCTTGTCGGACCAAGGTTGCCGCCGTGGTGCTGGGTGTAAGTACGCGCATGAGTTTGCCACTAAGGATGAGAAGCGGTCCAGATGTTGGTTTTGTGGTTCGAAGCAGCATCGCCAGTCTGAGTGCCCCGTTAAGGACCCCACGAAGGCGAAGGGCGCGGGAAGTGGACCTACGGCTTCCTCCACTTCTATGTCTCCTCAGGCGACTACTACAGTGGCGGCAGCAACCGCCCCGGAACCCAAGGCTATGATGGCCCCGTATGGGAATGCGGCAAGTTCTACTATGTCGACTACCTGTTCCGAGGGCCCTGTGGTGCAAGCGGAACCGGTGCAAGCTTTCACGCCTGAGGTGATGCAGAGTCCTGAGCTACAGAACTTCGTGAAGGAGGTGAACACCATGTTGCAGAGAATGTCGGCGCTGAGGGCAATGAGGGTTCGAGAACCGATTGCTCCCGAGATGGCCAAGATGGAGAAGAGTTTGGAGGCTTTCGAGCTTCCCGAAGAGCCCTGGGCCCTGCTTGACTCCGGCGCTACGCACCCGTTCAAGAATGTGACCCCAAGGGATGAGGACCAGACGCTTCCGGTTCAGGTCACTTTGGCGGACGGCAACAAGGTGGTTCTACAGCAGAACAGAGCAGGCACCTTGATGCCGGCAAAGGGTTCCTCTATGGCGAGCGGGGTGGCCACCACCACCATTGTGCCCCTCGGCACACTGGTTCGGGAACTTGGATGCACGGTGTCGTGGGATCGTCAAGGCTTGAAGGTCAAGCATCCGGAGCACGGGGTGATCACCACCCATGTTGCTGGCTCTTGCCCCTTCATTGGCGAAACCAAGGCCCTGCAGTTGATAGAGGAGATCGAGGCGCGGAAGCTAGAGCAGCTCAAGGTGAAGACCGTTGAGTCGCAGTTGAAGATGAGGGGCATTGAGGCTACGGTGAGTTTCGAGGCCCAGCTCCACGAGTACAGGCGCACCGGCAAAAGAGCAGATGGCCTTCAAGCCCTGTTGTGCGAGGACTCGGTGTTTGGGGTGATGACAGAAGCTCAGCGTTGTTCCTTGATTCAGGATGTCGACCTCAGCGACAAGGCCGGGCACAAGTACCTCAAAGCTTTGCCAGTGAAGAGAGCTATGAGAAGACGCTTGATGACCTCTAGGTGGATGGTCCATTTTTACTCTGGCGAAGCTACCGGTGATGGCTCGGGTTTCAAGGTTCTCGAAGAAGAGGGAGTCACTTTGTTGGAGATTGACATTGGCATCAGTCGCTCCTACAACATGCGAGAGCCGGGCCCAGTGTATCAGGCTTTGCTTTGGGCGGCTATGCGAGGCCAAGTACATGGAGTGTTTGGAGGCCCTCCGCGAGCAGAGGGCACGGGCAACTTGGTGATGAAGCAGATGTTCATTTGGACTCTTGCTAGGCTGGCCGCTGAGAGCTATGAGATTGCGAGCCCGGGTTTTGCGATGTGCATGCCAACCAAAAGTGAACTGTGGAGCTCAAAGCTTTGGTCGTCGTTTAGAAGAGAGTATGGTGTGAACCTAAAAGGGGGGGAGCCAGGGATTTCCGTTGCCACTACGCTCGAGATGGAGCTACCTGAAGGACCCTGGGAACGACTACTTCCAAACGGGGCATTGACGTGGACTACGGACTTCAAGGAGGCTCTGATCAAGGGTTTTCAACGATGGCGGTCTGTTGTTCATCTGCGTCGTATGAATGGACCTTTGAAGGAAATGACCAAGGAGGAGCTGGCTCGGTGGATTCAACATGTGAGGGATGGTCATCTACCTTTCCACCGGCGGTGCAAGACTTGTGTGGCGGCCAAGGCCACTGGGCATGCTCATAGACGGATTGAGGCACCATCCTGCTTCACTATGTCCTTGGATGTTTGTGGACCGTTCCGCGTACTTGGCCACACTCCGGAGGCCAAGGACTTCAAGTATATGTTGGTTGCGTCGTATACAATGCCACGGTTGAAGGGAGCAAGCCCCTTGGAACAGGATGTGATCATCAACGAACCAGAGGGTGGGGTTGGAGAAATAGATCCAGGCGAAGTTCTACCAGATGGTCCAGTCCCGGAAGTTCCAGGCGAAGTTCTACCAGATGGTCCAGTCCCGGAAGTTCCACGCGAAGTTCTACCAGATGGTCCAGTCTCCGAAGTTCCAGGCGAAGTTCTACCAGATGGTCCAGTCTCCGAAGTTCCAGGCGAAGTTCTACCAGATGGTCCAGTCCCGGAAGTTCCACGCGAAGTTCTACCAGATGGTCCAGTCTCCGAAGTTCCAGGCGAAGTTCTACCAGATGGTCCAGTCTCCGAAGTTCCAGGCGAAGTTCTACCAGATGGTCCAGTCTCCGAAGTTCCAGGCGAAGTTCTACCAGATGGTCCGGCACTTGATCTAGAAGGTCTGTTTGAAGAAGAAGAAGCTCCCGAGGATCCGATGCCGAACCAAGCAGAACAAGGTGAAATGGATCAACAGAACCAGGAGTACAATGAGCTGGTGGCAGAGATTGGTGAGACCATGGACTATCAGGTCCTACGTTTTGCGGTGCCCATGAGAAGCAGAAGAGCAGCAGAGGTGAACCAGAGGGTCAGGCAGCTTTACCTGCAGATTCGGAGTGAAGGTTTGGAAGTGCTGAGGTGTCACAGTGATCGTGCCCGTGAGCTGTGTAACTCTCGTCTACGTGCATGGCTAAACGAAAGAGGTGTGCTGTGTACAACCGGAGAAGCTCAGTCGCCTCAGCAAAACGGCAGGGCGGAGGCAACAGTCCGCTTTGTGAAGTCCGAAGCCAAGGCCCTTCTGACCGCTTCTGGGCTGGGTAAAGAAAACTGGCCTTTAGCAATGAGGTATGCAGTTTATCGTCAACGACTACAAGCACTGAACAAAGACGAGACCCTCCCGCCTTTTGGTTGTCCAGTACATGTCCGCACCAAGATCTACGGGCAAGCTGAGCGCTACGACTTGGACAACAAATGGAGCCATGGAGTGTACACTGGCCCGTCGGAAGATGTGGCCCATGGACATGTGGTGAAGTTTGAAGACAACACGTTCGTAACAAGTCAGCACCTCAAGACGAACATTGTTGACCCTGACGCCTTAGTGGATTTGGAGCCGAGAGAAGCTGAGATACCGATACCAGAAAGGCGCGTTCGGGCAAAAACCCGGTTAGCCTCTATGTCTACGGTGCATCCGCTGAGCGTTGAGGAGGAGCGCGCCGAGGCCTTTGCTCGAGACCTATGCCGTTCTGGACAAGGAACCCCAGAGGAGATCATGCAGTTGTTCGGCTTGCTAAAGAATGTCAAGGTGAAGCACAAACGAGGACGGGCAGCTGCTAAGGAGGGGTGTTCTTGGACAACCGGAATGTTCGTGCACGGCGGCGTTGCGGGCCTTCGGGGGAATACGTCACGCATGAAGTGGTGTACCAAGTTTCTTGTGAACGCGGCGAAAACACTATGTGCTGGCCACGAGTTTGCGGCGGTGGGCTTGCTTGAGAACGTGGACATGGGTTGTCATAAGGACTCTCACAATGAGGCCGAGTTGGAGAATGCCTTGGTGATGTTGAAAAAACCCACCAGCGGTGGCCAGCTTTGGATTGAAGATGAATCCTTATCTCCTCGAGATGCTGAGTGGAAGCAGGTTGCCAAGAAGCTTTCCAAGAAGGGTGCCGTTCATGAGTTAGAGGTGGGGAAGCCTTTCTTCTTCAATCCTAGACGGTGGCATGAAGTGCAGCCTTGGGAAGGAGATCGAGTAGTTATGGTGCTCTACAGCCCTCGTGCTTCCCACCTTCACTATCAGGACCGCGATCGTATGGAGTTTGCTGGATTCCCGTTGGGTCACCTGGTTGCTGGGGAGGCCGAAAACCAAGTCGGAGGAGTTCAAGCTAAAGAGGCCCAGACCTCTGCTGAACTTCACCTACTACAATCACTTCCTCATGATGGTCAAGGAACCTTGGATGATGCGTTGTTGACTTTGACGGAGGACCAGCAGCAGCTCATTGATGATTTGGAAGCAAAGTCGACGAGGCTCCGTTTGCTACTTGAGGAGGAGGAGGCCTTGTTGGAGGAGTGTCGCCGAGCAGGAAGTTTGGTGGGAGATGAAGTTGAGAATGTGCGAGGGATCTTGGAGGACATGATGGAGGAAATCACCACCCTTCGCGGAGTACAAGGGCAAGTTCAACATGGACATTGTCTTCGGGCAGCAGCAGTGGCACAAAACGAGATTGACTACGAGCGCATGCTTGAAGAGATGACTGGAGACTTGGAGGTGGTGCACACGGTGCCACTGGATCAAGTTCGAGCAGCCCTTCCAAAGTGGTTGAGCGCGATTGAAAAGGAGATCAAACAGCTCCTGAACGGCACCCTTCGCCCTATCTACGCGTCCAAGGCAAAGGAGCTTGAGAAGCAAGGGAAACTGAAGCTTGTGCCGTCCAAGGCCGCTTGCACTTTGAAACCTCCGACTTCCAAGGGTGAGAAAGCTCGACGCCGTTTTAGGCTCGTTCTATGTGGAAACTTCGCGGCCCCAGATGACCCTAACTACTGCTTGTATGCTGGCGGTGTCTCCGCGGAGACAGTCAGGGTTGCTCTCGCCATCGCGGCGGCGTTCAAGTGGTTGGGAGCTACGTCTGACATTACGGCTGCCTTTCTCTTGGCAGAGTGGCCTAAAGAGCTGGCTCGATATGCGATCTTCCCTCCTCGGATGTTGGTGGAGGCAGGATTCATCAATGCGGACCAGGTGTGGGAAGTTCTTAAACCACTTTATGGTCTCAGAGAGTCCCCGTCCATTTGGAGCAAGTGCAGATCAGCTAGATTGGCATCGGCGAGAATCCCGTGGGGAGACAAGATCGTGACGCTCAAGCCATGTGATGCTGATCCAGATTTGTGGCTGGCCTACACCCAAGATGATCCCCTAACGCTGGTGGGTATGGTTGTGACCTATGTGGATGACCTCCTCTACCTTTCTGAGGAGTCCTTGGTGATTGCAATCCACAAATGGGTTGAAAGTGAGTGGCCTTGTAGTCCTCTGGAATGGGCGAGGGATGCTACTGGAACTCGCTACCTCGGGATGGAGATTTACCAGCGGGGCCACCGGCAACTTTGAGATCTCTCAGGAAGGCTATGTGAAGGAGCTGCTGAGAAGTCATGGTTTGATCGAGACCGTCTCCTCACGTTTGCCGTGCCCGAAGGACTGGTTAGCAGAAGGAGAGGACAATGATGCCGATGAGAACTTTTCTGCAGAAGAACTCAAGTTTGCTCAGCGAGTGGTGGGCGAACAGCTTTGGCTTGCTATGCGAACTCGTCCAGACCTGCAGTTTCCAGTTGGCTTTATGGCGGCTAAGGTCAGCAAACAGCCAAACCGAGTAGCCCAAACAGGACGAAAAATCCTCGCCTACCTCAACACCACGAAGGCGCTGAAACTCATTTTGGGACCCAACCAGGAGGAGACAGCTAAGGGCATGGTGACAGTGACTGGGTACTCCGACGCGAGTTTTTCACCGTATGGCGAGAAGTCGTATGGTGCCAGTGTTGTGACGGTGATGAACAGTCCAGTCGCTTGGAAAGCCTCCAAGCAGGCTTTTGTTACCTTATCGGTAATGGAAGCAGAGCTGTACGAGGCCCTGAATGCCGTGGTTCTCCTTGAAAGTGTGGGAAGTATTATAGATGAAGTTTTGGGCTACAGGGCGCGAAGGACTCTCAGGGTGGACAACTCCTCGGCAGTGGCAATGCTGGAGGGTGGGCCAGGAAGCTGGAGGACGCGACACTTGAAGGTTAGAAGCGCAAAGCTGAGGGACCAAGTTGAAGCCGGAGATCTACATGTGGAGCATGTTACGGGCGACCGGCAGATTGCAGATCTGGCTACAAAGATGCATCCAAAGATGAGGCTGTGGGAGCTCCTTACGTTGTGGGGTTTCAAGGATTTGCCGAACGAAGCGGTGGAGGCCTTGGAAGCAAAGAGTGCCTATCTGGCGATGTTGGTGCTTGCTCTGATTGTGTGTCCAGTGGAGGCTGGAGACGGGACTGAAGAAAAGAGTAGGCTTCAGTCCGTTGGCATCGATGAGCTGGTGATGGTTACCTTGCTGGTGTGCATTGCCGCGGTGGCCCTATGGGAAACAGCCAAGTGGATCTTCAAGTGGGTGGTCAGGTTCTGCCGGGAGACGCCAAAGCAGAAGCGCCTGAGGAAATTGAGAGAAACCGCTAAACTGGCGGCTGAGGAGGAGGTGGACCGTGTTTTCTCTACAAGGCCCGACGAGACCTCCAGAACCCCCTCCTCAACAATGGCCTCAGGTTCAACATCATCGAGCCATGACCTACCTCCGGAACCACATCCGATTCCACGACCTCGAGTGACCAAGAGAATCATCGACACCGCTCCGGAACCGGTGTCTCGGCAAGAAGAGTTTGAACTCCTACCGGAGAAGAGCTACTACAAGACCAACTCTACGAGGTCAAAGATGCACACGGACCCGCATTGTCATGGTTTGCGAAATTCTGGTGATGTGTATGCAGTTGAGTACTGTTCGTATTGCCAACGGAACACACCGCTGTACACAAAAAGGAGTCGATCCCTTCAGCCAACGAGATCTTACTAGTGGGCTGTACGGAACCTCTGTGTGTGCGAAGAGTGTTGCATGTCAACTGAAGACCGTGGAGCGGTCTTTGCACAACGACCCTTGAGTACCAGCAGCCTTCGAGTGTGATTGGTGTGGCAAGGCCCCTCCAATCAAGGAGGAGTGTTGAAGGCTGCGCAGTCATGCGTGATAGTGATGTGCAGTCATGTGTGATCGTGATGCTGCGCGAGATGGTTCGAAGGACCTGTGCTCTTTCTTGCAAGGCAGTGCATGTCTTAAGGCATATGCAGGCCGCATGATCAGCAGTCAGGACTTTCGCATGCTGTCGTAAAAGGTAAATTCGGTGCCGGCTTGCCATGTGTTGTGCCCCTCTGCTTTAAGCTGAACTGAGAAGATCAAAGGCCGTAAGCCCGGACGTGGAAGTGCAGATTTACAAACTAATAGGCTTCATTATCACCTGCGCTGCTTCAGGGTGTGGGGGTATGGGGTTGGGGGCTTAGGGTTGAGGGTGTATATCTACCACAACTAGATAAGGAGGATGAGGGCACAAAATCTGAAGTTACTGCCCAGCACTGCACCAGCAACTCCTAAACCTTTGGATAACCCACGAAGCCCAAAATGGGAGTTTCCGAAAATCGGGGTACCCTTTTTGGGGGGTCCTTATGATAAGGATCCTACTATGTAGGTACTATAGTAGCGTCCCCTCTTTTCAGAAACTCCCAAATCTGTTTAGGGTTTCGGGCGTTGGGTGCAACAGCTAGCCTGGCGGTGCGCAGTACCCTGGCAGTGATGAACTCGACACCCGCAAGCAATGAGTGTGTGTGAGTACACATGAGCCCTGCACTCCAGAGTCGAAGACCCCCAATGATTCCGTCGCGCGTTTACAAGATTCAGGAGAGGGTATTGGCAGGTGAAGTACACCTTCAGACCAAGGCAAGCGCCTCACATCTCAGTAAGATGCCTCCTACAATTACAAGTCATATGGGAGTTTCCGACATTAGGGGGTACCTTATTTTGGGGTCCTTACAACATGGCAAGGATCCTACTATTTAGGGTACTATTCTAGGGTCCTCTATTTTCGGAAACTCCCGTATGGGACTGACAAGACATCAACTTGCGACATAGATCGCCCTGCTTCTGGGGCTTAATCACCGTAATCAAAACCGTCTGCAAAACCTGTAGTTAAACCCCATAGCGTCACGTAAACCCCATAAGTGGGCCTCTCAAAAACCAAGAAAACCCGATAATGCCCCGTAAAGACGAATGGACCGTTATCAAGCGTGAGGAAGTACCATCAGATTCCCACCTCGGCCTTCTGTCTCAGCGCAGCCTCCCCGAATGCAGACGTGGAAGCTTTGGGGCTTACCTGAACCCTATGGGTTCCTTTTTATAAGTTCCTTTTGCAAGTTGCCTTACACCGGAATGTTTTCTTGCGGCGTCAGGTGGGGTTGTTGGATTCAGCGTCCAGAATATCGGCTTCTATACCAGGATCCTATACATAGGACTGTAGGTCGAGGAAGAAAAGTGCAACTTCGAAGCTGGAACAATCACAGTTTTTGGGGAATAGGGCTCAGGGTTCAGGGTTTAGGCACTATAGGGTCTAGGGACGGTGTTTTAGGGTAGGCTTTAGGGATTGGGGTTTAGGGATCATTCCCCATGAACCAAAGCCTGGACTAATTAGTGGGAAGAAGACTTCTCGTCCGTTTACGCAGCTCCAAACTGACTGGCCTCGACTATGCAACCTCAGGGTTCTTCCTGGGGCATCTAATACGGAGTCCGTTCAAGTCTGATCTTGCTAGGTTCAAGGTTTAGGGCACATGGATTGATTAGGCTCCGGCTTTCTCGGCTCATCGCGTTATTTGCTCCGCGGTTCCGAAAATCGCGAACCTGGTCAGCGAGCTGCTTCTTCAACTCGTCCGCGGTTTCTATCTTCGACCTCGCAGAACATCTTCAAACGGGCTGTAATTACGGTTTGGGGATGTTTTGGGGGTTGAAAAAGACTTCTGGCTTCGGGGCGGGGCTCTGGTAGCAGGGATCCAGGTTGATGCGAGGCTCGGAAAGCAACTTCATGGCGGCAGGGGGGTGGGCTTCGTCGCTGTAGAGAAGAGGATGTAACATAGGATCCCCGTTTGGGTGGGCAGGTGCTCTCGCTGGCCCTCTCTGCTAGTAGGGACGTGCCCAAGGGACATATGCACAAAGATTTTGTTCTTCAAAGGCGTTCAAACAGCCACGATCCTTATGCTGTCTGCCCATTGTCGGGCTCCATGTACCTATATACTGTAGAACATACTTTGGCATTGGAGGGGTTCCTATTACAAAAGTACTTTGATGCATAAGTATATACTATGTATACAACGAGTACATGGGAGTTTCCGAAAATTTGGGCTCCCTTATTTTGGGGTCCTTATAACAAGGATCCTATTATTTAGGGTACTATATTGGAGTCCTCTATTCTCGGAAACCTTAAACCCTAATCCCTAAACCCTAAACTGTAACAAGGATCCTATTTTTGATGGGTGCTATATTGGGGTCCCCTATTTTCGGAAACTCCCACATGAGCGGCGGCCTAAACCTATTGTTCGACCTGCTCATGCCGAGATCTCGGGTCGGCCCCCATCGGTTGTGCAGGGATCAACTACAAGATGCCATGCCGAGAACATGGGTCGGCCCCTATCGGTTTTCCTACTAGACTCTAGTTTTTCACCATCTCGGTTGCGCTCTAGTCATATTAGCTCTTACGGAGGTTTTGTCCGATGCTCACATGGAGCTGTGAAGGGAGTACCCATAGGCCCCAAAGTAGTTCCTTTTTGGGGTTCATGTATAGATTTCTATAAGGTAATCCCAAAAAGGAACTACTTTGGGGCCTATGAGTAGAGTAGAAGCCAGAAAGGTGGAACATGGATTAAGGATGATTAGTGCTAGGATTCCCTCTACTTTACCTTAAGGGCATGAGGATCATGGTGTTCCAACTTTCTGGCTTCTACTGTATAGATCTGCAGCTGCTGAACCCATCCGTCATCTGGGCCCCGATGCACCGTTCCGCTCTCCAGCTCTTCGATTTTCCGGTGGAGGGCCTTGTTTGCAGGCTTTTTTCGCGCTTATTTTGGGATTTGGGTTTAGAGTATGGGGCTATTGACAAGCTGTTGGGTTTAGCAGGGATTTGCATACTTAGTATAAGTGAGGTCATCAATACCGAAATTGGGGGTTCTATCGTACCTATAATGTTAAATATATAACAGATGTATAGCCTATGAATAACTATAATTTCTCCGTGGGCTAAGGATCCTGCTATTTGGGGTCTTGCACTAGAGCCCTTTTCTGACACCTGTATCCGGATATCGACTCCATACCAAGATAGGTCATCACGATACTGATCGTATGTTCGAAAACGACAAAGTCTGCAACTTTTCTGGGAAGGTGAACGTGTTCATTGAACCGTGGACTGCAACTCAAACTGTAGAGTTCAAGGGTCTTGGGCAATGAGATCGATAGTCCGCACTTGAATATTTTCCTCGATTGCAGGACATTGCGGGACTTCGAGGTTGTTCCATGCGCTACATACCCGGTCGAACGACGAATGGCTGCAGACGAGGTTGCGCTGCTGTAAGCATGCATCAAGATTTTCATCAGGGTGCGCAGCATCGTGTCCTCGGAAAATGCTGATGTCTGCCTCTCTGCTTCCGGGCAGCTTTGCTGCCGTGTGACCTCTAACGGCATGAACATGATATGAAAGACTACACGACAACGACATGAAGTGCAGGTATTCCCTGCATGGGCCTTCAAGCAGCTGCATGAACATGATATGGAAGACGACACGACAACGACATGCAGTGCAGGTGTTCCCTGCATGGGCCTTCAAGCAGTAGAGCCTAAACATCGCAAAACTAAGATAGTTTGGACATCGCTCCTTCGGAGCCTGTATCGTCCCTCCATCCTACCCGTCTAGCATCACACTCTGCCCGGGGGCAGCGCAGGCAAAGAGCCCAAGCGGCTCGCTGCCTCGTAGGGGACTGCCGGTCGGCCGTAGGCCTGTGGCGATTGCACATGATCTGTGAGCCAAGAGGAGACATCCACTTCGGTGTACTTGTAGCCCTTCCGCTCCAGCCATGCGACTTCCGCCTTTTGGGAGCCCCCCAGGCCCTCGGACCTTTTGAGAAACTCGGCATCGTCTCCCGGAAGCCATTCTAGGAAAAGTCGATTGGCTTCCCGCTTGTATGGTGAGGACCCATCTTCGCGTTCCCAGCGGGACAAGTTGTCAAGCCCTTCTGCTCGAAGCTTGTGAAAATGTTCGGACTTCTCGAACTGCTTGCGTCGTTCCTCCAGCGCCTCTCGGCGACGGTACTCTGCGCCAGCGGTGTCAAAGCTCTGCACTTTGCCTTTGCCGACGCAGCCTTTGAAATAGTAGACTTGAAGTGTTGCACCGTGCTTTACAGCTGCCTCGACGTTCTTAATCCACATGCTCCACCAACGGCATCCCCACTTTTGTTTCCCGCCGTAGAGCGGCTGGCACCAGCAGCTTCCGACAATCCCGTGCTCGGGCGGGATCTCATCGTGCTCGCCGCTGAGGTCTGTGCCATCAGGTAAGAAAACAACCGCGGCACTAACTCCCCAGTTCCGGCTTGCGTGAACTAAAGTATCCCAAGCGCCTGCATACTTGCCCGGCCAGGAGACTACACAGGGTCTCCCGTGTCCTGCAAGCACTGATCCTTTGAAAACGATGGTCCGATTCAGCACTTGTCGTCTCGCTTCCGCCTTCTCTTTCTTCAGCTGCTGCTTGGCTGCATGTCTCCAATTCCCGTCTAGATCGCACAATGCAAGGCAAAGCCTAATCAAGCAAAGGACGGGCGGGGCACATGTGAATAAACAGAGTGTCAATGTCAACATCCCGACGCCCGGTTTCAGCCCGTTGAAGAAAGATAAGAAAGATATGAAAGCCGTGGCGCCCATGATGCAAAATGCCACACACGAGCCACCTCTGAACAGCACCACTGCATAAATGCTCGTACCCAGCCCATAATGGAAATCGTTCTGATCGATGGATTTGCTGGCAAAGTAGCAGAGCATCGAATAATCAAACGTGGCGACTATTCCCACGATCCAAGCCAGATCTTCGTGCCCTGCAAGAAGAAAGTTCGGAACCATCACCCCGCAGACAAGCAACACCACAAGGCCAATCCCGTAGCCAACTGCATGATGGCTCAAATTTCTGGAAGCCATCTTTGATCTGAGAGAGATCGCTGCCGCTGTGGTCTGATCCTTTTGTTTGTTCTGGGTACACTCCCGGCGATGATGTTCACGGGCTGCTGCCTGCCACTCTGCTTGGTCCAAACGGTTTGCCACTGCACTGAAGTCTCCAAAGGATTCTGATGCCCTCAGCTGGCCCATGGCATATCCGTGGCCTGTAACTTGGTGGTTTTCACGCAGCCGAACATACACTGATCCTTGTGAGGCGACTGGAAAGATCCTCTCCGGGTAGAGGACCCGCCAAACCTGTCCCATCAGCACTTCGATCGGAGCCTTCAGGTCATTGTAAAGAGAAGCTCCGTGAAGTATCATGGCTGACATTGCGGAATTGACAGAACTAGCTCTCCCTGAATGCTAGACGTTTGAGCCACCACCGCTTGCGTCCGAACTTTGCGGCCGGTTGTAGCTTGCAAGACCAACGATTGGGATCAAACTTGCTGTCAGAATGCGCTGCGTGTTTTGCACTGCCCAGGCTTTACCAAACCTGAATAAAGCTGGTACGGTGATAAACGTGGCAATCATGACGCGGCACCCCCCAAACGCCTGCTTCCCGACAGGCCCTATAACAGTGTCCCAAACTCCATACCTCTAAACGCCGGCTGTCCTAAACCTGCAATTCCCTACCTATAGTCTCCATTGTATTTCCTTTTGGGGGCTACCTTTTAGGATCCTATCATGTAAAATTGGTTAAACCAAAACAAGGAACTACAATGGAGACTATAGGTAAATATCCGTGAAGGTCTCTGAAGCCCCGAGCGCGATTCTCCGCAACGAGCTCCTTCCGAGCCTCCTGGAAGCTTATTCTATATGGGTGGTTGTCAAATTTATGGTCCGTTTTTGGTTTCCTATTATAGTACGGCACCTATTGCTTAGGGTACCCAAAAAGGGACCCTAATTTTGACAACCTCCCATACTATGCCCTATTACTGTACCCTAAGGCCCCATAATAGTTCGTTTCTGGGAGTACCTACAGGATTCTACGTATGAACCACAAAAAAGGAACTACTGTGGGGCCTTAGGGTAGTTCAGTTCTTGTAGGCCTTCGGGCTCTGTAATGAATGGCTTGGGGCTCAGAGTCTGGGGCCTTACTTGGAGAATCATGGGACTTAGTAAGTAGGGTTATAAGTACCTTAATTGCGGCTATAAGTAATTATAGGTACAGTTACCTTAATTATAACTTGGGTACGGCCCCCATACAGTAACAGTCTATAATAGGGCTACTATAGAGGGCCTAGTATAACCATATTACGATTATTATCCAACTGTTACTGAGTGGGGGCAGACCTTCACGGATATTTACCTATAGTCTCCATTGTAGTTCCTTAATTTGGTTTAACCAGTTTTACATTATAGGATCCTAAAAGGTAGCCCCAAAAAAGACATACAATGGAGACTATAGGTAGGGAATTGCAGGTTTAGGACAGCCGGCGTTTAGAGGTATGGAGTTTGGGACACTGTTAGAGGCATAAGCAATTATATAAGTACAGTAACCTCAACTATAACCCTAATTACTAAGTCCCATGATCCTTTAAGTAGGGGCCAGCCTGGGGCTCACTTTTCGGGGGTGAAGGTTCCGGGTCTCCGGTTGAAGATGTGGGTTCAGTTCTGGCGGAGAATTGGCCTCTGTGCGGTTTTAGCATTATAAATTTTGGGTTTGTGGGTTTAGACTTTAGGTGTGTAGGCTTCTGGATTGCAAGTAGAAGCGAGTCCGGAAGCGTGAGACGTGAGAGTGTTGGTTGAGGCCTCAGAAAGTACTATAGGAGCCTCAATAATTAATTAGACTAGGGTGTTGGTGGCCATTATACTGTACTTAATAAGGAGCCCCCCAAAATAGTATTGGTAGTTGTTTAGGCCGCTACATCACGCTCCAGTCCATTAACTCTGAAACCCTGCTGTTCGATGTGGGAGACTGTGAAGGGCCTGGTTCGAGATCCCTGTGGGAAGTTAGTCGCTTGCCTCTTCCTGGGAAAAAGAGTGTCTATCTAGTCAAGTTGCACTCGGTCCGAAAAATATAATACACAATCTCGTGCGTTTCGCAGAATCTACTGTTTACCACTCATGGCGAATGGAAGGTCACTGCCTCACCATGCCTGGGATGATCGTTGGCGGATTTAGTGATTGTAAGTAAGGGTTCAGGGAAGGGGACGTTCGCGGCTGCAGTGCTGTCTCCTCCACTTGCGACGTCACCTCCTCTCGTACCTTCGCAGACATGAGGTAAGACAAATGTAGAATCGGATGCTGGCTTTAGTCGTTCGGGTTTGATTAGGTGAGGTCGTCCGGTGTCATCCATTGCGGTTGCCATTGAACCGTCCCGTCCAGGACTACCCTAAGAACAAGAGCCATGCTGAAGAACAAAGGGCTTACTTTCCAACAAACCGGACCAGCTGGAATCTACTGCTCGTCGACACTGGACCTCGAGGAAGCTCTGTAGCATGATGTAACTTGCATGTCTTTGCACACCCAGAATAGAGTTGTACCTGTTAAGTTGCAGCCTCCGCTCCTGCTCTACCTGCCGCGATTTGAAAGCCAAAGCTCGCAGGAGCAATTCCCCACCTTCTAACTCCTGGGGGGCCTGTAAAACTCGAGGGTTTGGAGGGCATACCTCCGCAAGAACTGCACGGGGACTAAAATGCTGGGGCTCGCGGCTTGGATTGTTGGGGCCCTGGCCCTTGAGAATGGAACCCCACACCCTACAGTAAAAGCCAGAAAGTTGGAATATTATTATCCTAAACCCTTTATGGTAAATTATAGGGTATCCTACCCTTAAACCATATTCCAACTTTCTGGAGTTACCTGTAAGACCACAGGAACTGTTGGATCTCCATTAATTAACCTGTTGCGTAGACCCCTTTAGAAGGTACCCTTGAAGGAACCCCAATTCCCTAAACGCCTGCATTAACGAACCCTAAGACAACTTACTTAGACACCCCAACACCCTCGAATATGCCGAAATACCCACTAATTACTAAGGCCCCCAAAATAGTCTTGGTAATTATTTAGGCCCCTATTCTACCCCTGGGAATCCTTATAGACCCCTTTAAGATGTGAGTCCTTCTGTTGATGATATACATCCCGCATTACCTTACGGACCCTAACCTATGCGAAGTATGGTATATCTCTTATTTTATGGGTATATCATCCACCGTTAGAGTCTTAGCCCCAAGGGTCCAAGTACCTAATAATCATATACTCTCCAAAATCCTAACCTACATAACTACTATCCTCAAACCGAGTACCTGATTATTGGGTCCTTTGGACCCTTGGGGTAAACCCTACACCCTGAATCCTAAACCCTAAACCCCTATATAAACCCTAAACCCCTATATAAACCCTAAACCCCAGACCCCTATACACACCCTAAACCCCTATATAAACCCTAAACCCCTAAACCCCTAAACCCTAAACCCCTATATAGACCCTAAAAACCCCTAAACCCTAAACCCCTATATACCCTAAACCCCTATATAGACCCTAAACCCCTAAACCCGAAACCCCTAAAACCCTAAACCCCTATATAAACCCTAAACCCCTAAACCCCTAAACCCTAAACCCCTATATAGACCCTAAACCCCTAAACCCCTAAACCCTAAACCCCTATATAGACCCTAAACCCCTAAACCCGAAACCCCTAAAACCCTAAAGGCCCACCTGCTTCAGTCTTTCGAGTCTCTCCGTCTCGGCCGACAACTCTCGGAGCTGCCTGGGAACACGTCGAGTAGACGGTTTTAGGGTGCTTGGGGTATATAGGGTTTAGGGTAGAGGGTCCTGGGTTTAGGGTTTAGGGGTTTAGGTTTTTAGGGTTTAGGGTTCCCAGAGGCCCCAAAGTTCCTTTTTGGGATTACCTTATAGACTTCTAAATACCTGGGCAATCCTTGACGCCTAAAATTATTGCCGGCGCCGGGTAAAGGCGCCTTTACTCTGTTGTCGGCGGGTTTGTTCAGTTGTCGGCGGGATTGCATAATTGGCGGCGGTTTTGTTATTTTGGGTATCTGCAGCATCTTTTCGCTTCTCGAAGCGAGCTCCGATCGCCGGCCAGCCCCCGAAGGCACGCCCACCTGCTCAGTTTGCTATTTGAGATTGTCAATTGTGCTCATGAGCTGCAAACTCGAAATCACAAGAGGTTTGAGGCTCGAGCTTTGATTGGATTTTAGGCATGAAGCAAGCCATCGACATGTCTGAGCAGCTTCCTGTGGCTATGGAGAGCTACAAGTTGCTCGAGACGGCAGGACAGCGATCTAAAGTTGAGCACACAATATAAAAGATTTGGGTTTGTGCTGGGGTTCTTGGAAGGATTGCAAGATATGCCCTTGGCATGGTTCCACGAAGTGCAGTGGACCTTGTGGCCGGATCGCAATGCTCATGCAACCGAGTGGCATTATTTAGGATCTTGCCTAGAGCCCTGAACATCAGTTGATGGCATATAAGAAGATACCTAAGGACGTCCTGACCCATGAGGAGATTAGTGTGTTGGTGGAGAACTACAAAAAGGGCGGATCGGTCAGAGAGCTTGCAAAGAAATATTGGGAGGCATCAGAAGCTTTACGAATCTTCGCTTGCATTGTCTTGTGATATGACGATTTCGGGGAATTTCGAAGTTTCTATGGTCAACCTCATACCCAGGACTCTTCGAATTGCCTGAGACTCCCGAGAAGCAGAACGAGCGCAAGAAGCAGCAGCCTGGATCCGGATCTTCTGTGCAGTAGGAAGCATAGAAGGCGAGACCTGAGATCGCACAGCCGGGCCGCAAAGAGCCACCAATGCTTTGAAGGGGAATCAGTTGTATCATGTGGGCCGATAGTCTTCGCAGATTGTTCCCTTCATAACTGATTACGCAGGCAGTCACCCGATTTCATGGGCACCCGTCCTACAGTGAGATTTCTGGTATTGCATCTCGTATCTCACCCTTTCCCTCTGTCGCCCTCTGGCCCAGGTCTTCATGGAGCTCGTCGTCCTGGTGGATTTCATCTTCTTCGTATGCCCTAGGTTCGCTTCAGGTATAATTAAGATCTCTTTGGAGTTGTTTGGTGCCAGGCTTTGCTGAGCAGCGATGTGTCGGTGCCCTACCGGTGCCCTACTTCTCATAGCCGAAGTATGCTGCCACAATTTCTTTGGAGTGAGGTACTGAGTGGAAGGAGCCTATGTGTTTCCGGAGGCTCGCATGCTCTCAATCAATCTGATTTCTTGTTGAGATCCATTCACAGGCTTGGGGACGGCTTCTTTGGCTTCCTCATTGGGCGATCCTGGCTTGTTTAAAGCTGGTCGCTAATTGTCGTGAAAAACTTCTCGCAGGCATTTCACGAAATCTGGAGTGCAGCAGGCCAGTTCGCTTCATGGTGAGATCCGATCAAAAACTGACTGCTGCCAGGCCGGGCGACGTGTTGCCCTTCGAGTGCCCACCCTTCCGCTGCACTTTGCATCAGTCCGAAAGTGTATGATGTTTGTGAGCTGGCACACATGTCTCGTGCAGCTTTCTGGCCTGATCATAGCAGCTTGACCAGCGAGGTCGCACTGCACATTTCACGATTTCACTGTTCAACATATATCGCTTCGCTAGACCCTGAGATTTGTCAATAGAGCAACTCCGAAACTTCGAGATGGCGGAACCCGATGCCGTGGTGCCTGTGATTGTGACCCCGAAAAAGAAAAATTCCAAGAGGGCGGTCCCAGAGATCCAAGGATTGTGGGAGGCCTGGGAGGAGGACCCGGTTGTTCGGAAAGGTGCTCGCAAGCGAAAGAGCCTGTTGTTCTGGCCCAATCCATCAAAGACCGGCCTCATTAACAAGGCAAGCCTCAAGTGCAATTGGAGGGTGGTCTTAGCTGTGGTGCGACTCTATTGCCCTCGAGTTCCCTCGGATGCTCCGACTAAGACCGTTCCCGTTGCTGCATTGAAGGACCAGGTGGCTTAGGGCTTCGGGGGTAGGTTTACGTTATCTGCATTGTTACCCTAAACACCCCTAAGCCCTAAACCTTGAATCCTGAACCTGGAAAAGCACCCGAAACCTTAATTCCCCAGGTGGCAAAGTTCTTCGACGACATCAGTATCACCCCTCGGAGGGGATTGGTTCATTGCGAGGCCCACAGCCTCAAGATGTTTCTGAGCTACATGAACCGACGAAACGATGGCTCTCGCAAGAAGGTTTCTGGTCTTAATTCTTCGGTATTCAGGATCTCTTTAGGGTTTAGGGTTACGAAGATGGTCTTTCTTGTAGAGCTGCCATCAAGCTTCCATGCCAAGTCTCCTAATCCGAGGATGCCACTCTCGCTGCTTTGTACCAGGAGCTGGAGAAGCATTGGGCGCCGAAGGTTCGCTCACGCCGGACCTTGGCTTCGGGTGATGAAGAAGATGATGATGATGAGCAGGAGGAACAGGAAGAGCAGGAGGAAGAGGAAGGTGAGGACGAGACAACCTTAACGGAGCCGGAGGACGATGATGATCGTTTCCAACTGGTTGACCCCTACTTAGCCGAAGCAATGGGTTTGGAGGCCGGGTCACCTCCGCCGCCTTCGGCCTATGTGGGCACGGTTGCATATGAGCCGAGCGAGGAAGCAGGAATCCCGATCCCCTACGAAGCCAAATCCCTGACAATGTGTTCGGCTGCTAATGATGTTGATCTTGTGCGACAACTTGCTGAGATCGAGCATCTTGCTTCATGTTCTTTGCAAGTAAGATATGGTGTGATGCCGTAGTGTTTCGAGGTACTTTCTTGCACAGCATGAAGCTAAGCAGCCAAGGCAGCGAATTGCCCATCGACGGGCAGCTTTGAGTGGCCAGCAGGCTGCCCAGAAGTGGGGTGGAACCTCAGCAAGATAATTGATTCTCGCAGTTATGAACCCAAGCCATATGACCAAGAACTTTGGTACCTGATCCCCGAACCCGAACCTCTCATCCCTGAAGAGAGAACTCGATAGCCCCCTATATATTATGATACCCAATCCATCACATCCCAGGTTCGGAGCACATTGACAGTCAGAAGACGAGCCTTTGGGATCTTTTCGGTGAAGATGCTATGCCGCCCCCGGAGCCCGATGCAACACCCAACGAGCCAGACACCACGACTCTTGCAAGACAGGATGGTGCTAGCGACCTGTCCCTCTTTGAGAATGACTTGGCAGCAGGAGCTACGAAACAATCGACAGTGGCTCCAAATCCAGTTGCTACACCTGCCCGGGCTAAAATTGCTTCGCAGGCCCCAGCAGTTGAGGCCCAAGCAGAGGCTTCGCAGGCTTTAACAATGGAGGATGTCGAGGACCCAGCAATCACCCCAAAGCCGCTGCCCGATGCACTGGAGGCCCCATCAAAGAAATCCCCGCACAGCCTAGCCCTGAAATCTGAAGTTTGCCAGCCGAGCTGAGCTGCCACCCTTTGCAGGTTTCTTCTGTCAAAGACGGCGAAGCTGACAGTCCTGAGCTTCTAGCATGCGAGGTGGGCAATCCTGTTGAGTATCGGCTTTTTTTATGATTTGAAGGCTTCGTCTTTAAATGGGTTCCAGGATAAGAAGATTTCAGTGGGATTCCTAACGTATGACGAGATACCAGAATATCGGCCTCTGGGTTAGCTTTTCGTATCGGCTTCCGGGGCTTTAGGGATGGGGTCTCAAGTTTATGTTTGGGTGGGTCCCAGGCTTTGGGCTGTAGTGTTTCGGTGGCTCTAGAGATACCATGGGGTCAAGTAGTCTCCCGAGGCTTTGGTTTTTAGTATTGGGGCGGTTCTATGTCGGGACTGCTGTTGGGAGTATGCTTTGAACTAATAACTAAAAACTATAACTATCATCTACTAAAGTCCATTAGGTTAGGCATTCGGGTGGTAGTCCTGAGGCAAAAGTCAGCAGACGCGAGCAGATGACTGCAAGGGAGAAGGCAAAGCAGTGCGAGGCCGAGGACGAAGACGACGATGACGACGACGTGCCGATCAAAAAAAAACCGGCCATGGCCAAGGGCAAGCCTGGAAGGCCGAAGGGATCCGGGAACAAGTCGACGAAGACCGACAAGGACACGGCGAAGAAGACGGGCAAGAAGAACCAGGAGAAGGAGAACGACGAAGCCAAGACGCTGCCGAAGAAGAAGGGCAAAAAGAAGGACCCCGAATCGGAGGACGAGAACGACGAAGACAAGACGCCGCCGCCGCAGAAGAAGGGCAAGAAGAAGGACCCCGAGGACAAGGAGAACGACGAAGACAAGACGCCGCCGCAGAAGAAGGGCAAGAAGAAGGACCCCGAGCCGAAGAAGGAGAACGACGAAGACAAGACGCCGCCGAAGAAGAATGGCAACAAGAAGAAGGACCCCGAGCCGGAGGACGAGAACGACGAAGACAAGACGCCGCCGAAGAAGAAGGGCAAGAAGAAGGACCCCGAGGACAAGGAGAACGACGAAGACACGGCCCCGCCCAAAAAGAAGGACAAGAAGAAGGACCGCGACGACAAGGAGAACGACGAAGACACGGCCCCGCCCAAGAAGAAGGACAAGAAGAAGGACCGCCAGGACAAGGAGAACGACGAAGACACGGCCCCGCCCAAGAAGGACAAGAAGAAGGACCGCCAGGACAAGGAGAACGACGAAGACAAGACGCCGCCGAAGAAGAATGGCAACAAGAAGAAGGACCACGAGGACAAGGAGAACGACGAAGACACGGCTGCCACGAAGAAGAGCAAGAAGAAGAAAGTTGACGACGAAGACACGACTCCGCCGAAGAAGAAGAGCAAGAAGCCAGACGCCGAGGAGAAGGAGAACGACGAAGACACGGCTGCCACGCAGAAGAAGGGCACGTTTGCTTCGAGAAATCCGGGAAAGGGTGCAAGAACAGTGGCCATTTGGACGGCTATCCGGGATGCATTCGATTGTGTTCTTCGGGACAAATTTCGCTACACCACGAAGATGGAGGATTGGTTGTTTGTTCAACATATATTATATTCTAATCGTAGCTCCAACATATTTCGAAAGAGCCAATCTAGTCCTTGCTTTGTTCGCAGGGCCTTTTCTGGGCCGATTGCCGGCCCGTGCTGCTCGAAGTGAAGGACGATACTGAGCTGTTCCAGGCGGCTAAGAAGTTTGCTGCCAAGTGGTTGAAGATGGACAAAGTTCAGGGTGCCCCGATGGTACAAGCAACCTTTGCCAAATCTACGCTACACCCTGAAACTAAAGCCCTTGACCACCTGAACCTTAAACCCTCAACTAGAAGTCCTGAAGCCTTAAAACCTTATACCGAGTAGTGCCAGCCAACGAGACACTTATCCGAGGTCAGCTGAAATGAAGCGATGCGATGACCGGCCAGCTTTTTGCGACCATCCTGAGTTCACGCCAAGGACTTGGGCCTCTTCTTATGAAGCTTCTAGGTGCTGCTCTCTCTAGAAACCCATGATGGGTGTCTGCTTTCCAGAGGCGAGTGTGAGCTCACATCCTACCACAAAGTACAGGGTCCTGAACTGATACCGGTTGTGTCTGCAATCGTGACCGCATATAGGTAGCACTTCTTTGGGATGCCACACACTGCCTCTTAAAGGAAGTATGACTCATGGCTGTGGCGAAGCAGTGCAAATCAAGCTCCCATGCCCGAAACACAAGAAAGAAAAGAGCGAGTGAAGTCATGCAGCGATTGCACAGCTGCAGAGATTCCCGACCAGTCGCCTTCACGAAGCCCGAAATCGCAGGTACCGCGATGCCGTTTTGTGCGGCTTTCCGGCAGCACGGCTTGGACGGTGGCACCTCGAGCTGAGCTGCCATGTTTTGGGTGCGGGCTGAGGGTACGGGTTTAACTTTAGCACTAGGACCACCCTGAACTCCATACCTCAGCCGCAACCATCTTGATCCCCTTTGTTGGTTCTACAGCCCGAAGGGTTTGGTAGGATTATATATTTGTTGCTAGTTTCTCTTTGGGATCTCCGAAGGGCCTGAAGTATCAGGGTTTTTTCCTTAAAAGGGTTTTTCAGGTTATCACGTGTCAATGTTTGGGAGCTTGGCTTTCTGAGGCCCCAACTTTTCTCTTGGGTTGCAGGGGTTCCCGCTGGGGCTATGCAGTTCTGTGTGTAATTCTAGCAGAAGTGCTTTTATCATATACTAGTATCAGTAGCATAAGCTAGCCAATCCGAAAACTATGAACCTCCCTGGAGAACTCCATCTCGCAGTCCAGTGCCCTTATACTGTATCCTAGAAGTAGTGCCAGAAGACACCCCAACCCGAAACCAATGATCCCTTGCCTGGCAAGTTTCTCTTTTTGAGAAGCATCCAAGCCAAACAGGGATCACGCTGAGGGCGGATTCATCATCCTTGGCTACGGTTTAGATACGGCTTTGGGGTCCGAGCTCCCGTCTCACGCTTTCGGTCGCTTGCAATTTTCAGGGTTTAGCTTCAGTCTTGAAGGTTTTTTTCGGGGTTACCTTGAGTCTTCAGGCTTTAGTTGGGTCATTCATTGGAATCGGTGGCTTATGTGGATTGTTGGGCTCATGGGTGCTGGAAGATTCTGGGGCTCAGGGCTTTATTACATACGGTACTTAGAGGATCATGGGACTTAGTAAGTAGGTTATAATTGGGGTTATAAGTCCCCTAAGTGGGGTTATCCTAATTATAAGCTACTTGTAACCTTACTTACTAAGTCCCATGATCCTCTAAGTATAGGGCCGTTAAGGTTATAGGTTGCGCTCGACAACAGCATCATCTTCTTGTTCCTCCACACAAGAAAGCCTGTTCTGTAACCGAACCTACGAAGTCCGACCCTGCACCCTGAACCGCAATTACATCGTTTGCTGACAGGAGTCAAGATATTGAAGTTGTGTGACCCAAAAATTCCCGAACAATCCTAAGCCTCCCAGCCCGTAACCATAAGATCCCAAGCCTCTAAGACCCTAAACCTCTAGACCTCCAGCCATAACCTCAATATATCCGCAAAGCCTCTAAAACCCTAAGTCTATAAACCTCCAGTCCCCTTTACCACAAACTCTACAAGCCTTTAAAACCGCAAGCACCTAAACCTCCCAGCCCCTTTGACTATTAGTAGATCCCGGGACACACAACCGTAAGTGACGAGATCCAGTGCTCGCTTGAGCTTGCAAGTCGGGCTCTGAAGCCGCCACACCGTGCCGGCAGTGCTGCCTCGTAGTTTTGGATGATGCAGAAATAATCGCTTAAGTTTAGGACCAGGTGAGGTCGCATATATGATATATATGGCACTTTGCAGGTCTGCTCATAATTCAGGAATATCTAGAGAAACTATAGGCTGTGGGTAACGATGGCTTCGTCCGATGGGAACCCAAGTCGGCAGTCCTGTGTGGCAGAAGGTTGTGTACGTTTTGCCTTCGAAGGGAATCTTTTCTGCTGCCGTGGTTGTCGCAAGAATAGGCGACATTCGAAGAAGTGTTCCAGATTGAACCCCGAAGCCGTTGCTCGCGAGCCCATTGGAGACTGCCCGAACTGTGATCGCAAGGTTTTGCCTCCGCACCTGCACTGCTGCTCTGTCTGTCGTCTTTGTCCTGGGCAACACAAAACGACATGCCTCGCAAGGGCCGAGTTTGCAGGGCGAAAGTTCCTGGACGAGATGGACTGAAGCACAGTCGGCAGGGGTATGAAAAGGAGAGCTAAGACACTGGTGCAGGGTTCGTGTGAGGCTGAGGCAAGGAGAGGCAGGGATAGAGGATAAGGGAAAGGGAAGGCGAGAGAGAGAGAGAGAGAGAGAGAGAGATATGTGTGTGTGTGTGTGTTTTGCCACGATTTCGGTGGCTCTTCAGGCCAATTCAGCAGCTTGGGCAGGGATTTTCGGAGTTTAGCTCTGATTTTAGGAGTTCTGCTTGGCTTTCGGTGTTTTGGGTGGTTTTCAGAGGGTTTTGGGCGGTTTTGGTGGTTTTGGGGGGGTTTGGGGGTCCAGGAGTGGCGGCGGGAATGCCCGGGATTGCTGCGGGAATGCCCGGGTTGGCGGCGGGATTGCCCGGGAGGCCCCCAGCAGCCCTAAACCTAACCCCTAAACCCCGACTCGACCGGCAATACACAGCAGTTTTGGGCTCTAGATCCGGCTTTCCGCTGGTGATAATAGGGGCAATGGAAGCTGATCCAGAGCTTCAGGCTTTGGCTGCTCAGAAGGCGGCTTTGATGGTACCCTGGCCCAATTACACGAGATTTGTAACTCTCACCCAAAACCCTCACCCGAAAACCCCGAACCTAAAACCACTTCGCTTGCAGGCCAGGATGCAGGCCCTTGGCATCGCGGGCAAGCAGGAGCCCGGTTGCAGTCAGCCCCACATCCTGCCGCAGTGATTAAGGCTTTCGGTGCTGCTGATGCATGTTTCGCTCCTTCAGGAGAAGCCTCTTCGTGCGACCTCCTGGCATTCCTCCCAAACGGGATCCCAACAGGACCTGATGCCAGAGTCCCAGTCAGAGCTGGAAGTGCCTGCTACGCAAAAGGAAGCTGACACGCAGCTGCCTGCTTCGCCTGTCCCTGCCTTGTCAGAAAGCCTTGGTAAAGGGACACCCCAGAGCGAGAGGTCCGAGCCCACGCCGGGGGAGGGGACGAACTCCAACCCCGCACCCAGCCAACCCACGCCTGAAAAGAAGAATACGAGTTCCGAGCCCGGAGCCAGCCAACCCGAAGCCGTAGAGCAAGCCGCCCTAGGATCCCAAAGCAAGTCAGAAGCACCCGCCGTGGAGACCAGCCAGCCCGAGAAGCCAGACACGTCAGAAGCACCCGCCGTGGCCAAGACCAGCCAGCCCGAGAAGCCAGACACGTCGAAAGCACCCCCCGTGGCCAAGACCAGCCAGCCCGAGAAGCCAGACACGTCGAAAGCACCCCCCGTGGCCAAGACGAGCCAGCCGGAGAAGCCAGGCACGAACACCCGGCCCACAAACAAGGACACCAAAGATCCGAAAGCAACCAAGAACGAACCAGAGGAGGATGAGTACGTGGCCCCGGTGGAAGATCACCCACCCCCTCCTCCCATCAGCAAGGCCACTTTGATGAAGAGGCTGGCACGCATATGTGCACCCAAAGCGGATGGGACCTACAAAGTCCCGCTCGAGATCATCCAGACCCACAAGAATCTGGAATCCCGGGATGATGTGTACCGTGCCTTCGAGAAATGTGGTGGCGACCCCGCTTCGCCGTCACGCTTGCAAACGGTAAGAGTGCCATGGTGAGGGGGAGTGTGTGTGAATTTTATTTAATGTGTAGCTTGGAAGCCAGGTGATTTTCACGAAGAAAGTCAACCAGCCATACGAAGAGATCAATGAGAAATCTGTGGAAACGGAATTCGAATTCCTCACAGAGGCGGAGATGGAAGAGAAAGGATGGAGCGAGTGCCTCGCTAAAACAAACCAGCTTCATGAGCTCCTGTTGCATGACTATCTACACTCTCCTGTGGCTCCTTCACGGTCCTTGCAGACTAGCAGTGCTGTTCTTCTCAGTGCTTTGCTGAGGAAGAAGATCAAGGGTGCCAAGAGAAGCTGCGAGCGCCGGCAGGGGTACAAGAGGAGATGCAACAGTTGTCTTCCGTTTGCATACGAATGTTTTGCTAGTGATTCTGTGCCTGATGCTAGTCTCTTGCACAGGAAATCCGAGTACTGTGACGAGTGGATGTACTGGGTTGCTGTGCGAGTGAGAGGATCCAACAAGTGCCGTGGCTAAACATTATATTCGTTACACGTATACTTTGATCGCTACAGCCTAACCTTGAAACCCTACCCTTTCCATCTACCTCAGGAAGACGAAGCGGCACACCGTGACCGAGCTCCTGGAGGGTGCCGACCAGGAGCCCATGCAGGATCCTGATGAAGCAATGGAGAACTTCCCTTTCGAGCTTGAGGGAGACGGAGATAAGAAGCAAGGGGAAGGTACCTGGGTGTCGATATCGGGCTATTGTTCGTGGTGCTATTAAATAGTGCCTTGTTCTTCAGGTTCCGGGGCTTTTTGCTTTCCTGTCTTCGGCTCGGTATTAAATAGTCTTGTTTAGTATATACTGGGGTTCAGGATATTAAATAGTCTTGTTTAGTATATACTGGGGTTCAGGAGGGGTCAGGGCTTGTGTTTGCGAATTCGCCAAAGTAGGGTTCGTGAGGGCTGGTCGGAGGCTGTCGTGATCCCACTAAAGCCAATCGGGGGCCTGGCTAAGTTAGGGATTAAAGCCTGGGTTTAAGGTGTCAGATTCAGGATATACCTGTGTTATGTCTTTGGAAAGAAGTGTCGAGGCCAAGCATCAAGCAACATGTCTAACTTGCCTAAACCTTAAACTTAAGATCCCGATCCCTCAAGTCTAAAGAAGAAACTCGGAACACCACATTCGGAAGCTCAATATCTACGGGTGCCGATCGAGATCCCCATTCCTAGATTCTATGGCCAATAGTCATCCCCAGCACTAGACCCTGTAGTCATTGAACCAAACCTTAAACAACCCAAAGGCCAGGACTCCAATCCTTGCTGAGCATCAGCAGACTTGTCGTTCCATTACCCAAACCCGTTAAACCTACGATATAGCCTAGCTGCAAACCGCCCGACCCACGACCCACGCACGGTGATATATGGTCGTCGACCCTTGGCCCGAGATCCCTACAAGTAGAATCCTCAATCCCTGGGACCTTCAACCCCTGGAAAACTAAAGCCTAATCCCCCAACAGCTTATTCCCCAAAGGCTTAGATTCGAAGCCCGAAATCCAAAGATATAGGATACCTATACAAATCCGCAAATGCAGCCGGCAGGTGATGACGAGGAGGAGAGTGACTCCAGTGATGATGGGGAAGAGGCTGCCCGGATCCTCAAAAGGATCGCCTATCCGGAGATTCCCAAGAAACCGCAAGATGCCAGTATGCTGGTGACCGGCTGCCTCCAGAAGAGGGCGAACAAACTCCAGCTTCTCCTGGCGAAGATGGAGTCGGATGCAAGCATCTCCCTCACCACGACCCAACTCAAGATCCTCATCTAAACAATTATTTGTAAATGTGCTTGGGCCTAGTCGATGCACTGTGTGCTTCAAATCCCAAGTAACTCAGAAAGCAAGGTTTCGAGACAGCCTCAAGATGGTCATCGACGCAGTGGGTGATTTGGAGGACAGAATTACGACTATCTATAGTCGTGGGATTGCTGCTGGCTTCACGAAGGAGAAGCTTGTCTTGCATTTCCTAGTCCAGTACCTCGCTCTTGTTGAGTAGGATTGTAAGCCTGAAGCCCCTTCAGCCCCTGAATCCTGACAAGGGACCAGAAGAGGCTTCGCATGCTCTTCCAGGAAGCGAAGACGAAGCACCTTGGCTTGGCATCTGTGCATACCACTGATCTTCAACCTGAGTGTTTGTTGTGTCAAAACCCTAAACCCCTAAACCCTAAACCGTAGTCCTGCCGCCTGATACCCTTCCATTCAAATCTCGCAAGTCAAGAATACCCAGGGCCGTGGAGGCAGAGATGATTTCTGAGCGATCGAAGAGCATGAAGTTTCTTGTCTTTGTATTGTGTTGTGAAGACTATTTGCTGCTTTCCAAGCGGTTTCTGTCCAACTCATCATCCATGTACGTTCTGCACCCAGGATGCCGACGAAGGTACCCGAGAAGCCCGATCCGAAAACAAAGGCCAAAGCCAAGCCGCATGCCAAAGGAAAGGTGGCCCCTAGGAAGAAGGCGACTGATGATGAGGAAGACGAGGAAAAGCCCAGCAAGCGAGCCAAGAAGTAGCCACGCCTCGTGTAAGTGCTAGCAGAGTTCAGCTCCGCAGGCAGTGCCAAGGGTTACTACTCTAGTCGGTATAATACTGTTGTGATAGGACAGCTCGTTGCAGGCACCGCTGAGCTGATTCATGAGATTCAAACAGTGTTTTGGACACTGTGTCTCGCCAGATCGTTGCTGGGTTGCCGCTGCAAAAGTAAGTGAGTCTGTGTGTGTGTGTAAGTATTTAGGTAGATAGGTGGGCGATAGGTTGGGCAAGGCAGGGCAGGTATGGGTAGGTAGGGAAGTAGGTAGATTCGTCGATAGGTTGGCGGGTTAGTTTCTAGCTAAGATCTTGGGCTTGGACTTGAAGTGACTTGAGTAATTATCTCTATTCCGGATTCGGGCTCTAAAATGTTCAACCCTCTCCTGGAAGCTTAGGCTAATGCCCCAAACGGAAACCCAAATCGAGCCCTCGCCCGAAACCCTTACCACTATTCCCTAAACCATTGTGCGAAGCGACCTGAAGCGCCGGAGGACCCCCCCATGCCATACTTATGAGGTCCAGCCTACAACTACATCCCGAACAACCTTCAACCCCCCAAGCCATACTTAGGAAGCTCTAGCCTACAACTACATCCCGAACAAAGCCCCTAAAGTTCGCAACCCTACAACCCTACCCTCGCATGCCAGGCTCCGACGAGGAGCCGGTCGATTTCGGCCGAGCTTCCCAGTATGCCGAGATGCTAGGCGAGGGAGTCCGGATCCTCGGATTCTGTTGGAGTTTAGGTTCGGTTT